>CAIIXF020000006.1:2649412-3249412 GCA_903813345.2 Owenia fusiformis
AAGATTTCCTACAAATTGTGATCAAAATTGTGAGCAAATTAATACCAAAATTGCCTAACTAAAGAACAACTGAGGAGATTGGGGATGGGGATAAACATGTACACTCTACATGTCAGTTTTGAGGAGCTCTTGAGTTTCAGTTCACGTTATAAATACATATCGACGTTTTTACTAATCGATTCCTTTTTCTGTTAATCTAACTTTCAAATTAATTTTGATATACGGGTGAAAAACGGAAGTTACCTGCATAAAAGTCTGCCCCGATATCTGCTATACTCAGATCTATCTGACCAGGTGCATGCGCGCCATCTATTATAGATAAAACTCCGAATTCTTTGAGCATCTTTACCAGCTCTTCAACAGGTAGAACAATTGATGTTGGACTTGTGATGTGGTCTAAAAGATTAAATGAATCAAATATTTTAAGTGTCCAGGTGGCATTTAGGAATAACATGACCCTACATAAATTCAAGATGGCTGATAAGTCCCTCAAATGATTCTAATGCCTGCATAAATCCCAGTTAAGTCGACTGAGTATTTTATCAACTCCCCCAATGAATGCATAGGAAGTAAATGCTGAAGATATGTATATTATGTCGGTTATTTTATCCCATAAACACATATGATGATTCGAAGAAAAGATTGGCATAAGTTCCCATGCAGTTTTTCTTCGGAGATTACTGAATGATAGCGCTGAATACATCAAAAGGGATGGTGCCAGTAAGGACCACACAAAGTGTTATTCCAAATACTCACACCAGGATTGGACAAAACTATCTTATACATTATATACATATGTGCCCCTTCATAGAATCGTTTATAGAAAGAAGACTCTCAGGCGACTAATTTCTTCAACTTGCTTTACCTATAATCGCTGCTCTGATGTTTGTGTGGTTCTCAAGCACCTCGCGGTACTTCTCAAGTATATATTCCTTGTCTTCAATTGGGTGCTGGAGCTCAACATAGATGACAGTGACATCTATTTAAAAGAAAAAATGTTTATAATTTCGAAATACTGGGGATTGTCTCATCTTCTACACCTTCATACATACACCTTTTTTCAAAAATCGATAGATCGTTCCTTGAGTACCTTATTTCATCAAGAGGTACGAAGGAGGCATAAGTATCACAAATTTTTTTCTAAATTCCGAAAGACAAAAATGAAAATAGTTAAAAGGTAAAGTGATGTTCATGAATGGAACATTCGCGCTCGAGTCATTCAGAAGGATTTGAATAAAAAATTACAGCAAATATTTCTATTTTGTAACTCACAATATCTTTAGACTGGAAAAGGAAGAAGTTGACAATGTTGATCATAATGCAATAGGCCCGAATATCTCGGACGAATGGAAATCTAAAACCAAAAATCTCACCCAGGGGATTGGTATACCTTTTGGTGTGCTGAATGTCCCCATATTCTTCATGGCGTTATAAGTGACGTTGCTAATTAGGATGGCATCCCCTGGTTGGAACTGTATTGACTTGACAACCGAATCCACACCTAAAATAAAGTGAAATTACTTTTACGACTGCACATTATAACAATATGTCACCACTTGTGGTGGTGATATAAAAAGCACTATAATTCTGCCAGTAGTGGCATGGCCATGCATGATACAGATACGGCACAGTTTATAGAAAAATATAAAACTCAACATTCTTTTTGAATCGGAATTGTGAAAATGAACTCTTTAGTTAGTGTTATTTCGCTAAGTTCATCAATGGTCATGGATAGTGAACGAAATGTTCCACCAAACACCAAGTCAGATTTCTGTGATATTCAGTTTTGTTAAAGTGGCTCGATTATTTCACGTACCTGTGGTAGTATTCTCTACGAAAACTGTATTTTCTACTTCTGCCCCTAGGAAACTGCAGATCGTCTGCAAGCTGTTGCGCCATAATTGAGAATTGGTTATTCTGAACCATTTATCAGGGTAACGTTCCAGATCGTCACGAAGTCTGTCAAGAATCATCGTAAGCAATAGAAATATTGACAAGTCATTCCGAAATGTTGATAAATGTTATGCAAAGCCTTGCACGTTAAAAGTGTACGAAGCAAGTGGTTGAATGGTACTGAAGCTCGACCAATTCTATGAAGCGATTGCAAAATTGACATTATATGTGAAGGCCTGTTATATTTTCTAAAGCTGCAAGTTGTTAATCAATTCACCTAGTTTGCTCCGCCTGTACGTCTTTTGGTACAGCTCCATATGACCCATGGTTTAAGAAGATTACATTCGGGTCCAGGCAATACGCAGACGTCTTCAATTCTCCTCCAAATGGAATACCATCTTTCGTTCTGAAATCCATCCCTACCGACAGTATTATGTTAAAACATCGCGCTGGTAGTGAAACTCGTATTATGTAAAGTAAACTTACAATCTACCAACGTAAAATAAGTTAACATGATTGACCTTACTACGTACACGACTAAATGATTTATGGCCCATACGATAAATGTTTATCTTATTTAGAGTCACAATTGCATGTTTAAGGATTGAAGTAAAAGCTGATTTGTGGGTAAAAAGAGTATGGGTTTGCCGTATGCATATTGAGGTTGAGCTGAGGTTGGTAGGGCAGATTTAAACTAGAAATCTAGAAACAATGCATTGTATATCCTCGGTTATTTCTAACACTTAGAAACACATGTTAGCACCCATTGGCTATAGCTGATCATTACAATAATAGATTTTACATAATGTTTTCTCTTACTGGTTATTAAAGAAACATGCACATTCACGGAGCTCTTGGAATGATGGGATAATAAAGTGATCACTGTATTTATAAACTGATGGCTTCTCTTAATAAGGGTCACTTTTCCATTACTGCACAATGTTGCATTATTACAATCTGGTTTATCAATCATGGTAGATTAAGATCAGGTATGCCAAAATAAACCAGGTTTTAGAGTCACGCCCGGTGATCGTGAAAATGGGACGGAGGGGGGGGGGAGCAGGCAATTTCCGCTAGAAAATTCAACAAATCTGGTAAAATTATTTTTTCAAGACAGAGTTTACGATTGAATTGCAAATTGAATAAGCGCACGGTATGATAAAATATGTTAGGTATTCTAGGATTATTTTTCAACCGATACTCTTTTAAGATATAAGATCTATTAAAAAAGGCGCAGCGCAACCAACGTGCAAAAGTCAAAGTTTTTGCTATAAATCAAGCAACAATGGACTACACGACCTGTAATAAATACTTGTAAGTGATGTTATCATAACTAAATTAATGTCATTGCTGAATTTATAAAATAAGTTTCCATACGTAAAATAAAAAATAATCGAAAATAATTAAAATGGGACGGAGGGGGGGAGGGGACGGAGGGGGGAGTAATAATTCTATAAAGTGAAACAACTTCACACGAATTCTTGTGTTTGAAAAATGAACTCATTAACTTAGTAAGAAGCTGGATGATATACCCCTGGAGACTGAAAAATGGGGACATTTGGAGTAAAAGGACTTAAAGTCGCGAAACATCTCTAATCATGTCTTATATACATATTGCTCTCCCCTCCGTCCCCGGCCCCTCCCCCCACTCCATCCCAAATTCATTATTTTCGATTATTTTTTATTTCACATATGGAAACTTATTTTATAAATTCAGCAATGACATTAATTTAGTTATGATAACATCACTTACAAGTATTTATTACAGGTCGTCCAGACCATTGTTGCTTGATTTATAGCAAAAACGTTGATTTGTGCCTGTTGATGGCCTTGCACCTTTTTTAATAGATCTCATACCTTAGATGCGTATCGTTTCAGAAAAAATCCCAGAAAACCTAACATATTCTACCATACCGTGCGCCTATCCATTTAGCAATTCAATAGTAAACTTTTTCTTGAAAAAATAAATCTTCCAGATTTGTTGAATTTCCTAGCAGAAATTGCCTGCTCCCCCTCCGTCCCATATTCACGATCACCGGGCGTGAGAGTGCAACTTTGAAATCCTTTAAAAACAACACATAATATTTTCACTTGGATTTGCAACTTCTGCAATGGTGTTGCAAATGTTCTAGTTCTCGAACTCCCAGTTCCATATGAACACAGTTCTTTGCAAATTATGTTCATGAATCAAACAAAAATGAAATGAATTAATTTAACAATATTGACATTTATTTGCATTTCTCACTGAACACAACATAGCAACATATATATGCACCCTATCTGAAATTATTGCAGCAAATTATAGTGTTAGAACTATGCAAATATACTAAAACCACAATCAATGTTTAAAATAATTCATATACATGTACATGTACCTTGATTACGATTTACAATTACTTGAAAACAATAAACATTGGGGTAGGGGTGTCCCTTGTGGGTCCCCCAGAAATAAAATAGTGCATCATTCTTTGCAGAGATATGGGTGATGTTTGATAGTCATGTTTTACTTAATAAATTATTTTATTTGATCTTGTTCATTGATTTTAGTTATTTCGGTAAATACAAATGAAATGTCAAAAATCCAGAATATAAGTACCTTATCTTAATTTAAATTAAATAATACGCAAATCAGTCATTGTCTCTTTGGTCTCATTAAACTTGTTACACAACCTTCTTCCTTGTTTTTTCCAAAACATTATCTCAACTTCCCAAGGCAAACACACTGTATCTCATCAATGTACCAATGTAAGAAAGTATTAAAAAATAACTCATGCTCCTTATAAAATCTGAAACGAACACAATCTAAAATAAAGTTTGTAGACGATTCCTCTTATTGTTACAAGGTGGACCAATTAACTTTTTTAAACAAAAAAAGATGTCATTTGATTTTGATATAGAGAATCAACATAATATACCATTGTAGTCCATTAAATTGTTTTCCAATACCTTGGAATTAAATCAAGTCTGAACCAGAACAACGGCAACGCCAAAGCGTAGCAAATCCCATCGAACAGCCATGGATGGCATTTTTACAAACAAAGGATATAGCAAAAATGGCAGCCATTTTTCAAAATGGCCACCTTCTACCAAAAGTGTCATAGGACAGTGTGTCATGCTTATAGTATTCATATACCAAATATGAACAAAATCGCTCCACTACTTTTCAAGTTATAGTAAAATACGTTAAAATGGCGGCCATTTTTCAAAATGGCCACCTTCTACCAAAAGTTCCATTAGACAGTGTGCCATGCTTATAATATTCACATACCAAATATGAACAAAATCGCTTCACTACTTTTCGAGTTATAGTAAAATACGTTAAAATGGCGGCCATTTTTCAAATTTTTTCAAAATGGCCACCTTCTACCAAAAGTGTCATAGGACAGTGTGTCATGCTTATAGTATTCACATACCAAATATGAACAAAATCGCTCCACTACTTTTCGAGTTATAGTAAAATACATTAAAATGGTGGCCATTTTGAAAAATGACGGCCATTTTTCAATTTTTCAAAATGGCCACCTTCTTCTTAAAGTGTCTTTAGACAGTGTGCAATGTTTATAGTATTCACATACCAAATATGAACAAAATCGTTCCACTACTTTTCGAGTTACAGCAAAAATCGTAAAATAACGAGTAAAGACCCCCATTTTTCAAGATGGCTGCCATGTGCTTCTTTAATATCTACATTTCTAGCTTTATTAATGTCCTATATAATTTTTTTAAATCTAAAACATATTGCTATTACAGTTTTACATATTGCACCTAAATTACTGTAAATTCGGCACTAAAATGGCCGCCATTTTGAAATGATCGGCCACTTTGAAAATCGGCTTTCGAGCAGAACTTCTACCCCCATAGGGTATATATGTACAAAATATGAATAAAATCGGGCCAACGGTATTTGAGTTATTGCCCGGACGGAGAGACGGACGTACGTACGGACGGACGGACGGACGGACGGACGGAGGCGTTCCCTATATCCCTCCGAACTTCGTTCGATGGGATAATTAGGCGTTCTGATATTTTAATTCAATTAAGAATGAGCTAAGGTTCTTAGTATTACATTTTGATTAATTTGAAACATAATCTCTTTAATAATAACATCATACATATTGAAAACTGGTACTGGAAAACATTGAAATAATTACAAGCAATACAACCCAACAATTATGCACCAAAATCAAACATTGCACTTGAACAACGAATAAATGTTTTATGTTTGAATGTCATACACATAAAGTTTAACATATTAACCAGAAAATGATTACAATGGTCAATTTCAAATAAAAACATCAGGTATATGTTTGACCAATAAAATGTGCAATTGTTCTGTTTAATCAAGACATAGCAAAAAGAGGAAATTACATGATTTGATTGTTCAGTAACTGATAATAACTATGTCATATTTACAGCATCATTTTGACCAAACCATGGAGGGTCAATACATTAATAATCAAGTAAAAAAGTTTACTGTTCTAAATTACTATGTGTATGCACAGGTCTCTTAAATTGGAATATCATTGTCTTAAAGGAAAACTTAAACTGCATACTAAAATTCGGTCCCGATAATATGATAAACTTTTATAGAACTTTATATAGTCTTTTACAAAATAAAATAAAATAAATTATAATCAAGCACTGTAAAACTTGCATTTCTGAACACCTCTCTAATCTGAACACCTCTTAATATGAAAACTTATTTTAGTCCCAATTTATAATCTGACATAGACTTCAGTGTTACAAACACCTCTAAGTGAACACCTGCCAATCAGAAACACTTTTGGCCAGTCCCAGTTCACAGGGAGATATGCCGAGTACTAAAATAGTACTCATGGCATTTTAGCGCTAACTGAGTACTCATTTCAGTAAATATTAGTACTAAATGAGCACCTTTGATATGAGTACTGATTTATAGCATGTTTTAGTACTAAATTAGTACTCATATGATGAGTGATAAAATAGCAGTAATTTCATTGACTTTTTAGCACTAAATGAGTACTCATATCATGAATTAGTACTAAATTAGCACTCATGGCAAGTACTCATGGGTGCACTTTTGCCAGAGTGATTACTTAGTACTAATTTTGTACTAATTAACTTAATTAAGTAATCGGCATATCTCCCTGTGAAATTGTGTTCGGATTAGAAAGGTTTTACTATATGTGTACATGTCTTTAGTTTTCCTTTGACAGAAAAAATGATGACCATAGAATAAAAGAAACTTCATAAATTGTTTGCACCATGTACATAAAGAACTATCATAAATATATTCTTATATACATTATATTTATAATACATACTATGTACACCTTAACGCCACCTTTATGTATCTACCCAAACTAAATTGATCTACAATATCGAGGGAGTCCATTGAACAGCTTGTATTTTCTAAATAATGTCTGACAATTAATCTTTGGGCTGTTTCATTCTTTCTCAAAGAAATACAGCTCCATTTAAATTGCATGTTTCCATGAAATCCCTCTTGTGTGTGTTAACATTAGGTAAATACTAAATATTACCTCTGACACATTCTAATTGCACATGTTTTACACACATATTCACATATATCTAAATACTGTTCAAAGTCATAAAATGTAAAAGTTCAAAACTGTATATTTTATAGGGAAATATGTAGATAAACATATACCATCACTTTCCTGGAGTTTCAATGATTCTCCATTATGCTTATAATTTATCATAGCTATTTTTCTTTCAAAATGAGATGTGACTTTTTTCATGTTATACCATCATTATGCAATTTTACATTACATAGAAAAACTATATTAATATTATATACTTTCCCATGGTGAGATTCATCCGTTTCATGAGATCAAATATTACATATCTGTTCAACCAAAGATTATCATTGACCTTACACCTTTGTTTAGCCAAAATGTCAGGTTGATGAGTAGCATTGGTATATTTTAAGACCATATAATTAAAATTGAACAAACATGAAGTAAATTGAATCAGTTTTGTTGGTTAAGATTATCATATATACTTGTTCATCAACCCCGGATCATTTGGATTAAAGCATACTACACAATAAGTCAAATAGAAAATTACAGAAAATGGATTTCAAATATGACCATCATTATACTCTGAAATAACAAAATATGACATAAACATATGAGAACTCATACTACCTAACTAACCATATGAGACACATCCTTAATTTAATGAATGTGAACATGTGTGTTTGTCTGATCAGTTAGATCAAAGTGGATGGGATAAACGTCCTTGAGGATAATTATCCCCTATTCACTAGTTTATACAGTGACCTAGGGTCATATAGATGGGGATTTTATCCTATAGAACAATTTCTCCCAAGCTATCTAAAAAGAGTACATCTAGGATCATATTGCTTACACAATGCACTGTATAAGGATATCTGACATTGTCAGAAAATGAATTGAATGTAAACATCAAGACTGGGTATGCTAAATATGTACATCTATCCCACCAGTATTCACTTCCAAACTGCATTATTTATAAGAAATAAATAGTAAAAGGTACATGTAGGAAACATTCACGTAACTCAGGGTGTGTCATGAGTTCATGTGGTGGTTCATGGTGTAAGAGCTTCAAATTCATCAAAAGTCATAGAGTCAAGTCTTCTTGGCTGTGTTGGGACACCAGAATCATCAGATGCTTCTGTGTTCTCTTCGTCAGATATACTAGCGAGAGGAACTTTGATTTTATCAACTAAAGAATTGTTTGACTTTTGCGGAACTGAATTTGCCTGATCCCTTTTAGAATATACATCTCCTGGACTTTTGCTGAGATTTTTCACGCTTATAATGCTATCATGAGTTTCAGTTGAATTATTTGCACTTTTTTCACAATCGTCTGTATTTTTACGTTCCTCAAGTTGTATGGTTACCGCCGAGCCATTTGATTGGCTGGAGAGCCTCATAATGTCAACAGAACTTTCTGTATGTCCGCTGTTGTAGCTGTCTCTTTTGTTACCCTCATCACTAGACCCAGAACTTGCCTGAGAATTCCTGGGTGATCTCCTAGAGTTAGGAGGTGGGGGATTAATTTTTGGGGTTAAATTCAGGTTTAGTCTATTGCCGCTAGCATCCTGGGACGGACATGGCACAATTATTTTTTGTCCATTATCCACACCTCCATTGTTTGTGTTTAAAGCTTTTTTCTCGCCATCAGTTGAAAGTCTTTTTCCATATCCTTGTGTATCCCTCTGAGAGGGGTCACTATGCGTAGGTGTCTGTCCATATTTTGGTCCCCCAAGGACTCTATCCCCCGAGCTATTAACCACAGGAGTATGGTATGTATAACTCTGGTAGAAGAGACTGTCCCCCCCTGCACCTACTCCACCCTGACCTGTAATCCGACTAGACGGTGTATACCACCCTTGGCTGTTACTCCCACCATTTGTATCTGACTGACTCATGCTATATGAGAGACTATCTGATGACATCTCCTTGTGGCCGCTATCTGGT
Organism: Owenia fusiformis; assembly: GCA_903813345.2. NCBI lineage: Eukaryota > Metazoa > Annelida > Polychaeta > Sabellida > Oweniidae > Owenia > Owenia fusiformis. Next base: position 2,658,772 of record CAIIXF020000006.1, read on the forward strand.
GATTCTGTGTAGTCTGACTTGATGTTTGTGTTCTCAAATGTTGCATTTTCTGCGCTGGCCTGTAAATGTTGGGCCTCAATCTCCTTGAAGGTTGGGATGTGGACTGGTTGACACTCAGGGGTATTTGGATCTGTCAACACTGGAATCTGCAAGGGGAATGCAATAGAATTAAAGACTGCTTGACACTCAGGGCTGTTGGGATCTGTTAACACAGGAATCTGCAAGGAGTATGCAATAGAATTAAAGACTGGTTGACACTCAGGGGTATTTGGATCTGTCAACACTGGAATCTGCAAGGAGAATGCAATAGAATTAAAGACTGGTTGACACTCAGGGCTGTTGGGATCTGTTAACACAGGAATCTGCAAGGAGAATGCAATAGAATTATAGACTGGTTGACACTCAGGGGTATTTGGATCTGTTAACACTGGAATCTGCAAGGAGAATGCAATAGAATTAAAGACTGGTTGACACTCAGGGGTATTTGGATCTGTTAAAATAGGAATCTGCAAGGAGAATGCAATAGAATTATAGACTGGTTGACACTAAGGGGTATTTGGATCTGTTAACAAAGGAATCTGCGAGAAGAATGCAACAGAATTAAGGACCAGTTGACACTCAGGGGTATTTGGATCGGTTAACACAGGAATCTGCGAGGAGAATGCAACAGAATTAAGGACTGGTTGACACTCGGGGGTATTTGGATCTGTTAACACTCAAATCTGCGAGGAGAATGCAACAGAGTAAGGACTGGTTGACACTCAGGGGTATTTAGATCTGTTGACACAGGAATCTGCAAGGAGAATGCAATAGAATTAAAGACACTGAGGGATTTGTCAAAACTGGAATTTACAAAGAGAAGGCAACAGAATTAAGGACCGGTTGACACTCAGGGGTATTAGGATCTGTTAACACAGGAATCTGGAAGGAGAATGCAATACAATTAAGGACTGGTTGACACTCAGGGGTATTTAGATCTGTTGACACAGGAATCTGCAAGGAGAATGCAAAAGAATTAAGGACTGGTTGACACTCAGGGGTATTTGGATCTGTTAACACTGGAATTTGCAAGAATAATTCAATAGAATTATGGACTGGATGACACTCAGGTTATTGGAATAAAGGCTGACACTCAGGAGTGTTGGGATCCACCAAACCAGGAATCAACAAGAAAAATACATTAGAATTTCACACTGGTTGACAATACAAGACAAAACGGATCAAAAGATCCACAGATACAACTAATTCTACTCAATAAAATGATTTACTCTCAATTCTAATCTTCCCAATTTTTTCAGTTTAAAAAAGGTAAAAAAAAGTATGCATAATAAATCAATATTCTAACCTCCATAGCAGAATAGCAAAGGAGTTGGTAATAGAATACTAAATCAAAAGAAAACATGAATTATTTTCACAATGTTATGTTTTTTGAAAAAATCATGTGGCACTGACTAAAATAAATATGCCACTATTATATTATGAATAGTAAGTGCTGACAATGGCAGATTTCTTCACAATCATCTAATTTTAAAACAGAGAAATACTTTTACCTGTGGTGTCATCGCCTGTAGTGCTTCAAACTTTTCCAATATGGATGGCATCTTCCTGTCGGCTGCTGGTCTCATTTCCAGTTCCTGTATCCTAGCAACCAGTTGATTGATGTGTTCCAAAAGGTCTCTGTTGTGTAGCAACAACTGGTGTGTACGGGCCTAAGATCAGAGCAGAGAATCAGTAAAAAGAATCATGTTTATAAGTAATTTGCGATATCAGCATGAGGTCAAAATATCCTAATGGTCAGTTCTCATTACATTCTATTCCATTTAAAATAAAACAAAGATGGGTTTACTCTTGATATATTTCACGAGAATTGCAAAATTTAGGAAAACATGCATCCTCGGTCATATTTACTAAAACTCCCCTAGGTTACAAAACCTTGAAATGTAAACAGCTGTCAATCAAAACATTCTTGGTTGGTGGTGTTCAGAGAATACAGCTTTTACTGTATACAAAAAGTAAAATGTACCTGTGCCTCAATTCTGGCAGCTGATTCTGCAGAAAGCTGGTCTTTCAATAGCTGTACCTGTGCTATCGCAACCTGGAAATACAATTCATTCATTTATTCATTCATTCAATTCAATTTATTTCACCAAATGACTCTTTCTTAGATAACTTGTGGAGATGAGTTATATATTGGGGACTACAATTTGGAACCCATTTAGGAAAATGTTTCATGCAAAAAACTATTTTGTTTTCAAAACACTTTTCATCTTATTGGGGTTTAAGAACCCTTGCAAAATCATTTTTTCATAAATCAATACATTCTTGTAACAAGGTGTTAACATGCAATATGTCACCACCTGCCATTCCCTACAGATGTTGAACGCTGCCTGCCGACAGCTTAACACCATACACAAAAATGTGGGAGACTATAACAATATGTCATCATTTGTGGAGGTGACATAAAAACAGATTATTTTTACCTGGGTTTGTTGTGTTTGCTGCTCAAGTTGTTGTCTTAGCAACTGTATCTGATGATGTGTACTCAATGGTGTCTGTGCATCAGGTACATAACTTTGCGTCAACATGTGAGGTGTGCCACCTATTGGTGATGATATAGTTGCTCCCACCTGAATAGATAATATGAACCATATAAATAACAATTATGTAAATACTTATTATTCATTTGTTTTATTGACATGTACATGTTCAAAATACAGAATTAGCATACATTAATTATCGATCAATGTTCAGCAGTGGCAGATATTCACATGTTATTTTCTTAGTATTGGTTAATATAATGGTTTTCAGTTTCACCCAATAGACGGTTTGCCATTGTGAATTATAAATCGAGAACAATGGAGTACAATTCAATCTTATTTATTAGTTTTGCACTCCCAATGTGGCCAAAATTTTATATAATTTTCAGTTCAATTTTTCATCGTGAGATATCACAGCCTTCTCTCAGTTTCCTTCTCGTGCATGGCAGAGATGGTCTGAGTATCAGAATGACAATTTTTGATTATTGACAATCCATATTAAATTAATCAATTTGGTGAAAGATATCATTTACATAGTTTTATAATATTTAACCCCTTTTGGACCAACATGATTTATGGCATCAATCTTTTCATAAAACTATATTTCAATATAGCCTTCCCATAATGCTTATCATGTTATAATTGTCAATTGACTGTCTACTGGTACCAATACAAAAATGCTGAAATAGTGTCGAGTGGTACATGTATTATTAAATACATTGCAAGATCAAAATAGAATGGACACTAAGAGAAGATAAATCAAGCAATGGTCCAATAAGGGTTAACCTTGGCAGTATTATTTCTACCTGTTTGGCATGCAAGGGTTGTTATGTATAAACTAAGAATTAGAAGACTTAATTGAAAAAGAGGGATTTATCTATGAGATTAATCACTGCACAAGGATAAATTGTTAATGAAGGATTTTATAAGAATCACCTAAAAATGTATTATTTATCATTTAGGATCTAGACAGCTCCTATCCTAGCTTTAAGTTATTTTAGTAATTAACTGTTATTAAAATCTATGAGACTTAGATACTTGCCTCATATTATACAAAATATCTGTTCCCTTCTCCTTGCTTTTGTTATTATTCCCAAAATTGTATTAATACATAATACAAGAAATTCATAAAGGAGTGAGTAGACTCAACCCGTTTAGTTATGACCTAATGTAAAAAAATTTGTGAAATAATTGGTATTAGTTATATAGTAAATATTCACAAGCCGAACACCCAATGTTTTGAGTCTTTCCCAAGGCAATCATCATAGGAAGGGTGGCAACTGTACAGAAAAAATGGATTTCTGAACACTGTAGATGACAAACAAGAATCCAGTTCAATTTTTAGATACCCTAACAACTCCCACGTTTGACCTCTAAATGTGCATACTTTTCAACTTGACAACTTAATACTATTCTAGTACAATTTGCATTCAGACAAGTTCTACAGTACTTGGTTTTACAATCTATATTAGATGAACACATGTTTTGTAAGTTTATAACCAGAAATGTAACTATTATTAAACCAATCACCAAGAGCAGAGAAAATACCAACCTGAGGGGGTGAGCCCACAGATTGTAAGAGCTGTTGAGGGGGTGAACCTACAGATTCTAAGAGCGCTGTTGCCTGTTCAAATGCACGCTCTGTCTCATTGTTGTCTTCTCTACTGTCATTGGGGTCCACTGGAATATTTGGCTGCTGTGTAGACGGCTGCTGGTCTGGAAATTAAAATAAACTAGTTTAAAAAATAATTCTTTAATACAGATCCATGTTCAATTTTTTAGCACAGATTCGACATTGTGACTATTGGCCTTTTCAGATATGATATGTTTATCATCAGAGATTCTGCTTTTCTATAAATAACATTAAGGAGAGGCTTTTCAACTTTTTTTGCCAACATTTGATAAGGCTTAGAGTTAAAACTTTTCATCGGTACTGGTATTTTAATTTAATAGACTAATATTTGAAGTAGTTCAAACTATTCACAGGGCCTTTAATACTGAGACACACATGTGAAACAATAAAGTAGTTAAGTATTCATAGGGCATTTAACAGAGACTTACCTGTTGTATTTGGCTGTACTTTTCTCTCATTCTCTTCTGATGATGCGTCTTCTTCACGTTTTGCTGGCTCCACTGCGCTGATCTTGTGACATACCTCAAATGCCTGGCCTACTGTCCGTACAATACGCATGGCTTGACTCTGTAAATACACAAAACAGTGATACTATTGAAAAAGGTAATATTAATCATTCTAAGTTTTGATGATGATAATCATTTTTATTCCATAATACTACTATTTTCTCAGGGAAATATGAAAGAATAAAAAAATCGTATTGAATCGTATTACATGAAAAAATCGTATTGTCCCCGGGAAAAAATCGTATTGGAGCATATTAACCTTTTTTTCGGTTTCCCAGTTATTTTTTCCCAGTTATCTGCATTATCCAAATGTAGCATTTTAGAGGGGTGTATTATGGAATAAATAGGTTATTTCTCAGAAAATATGATATTGACCTTGGGCTATATGATGTTGACACTCAGTCGATGCACTCCCTCGGTCAATATCATATTACCCTTCGGTCAATATCATATTGTTCCTCGGAATAAAACCCATATTCAATCCCTCTCAGTAAATAACCTATATGTGGCCAACTCATGACTGGAGCTATAATAAAAACTAAAGAACAAAGTTTTTATAATGTTAGAATTTTGACACAGATGTTGAACACCTACTGCTAAACTCGTAACGCTGGTCACAAATTTGGTGGCTATAACAGTATGTCCCTTCTTGGGTAGAAAATTAAGAAATGAATAAAATGAAAGAATGTTTCTCAAATATAGAGATTAGGTCTTAAATCTTTTAATGTTCTGGGATACTACAAAGTGTGGTTTCCATCTGTTAGTATGATTCACATGGCTTGGCATCAAAAACACAAAAAGAGGAAAATTACGAAACACATCTAATACAAAAATCTCAAACACATTGAACATGAAGCCTGATACAATTGCTGATACCATTACTCAAAGTGCCTGGCCAACTGTAAAAATAATACAACACTTGTAGCTGTCAATACAGCATACATATGTAGAAAATGTGAACCAAAATAACGTTTCTAATTGTGGTACTAGAAAAGTCTTGCAAACAGAACAACACAGATATCCTTAATTCTGCTAAACAAAATAGAAATGAATAATAGTACAATATACTAAAAAATATGTAACACTATGAAGTTTTTCCATATGTTTCAAATATATACAGCTGCAGATTGTACCATTGTAAAATTTTGCTGTATAGAGTTCTTGTTGTGGTAAACAAGCATTACATAAAGTATCATCCCATTATATTGTTTATATATATTTCTTTTTTTGACATTTTGTATCAAAACATGACACATTAGTCTATGTACAAACTAGGCTGTCTTGACACAAGACAATACTACACTATTAACTAAATGCTAGACTACATTTATAACTAAACTTTATACATGTAACATATAATCATTAGTATGAGGCTACAGGCTTTCTATAAAACTTGATGCATAAAAGATAAAAAGAAGATATTAGCAGTGTAGCACAGTAATTGTAGTCTACTCTAAATTTTGGAAAGAATGGTAAACATATTTGCCAATATGCCTTTGAACAGTAATATTTTGCGAAGACAATAGCATTTTAAAAATTTGTTTCATTGATTAGAAAATTGGGTCCAAATATTTCTTTCATTTTTTCTAGAAGGACACTCCTTTGTGCATCATGTTTTTTACAATTAATAAAAAAATGTTTTTCATCTTCTACAGATTTACAAGTTAGGCAAAGTCTATCATTTATTGGAATAGGTTTTTAATCACTGACCAAATTAAAAATAGAAATACTTATTTTTTGATTTCTTCTTCCTGAATAATTTGAAGATATCCATCTTAATTATTGCCACTTCTGACAAATAATACTTTCTTCCGAATGTAATCCAGTTCGTGCAATTGTTATGCTGTATTCATCAGAAGTTCATTTGTAATTTTACGCAATTATATTGTTCCATGTTTAAAATGGCCGTCTGATCCTACTAATTTAAACACTTTCCAAAAACATTAAACACTTGTCTTCTTTGTTTCAATTGTTGACAAATTAAAGTATCTCATTTGTTCCATGTTTAAAATGGCCGTCTGATCCTACTTATTAAAATACTTTGCTATGAAATTAAACAGTGTCTTCTATGCTTCAATTGTTGACAAATTAAAGTATCTCATTTGTTCCTGTACAATTTATTTATCGCAAATCCCACAATTTGTCCTGAATTTTACATTTTGACAAATCAGCCTGGAACATTTTCTTGTCATTATGCAGATAACAGGATGCCAGGGGTCATGATGGCATATCAAATTGATTCTATTATGAGGATCCTCCCTCATTCCTATTTAGAAGCTGTGTATAAATTTCAGTTCTTTCAAATTTCAGTTAGATATAGCACACAGATTCACAAAATTCCTTGCCACTTCATCTTCTTCTACAATGTATTCTACTAATAAATACTTAGCTAATTATTGAATCATTCAACGCAAAGCTACACAGCTGGGAGTTGTAATGAACGCCTGGTTTTGACTATGAATTCATTGCTCCCAATAGAGTTGTACTGTTTTAAACATTATTAGACTCCTGGTGCTATTGCTTCTCATAATTTACGAATTCTCTAGATTAAATTGTTACTCCATATATTTGTTACTAGATTCCTATAACATTTAATATTGTCTCTGATAAGTCCTTTATCTCTTCCAATTTCCCATATTGATATATCAAGATTTGGTTTTCCAATAACTGTGAAAGTCAAATATGCCAATTTCCTTCAAATAACATCAATTCTTCTCTGAAATGTTCTTTGGAGTCTACTAAAGCTAGCATCAGTCAAAGACCTTGCAGATTGTCTATAAGACTATTCCATACTTGACCTCTCTTTTATTACTCTTAAGTAAAGTAAAAGTAATGCCTTCTCCACTCTTTAATCATGAGATAATTCATTGATCTTGCACCAATAACCAATCAGAAGATGTTGGAATATCATTGCGCTACATCTTCTGCCAATAAGATTTGCTTTGATTCTCTCCACATTCAAAATTGCCCAAAAGACCATAAAATGTACATTTGAGATAAATAATAAAATTGTCTGTAATACTCAGAGGGTATTCTGGGTTATCTACTAATAAGGATTCATTGTATTTGTTATAGCTCACAGCAACTACATCAACGCAATGAAAGATTGCTTGCTAAGCCATATTCAAAATCATGTTCTGATCCTTCTGATATATCTCAATTCTGCCCCCCCCCCCCTGATAATACTACAGCCTCTGACATTTCTTGAAGACTCCAAAGATATAGGATTGATAACATCTTAATAATCTCAAATGAAGTTTACATGGCTTCACATGAATATCAAATTAATGTAAGCAAACTTACATCCAAAATATGCTTTACCATGTTTGTCTTACTGTTCATCCTGATTGGAATCGCAGCTAATTTTAAGAGTACATATGAAATTACTCCAGCTCTTACAAAGGGTAAGATGTATCGGACATGTCCATGTGCTCTGATCTGTCTTTCATCAAACAATTAACCAATCAGATGAGCTCAAAATTTGTATTGAACAAAGTGGAGGATTTGTTAATGTTTCTAGTAACAACCAACTTTTTCATGTTGAAAGTGGTTATATTTTAAAATGCAAAAGAGTGGAATCATTAAGAATAATGTAAATGTTCAGAAAAACATCAGTTTATTAATTTGCTTTTCTCTTTGTTTCTTTCTTTCTTCTGGTCAAAGTCTACAATTTTGTAATATATTGGTACATGTCAGTGGCGGATCCAGCAATTAACAAGGGGGGCCAAATTTTGAGTATGGAAAACATGTCTGCCCTTGCGTGGAAAAAAACATTGGGCCCCTAAAACCTAAAAATAGGGCCCAAGTTTTAAAAAATTGAGGCCCATTTTTGATAAATTGGCCCAAAATAAACAATAAGCGCAGGTTCTATTAGATTGGATTAGATGATGTTTGACAGAGCTAGCTTGAATACAAAGGCATTGCTGAGCTTACAATTTGTCATCATGAATATACATTAACAGAGCTATTTCCAATTCTTTTACCATACAATAGTTCAACTGCAATATTTATAGCAATGGCTTGTAGTGTTACATCTCCCTTCTCTCAAATCTCTTTCCAGTTATGATTATTTTACACATTTTCTTTCAAAAACCTGTTTATTTTTTAGTATTTCTATGGACTACACAACAGTTTACTTTATACCTTGCTACTTCATTATATTCATACACATCTAAGATTTCCTAAGATAATCGCTATGACTTCATGCATTGAAGACATTTTTCTTCTGATTCAAACTTGTTTGCATGACTTCACAGACAACCATTAAGCACGGCTGTATCTTTTTTAATTGGCCATTAGGGTTGTAAATATTGAATTATGAGACAACTTAAGGGATTCCCTCTTCAATATCTTCACTTGTTTTTGGCATCTTAATTCATATTTCATTCTAAAGAGAGGGCTCGATATGTGTTTTGGTGAATTCAAGCTTATTTCAAGAGCCAAGAAGCTTCTGAAAGTCAAATTATAGAATTTGGAATAGAATGCATTCTTTTAGAAATAATCTATAGTCGGATTTGAACTGTTGAGAACTTGTAGATGATTTTGAAAAAAGAATCGGTCAATTTGAAGCAAGTTGAAAAAAGACCTTTTTGACCTTGAGAAGGTCATAGAAGGTCAAATCTCAAATCTAAAGTCAGATTTGAACTTCTGATAACTTGTAGATGATTTTGAAAAAAGGTCAATTTTAAGCAAGTTGAAAAAGATATTTTGACCTTGAAAAGGTCATTGAAGGTCAAATCTTAAATATAAAGTCAGATTTGAACTTTTGCAAACATGCAGATGATTTTGAAGAAAATTTAAGTACTTGTTAAGTTATTAGAAATTGTAAGAATTTGTTACAGACGCCTATCACCAGCCAACCACCAACAGCCAACTACCAACCACCATAGACAGACCGCGGTTAAAACCTTAGGTGCCTTTCTAAAACGCATGGTGTAATTCCAGAAAATATTATATATGGCCCTTGTAGGTAGCAAAATGTGTCTTAGAGGCCAGAAAGTTAATATTTTATGCCATCTATAAATTGTTTAAGATCATTTTAGCATAAATGTTTTGTTACTGATAGTAGATGTCTCTTCACTAAAATAAAGATGTCATGAAAAGAGTTGTATGCAGTGGAAACATTTCTGTCTAAAGATACAACGTAGGTTCTGTGTCTTGCACTGATATTTTTACAAGTACGAGCACTCATGGAGTCTTCGTCACAAGCCAATGAGGATGCCGAGTCAAGTCGGACAGTGATAAGTAGCCACGGATTAAACAATCATGTTACAGGCAGCCTCCTGAAAGATTTCAATGTTTAACATACTTTCAGTGGCAAACTAAGCACTGGGGCAACTGGGTGCTCAGTATTCAATTTCAATTCATAATTTGAAATATAACCACAATGTCTAAGATGCCCAAAAGGCTTCGTGTCAAGTTTTGCACTGTCTGAGATTTTGAAATTTTGATAAATGAAACATATAATGTTTTACATTGTAGACTTAGATAATCTAGCAATTTGCAACCTTTTGAAAATGATCATGGAAAGAACAATAATTATTAACATCATACTTTTATAGCTTATAATAGAAAATCTAGGCACAGGGATAGGATGACATAGAGGAACAGGCACAATCGATGAAATCCCCTGTTAAACATTAAATGAAGGATCGCAATTGATTTCCCAGATCCTGATGAAAGGTATTACAGTGAGAGCATTTATTTTTTATATCTCATATAATGTGACAAGTTTCCGATATTTTGACAAAGATGTCTAGTTTCGTATTTAAAGGTCTTATCACAATTAATACTTCTTAAAGTGAGTATTTCATTATTACATAATATAATGTACTATTATTTGGCCAACCTGCCTCATGATGTCATGATAGCTAAACTAATTCCTAAATAAGTGCAATAATACTGGAGATTGTCAAAAGAAGGAATAAAATTTAGTGGGTCTCATTATATATACTGATTATTTCAATAATAATACCACCCCTAACATCCTGTTATTGAATTGAATTGAATTTTGAGGACAGGATTATGTTGTGCATTATTTCTTAGGTTTTATGACAATAAAATATACACATACTCTAAAGTTAAGAACCCCATTACTGACCTGCTATCTATATGAGTCTTCACTCACATTCAATATGTTATAGTTTGTCTTTCATCGTATCTCCAGGCCCCCAAAGGTGTTTGAATGGAGTGTGCAGGGGCAGATATAAAACAAGCATGTAATGATTTCAACAAATGAATAATTAATTATATCATTGATAGAATAACTGAAGTTAAAGATTGCATGACGCTTCAAATAACCTCCAATAATAACTGGTAGAATCATTCTGGGTACAATTAGAATATCATAATCACATGAAAATAAAGTCAATGAGAGGTACACAAATAAAAGTATAAAAGTAAAATAAATAATTTCAATTAATAATATGAAAAATTATTCAAAATTATTCAAAATTAGCTTTCATGATAAAGTATGGGGCTAAAGGACCTAGGGCGCTGTTACCTTAGTTTTTACTCTTATTGTCTCAAGGTACACTGACTGCACTTCATATGGGAATTTAAATAGCTAATAGCTTTTTCTCGTTACAGAACAATGTCACTGATTTATCCATTATTTATCCTCAATGATTGTGTCATGCCTTGAGGGACATGCTTCAGGCTTTCGGACCAGAGATTTGCATGTAGCATTGTATATGCATGAAAATGCATGAAAATGCCAGACATTCAGTTTCACCCATCTTGGTATTAAAATATAGGCTTTCTTATGGGGTTTTCATTGAAATTTCGCAGGAGTACAAAGCACATCCCACATGATATACCAAGAGAAAGGATGACATAACATAAATGTTCCCTTTCAAAAAGCACCTCACTTATGGAAAATAAATGGCAGATTTTAAATATTATGTTAGCTATCAGTCGACAAATGCCAGTGCTATTGAAAAAAGCTCTATAGAATTTCTCTTATATCTGTTATGTTTGCATAACAGTGAAACTGACATTAGCAATGATAAATTACAATGAAAAAATAATCTTACGATCATTAACTATTAGTTCATACTCAACAAGAAATAAGGCACGTCACAATGATTATGATGGAACAGTTCAAGACCCATTTTTAGAATCATTCTCACTGATTATTTGTGTTCAATTAATATTTTCATAACAGTCTAATTTTTAGCATTTTATGAAGCATTTTCAAATCAAACAACAAACTATAAACAAAATCGAATTTATTTCCCGCTCATTACCCTTTCACTAGCTTTATTTTCATTTTAATGCAAATCCAACTTAATATATCTACTCAAGGGAATAGATCCAAGTTGAATACTAATCGTGATATCAGAATTGGAGCGTCACAAGAATAAAGTATTCTGCCAATGATCTCTGCCAAATATCAATTACATAAATGTTGGGAGTTGTCATTATACGTAATATATATTGTAATATATAATTGCAATGTAAATAATTGATAATTGATTGTTTTGTCATGATTATTAATTGATATGCTGACATTAGAGTGTGTCGTAAGAATATCAGAACTACTGATCAAAGAACAAAGAATAATCTAGGTACCACTTTTGCGGTTCACCACCAGATCGCTCTAGTTTGTGCTGTCAGATACAGCAGACATACAAAAGGTTCCCCTAAACTTGAATAATAATAGATTTAAGTAATCAATTTTTATCAATCATTCTTGAGTTTGATAATTTTACCTAAAATTAAAACAAGAGGGGAACGCTTAGCACAACTCAAAACAAGCCAGAACCCACAAAATATAACGCCAAATGATACAGAAATCAAATTCTTATAGTAGAGAGATAAATGGTGACATAAAAAAGGGTGAAAGCGCCGAAAACGGAACAAATCGTGGAACTTTCCATATATGACCAGACAACCTTCCTGGGTGTAAAAAGCAACTGTGCCGAAAATTTCCTCCATTTCTTATCTCTTTTCGCAATTTTTACCCCTACCCCTAAAATTTATAGGGCTAGGCTTAATGACCATCCATAACATTTTAGGATTAGCATTAAATTAAGTGTCATAATTTCAATGTTGAGACCAAATTGGCAGCAAATTAAAATAACAAAATGTAATGAGATAGTCAGTTGAGGCTATTCCATAATATTTCTGAAGAGTCTGACTTTCTGTTTTTCTATAGAGTTCTATAGAGTTCCAACCTTCCACTGGAAACCCATTTGCTTTATTCCTTGCTGTTTCACCATTATAAGTTGACACTTTCCCTCTGGGTTTTGTTCCCTGACAGAATCCTATTAATTTTCCCTGTAAATAATTGATAGGCATAAATGATTAGAGAGTCTGCTAACAGAGTATAGTGTCAGCTACATTATAGTTCAATGTCACGGTGGTCATTACAAGGAAAATAAGTTGAATCACCAGGGAATTGAGTAAAATGGTGGATAGGCAAGCGCAACACATTCAATTATACAACTTACTAATGAGCAAAAAACTGATTTCTAACTCATTTTTTTGGCATGAAATATAGTGAGTGATTTCTTAATAAGCATTTTGACATAAAGCTTTGTTAAATAGACACAAAATCCTTTTTAACTAAGCTTTTTGTCAACTTACATCATAACAAAAAACTCATCCGAGAAAAACCATACACTTATTTGGAAATGCCGATCACACACTTATTTGGAAATGCCGACCATACACATTTTATTCAGAAAAGTGACAGATGAGTGTTCTTTTAAGTGAGGGGAAACACACTCAATACAATTTGATTCCAACAGACAGACAAGTGTACTTATAAAGGGTTTTTGAAGTCTATGTAACTTAACCATTTCATCAATTTTTATTTGTTCACAATAACCATGGCGACGCTATAGCTACAATTAAGATCTCCTTCTTTCGATAAGCGGAGACTCTAAGACTGAGAACAAAACACTTCAGTCTGAGCCTTATAATCTCTCTTTTTGAAGAGTTCCCCTGCAATAGCTTCCAGATTAGAGTTGCTACATAATGGTCCATTTTAAGTGTGGAAGTATTGAGATCATGTGACAAAAACTATAATTCTGATGAAACAGTAAGAAACAAATCAAAGAAATACAATACCTTAAAATTCAACCCTCTACGAAAATTCAATAAGTTGGTTGAAATATTTTCTCTAAATTGACCAAACTCAACCTTTACAAAAACTTAACGTTTCATTTCTTCTGGTTATTTGTTCAGAAATATAAGGAAATGTCAATCTTCATTCATATTGATTGACACCTGCTGAACCGTGCATGAGCTTTGTTCTTAGACATACCCAGTTTTTCTGTTTTAAAAATAAAAGAACTGTCATGCCCACATTTTCTGATATTTCTCTATAAGCTGAGCGGTATATTTCAAAGGGCGTTTCTCTATAAAACTTTATATAAGCTACAGCTGATTCCACTCTTTTTCATTGAATTTCCACTCTTATGTCGACATAACTTTCCAAAGTTTATATATCACAGAGAAATGCCGATATACATTAAAAACTTAACAAAAACATCCATCAATTATATAATTCCATCGATCGTAACAAAACATTCTCTGAGGCTTAACCCATGTACTTTGCTGCAGATCAAGTCCAAATAATTGAATGTTTCTCTTGAGGGTTCTGAAACAACTAAAAACGATTATGGCATCTAATAAATGATTCAGGCATTTTCTATTTCTAGGAGCCCTCGGGAAACTGCATATAATAATATAAAAATCTCAAAAATTATTATCGGTGGGTATGATACTATATAACAGATAACCAATTAGTCCTGAAACCTGACATGATCGAAGTGTTGAAGTATTATAAGGGATGGTGTGTAAAATGTTGAGAGAAATCGTTTCAAAAAGTATATGCCAATATTTCCCTTACAATTTTAATTTCAATTTATGAAAATCTTGGTGACAGATCTGTTGGATGTTTGTAGAAAATGGCATAATATGGAAATTCACCCAAGCTCATCTCTTTCTTTTACTACATTTAAATATCAATATTTTTCGAGAAATGATATTTGAAGGATACTCAATCCACTCAAACCCCTTTGTAAGCTCATGGACATTGCAATGACGTATATGTCACCTATTATTTCTATGTTCTGAATCTTAATGGAAAGTTGGATTTCTCAGCATAAATTACATTTTCAAAATGCTCTGATAATTGTATTGATCCAAACGTCCCCTTAGTAGCCTCAAGACGGTATGTCACTGGATTAACAAGAAATCCCTTCAAAATAAAATGCATGAAACAATGGATCAAACAGGAACAAAATGAATTCTAAATTTTAATATAAATAATAATAGGTTAGCAGAACCACAATAAGAATATCTTTATGCATTACCTAGATTATGGAGATCATGCACGGAATCAGGAAGATTCTCAAATGACTTTATGAGTCAATATTGGTCAGACCTTTTCTTCTATTTGTCCTGAGGCCTTAGGCTAGAAAGTGTAATTCTATAATATTTGTCTCGAAGCTTATTTTTACAGGGAATTAATTACGAATCCAATTTCTGGATATAATTGAATAAAGCCTACGAAATGGACTTTGATTCTGTGTACCATTACCCTTAAATTGAAAATAAGCTTGCAATAAGAATTTGAGAGTGCGATAAAAATTGGAAAGGGATATAAAAAAAGATTTCCAATACCAAAATAAATAATAAAAAATAGTTAAATTGAATGATATCATATAATAAGAAAGTGCCAAATATTCAAGGTTAGAAAAACACTTTACTCTCCTCTCCTCCTTACCTTTTTATAGGATTTGAAAACATTGCACTTGAAAACATTTGTAGCTGCATCCCGGGCGATATAACTGAATATCTTGAGGTCTTGCGAGTCATGTGATACATAGAAGATCCTGAAATAAAAAAAATATACAATTAAGGAAGCTCTGAAATATTTTGCCCATAGGTCAACTGAAGAAGGTACACGAGAATTTGGGAAATTATATTCAAACAAACAAAAATACAATTCAAAATAAATTAACAAACAAAATTAATCACATTTTTCAATAACTAGATATTTGATCATGTTTCCACAGCCACTACTGACAACTCACTTACCTTAAAAAATAAATGTTTAAGATGCAAGAGCAGCTTACCTTATAAAATATAATTAAGAACTGAAAGGTACATTTCTCATATACGAGTACATATCCAAAGGATGTTTTAAAAGATTTGTGCAGCATATACAATTTTTTGAATTTTGGTGGGATGATTTTACACTTGTTGCATTAACCCAGTATTGCCCCCCCCCCCTCCATTCCCACGCAGGGAAGGGAAAATTGAAGGGAAAATTGACAGGGGGTTTCAAAGACCATGGTGCAAGACTAACCCTATTTTTACCTGTAAATTGGATGGACCATAACGAGCATTCTGTTTTCATCATATGCCCATTGGTTCTTCTGAAAAGACAAAACATTAAAAAGTTAGAAAAACAAACATTATTTTGATCATTCTTGATATGAAATTATGTTATACTTACTGTATACAAATGTATATTATTGGGATTGAGAAAATGAGAACTTATAGGAGGATTTACATGTATGATGCGTATGAACATTTACCTGTAACCTGCACAAAAACAGACACTTGATAAAGGTCAGGTAAGAAAAAGAGTATGTGACTGTCTCTCTCATGGGTCAACTGAACCTGTTATATTAACGAGCTGATTGCCACTAGTGTCCAGATCAGTATGATGGCTATACTACAGTGTTAGACTAACCCAAATATGACCACACTCCACTCTACATGTATATGGAAAGGTCTCCGAAGGCTCAGAAAGGTGTTCTCGGACAAAAATCAATGTCAATGTTTGGTTGATCTACAAATTACCTTAATAAAAGAGAAATGAAAACAAGCCAAGTTTACTGAAGGTTAATTAAAACAAACATTCATTTTATGCTAGACTTACTCCAGGTTTGCTGGCATTTTTTTCCAAAGAAGTTTTTGCTTTGATGATTTATTTAGTAAAATAATTATTTTTAAAGGCAAAATCAGTAGCTTCAGTTATCCTGGAAAAAAATATGAAGTTTGGCCAAGAATGAAATGAGCACGAAAAATCTAACATTGTAAATGTTTTCATAAAGGCATGTTCACGGGATCTATAAAAGAGAGGACTCAACTTTGAGGAGATGGAGCTGGAAATAAGAAAAATGGAAGGAAATTAACTTTTATTCATGCAATAAACTTAACATACAGCCGTATTGCACAAAAGGTTATTTTCTAATAAAAACAAATTAACTTGATAATGGTGCCCTACCTTCATAAATGAAGAATTTTATGTAATGTTATGTTATGAATTTGCCGATAAATGTCATCATTGATTTTTAACTTTAGTCAAAGAAGGGCACCTTGGCCAGTACTAAAGAAGAAGTAATAAAAGTAGTTAGGAAAATCTATATTCACTTTTAATGACTTATGGAGTTCTTCAGAGAAAATGATATTTCTTGCTATGATTGTCTTTAATGATCTAATTTACAATCGTAGATCAAAGAGAACCCCTTAAGACTCCTCACGTCATATTTCATGCAGCCATAAATCAACTATCTCTCTTCAAATGACTTAGTGTCTTCCTTCAAGGTGAAAAACATTGAGTCATTAAATTATTCAAGAAAATTATATCAAATGTTACCAAAATTATTATACCATCGAATTTTGTTCACAAGGCATCTGGTTTTCAACAAAAAATGATGCACACATGTAAAAATCTTGGTGCATATTATAAGCAATATGTCAATAAAAGTTAGAAAAAAAAATTATATCAAATTTATTTTAAACCCCAAAAATTGTTTTATTTAGGATAACACTGATCTAATTATGTTTAATTATCAAAGTTTGCATTCATCATAACATATTTAATCACAGAGCATTGATGAAAAAATGATAAATCAATACTAACTGATTCCCCAAACAAAATATATTCATCACTTTATGCTATTATATCTGGTAATGAAAAACACTTATGGATTATATGAGATATTTCTTCATTTAATATGTTTTATGATACATTAGGTAAAATATCTGCAGAAAAGCGTGCTAGAAGAACTAGAATTGTTTTTATGAGTATAATATCTCTTCATTTCATTTCATTTAATATGCATTTAAGAATCCTCCTAAATATATTATTAAATATATTGCTTGATTAGATTATATATTGCTTGATTAGCGATTATATATTGCTTGCTTTATATCAGGCAGGAGTGCTGGTATATCATTAAATAACAGAAATGGTTTATATGGAAGCACATATCATTCTATATATTTTCAAGGAAAATGGAACAATTAATATAATACAAGACATTGACATTGACACATACCACCTGCCATTTGTTACAGACACTGTCCGACATTCAAATGCCAAATGCCAAACACAACAAAAAAGTTGGAGACCATATGTCATTATTTGTGGTGGTGACATCATAATTTTACATTATTTCACACTTCCCTAAATTCTAGTCATGTCTATACAATATAGCATGTCAACTACATGCCTGTATAGTTTATTCCTTGTTGATTCCCCTCATTTCCACTCTATAACATTTCTAACACAATGACCATTAACATAGTGACGTTCTAATCATGGCTATTTATACAAGAAATACTGTTTATTATTACTCTAGCAATTACCTATTATTCCAAGTTAGTCAATAGTTCTGACTGTTTTACCTGAATAGAAAGAAATGTATATGAACATTCAATCACATCAAATACTAAATGATGAAGGATTATTAAATGATTAAATGATGAAGGATTATTAAAAACAGAGCAGTCTTATTATTGTCAATTAGAATGTTCTTACAGTTTCTTAAATGGAATGTTTACAAGTTCATTGTTATATTCTTATAATTGGATCATTCATCTGAATATTACTTGATTAAGGTAAGTAAGGTATGTTGAGGTATGTTAAGGTATGTTGAGGCAGAACAATTAAACTGTTTTTGGCGGAGTAATTCAGGGAAGTGTTAGACTACAGTTAACAAGAAGAATTGTAGTACTACTTTTGAAGAGACCTGAATGTATGTGTAGTGTTAAATCTCACTACGACCATTATAAGTGTTCTGGAAACAGTTCAGATGGCAGAGATGAGAGAATGACAAACATTTTGTTAAACTTCTTTTTAATAACATTTCAGCTTTAATCAGAACAAGTATGTTTTGCCATAAATTAATGAAGACTTCCGTATAAAAAAAAACATTAAGATGTATTGTATTTACATTAATCAGAATAAAAATGTTCTGTATGCATACTTTATGGAGAATTTTATATCACATAAATATTTCACAAAAACAATATTAAAAGCATCGCTCATGGCATGCAAGACAATAAAACTGTGAATTATGTACTAGCTTCAAAAGTCTCTGCTAGACCAGAAAAGCAGTGCCATCTACAATACAGAATCTCCCATGATGCAGTATATTACCCATAATGCAACATGTTACCCACAATATATCATGTTATGATGCAAATGCACTATGTTACCCATAATGCAACATGTTACCCACAATGTATCATGTAAAAATGCACTATGTTACCCATAATGTACAATATGTTGATTATAACATGTGAATATACAATACAAAGCATACAATAAATAACATACAAGGGTGTTCATATAAACAGGTTTTATTTTGGATAATATTAAATTCTCAAACAATCAACATGTATGCTAAACAACAATGATAAAAGCCACTGCCCAGAAACTGTTTGGTTCAGATGAAATCATCCATCAAAAGATGGAGGTCAATAAGGACCTACTTCATTTCTTTGAGTTGTCTTCATTAAGCTCTATTTTCTCTTATAAATGTTCATACTTTCATCAAATAGAATGAAGGATCAATAGAATTTTTATCCATGTGTTCAATAAACTGAACCAAACACATCTAGGGATGATCCACAACATAATCATCTCATATTGGTTACTATGCTTTGTATTATCTATGTTGCGACTGGGTTGCCACAATTTTTTCAAATTCCTTAACTTTCCCTGATTCGAATGATGACTTTCCCTGACTAAATATATAAAGGAAAAGAAATTATTCAAATGTTGCCCTTAGTGTCTCTGAGAATTCTTAAAAGTTCCAAACTATTTTAAACATTTTTGGGCGATTCTGAAATCTTATCTTTCCCAGGTTTAAGGGATCATTTAGCAGTTGGAGAAAATATATCTAAAAACCAATATGTTATGTTATGAAGGGACATATCAGCATGCGTACACAATAAGCCTCACCAATAATATATCTGCATCCCGTTCCCGTACCTTTTTCTTCTTCCGCAAAACTACTTTTACCCCATCTACTGAGATCGAGATAAGCACCTTCTTCTTCTTGATGGCCTTTGCTTTGAATTCATACTGAAATACATAGAACAATTATTTTAAATCATATTCAAAGATCATCATTACTTATAGAGTTAATGGTCATACAACAAAAAATATATATATACTATAAGCTCTGTAGGTGGAACCTTTGGTAACTGAAAAATGATGTTAAAATAAATATCCCATATCCACTGAGGAATAACATTTTAGCCATGTAAACTAAAGACACTTTGAAATGATAGAAAAGTACAATTTACAGAGCAAGGCCATAGAAAAAGCATGACAAGAGAGAAATTTGAAAGTTCCAAGAATATGTTTTTGTAAGAGTTGTAAGTAGGTGCAAATATTGACGTATTCGTTACAATGTAATAAACGGGACATCAAAATATACTTGACATGGTTACTACTGCTTGTTAACAGGGAGATAACAACATTTGTGTGTTTACTGTTGAGACAAGAATTTCATTGGGGTAATTTTTAAAATGAAAAATATATAAAAAATAGTGGAATTATTGAAAAGAAAAATACTAAGTCAACATAATAAATCATAATGCCAGGAAATTATGAATTTCATTCAGGTTTTAGAAAGAAATTATAGAAATGTACCAATGAATGTATGGCTTGTAACACCAAAAGTATACCATTATTACCAACTATTTAACATATCTTGCATTAAGAATCTGCCAGCAATTTCCTAAACAGTGGTGACGGGAACTGAGGGGGGGCAGTACAGGGACTAGATACGGACCTGCACGAGACAAATCCAGGTTATCCTCCCAATTCCCATCTTAAAGATTCAAGATCAATCAAGGTTTGAAGAGCAGAATTCATAAAGATCAAGGTGGGATTCTACTTAATTGCAGCTTATTCAAGTCTAGTATAGTATACATAACTTACTAGATTATATCCATGAGGTTCAAGATAACCTAACAACTCCTAATCTCATTTCAATTAAACTGAACCGAGATGTCTATGATAATAAAAACCCTCAGGTATATCAATCACCATTAAAACAGACATCCCTTTGATTATAATATTTTGTGTTTTTCTTCCAGTCATAATACATCACTGTATATCTCAATTACAAGAGAAACTGTCTAAAGGAACACCTTAGTTAGGCAGAACACTTTTCAGGGTTCCACGACCCACTGAACCTCTGTTAGGAGAACCTTTTTTAGAGCTACCAAAGGACTGTTTCATTGCTACAAAGTTTTATATAATTGACAACATTATAATGACTAGGTACAAATCTTTCTAACGTGATATCACGGATACAGAATGTCATATCCTTTCTAATATTCTTACCTGATATCATAAAATTTACTCACCATGACAACAGCCTCATACTACTAAAAATTATGCTCTTTCTGTTTTGCAAGTTTTAATACAAAATGAAACAGATAGAAGGTTGTGATCTCTCACAATAAGCAGAATGGGGAGTCAGCGTTCTCAAGAAAAGATTGCTCTGTTATCAATAGAAAATGACTCCAGTCATCTGGTACAGTATTGGGGATTGCATTAAGTACTTATACATAATAACAAAAATAAGACGTATGATAGAGCTCAATCAATCGGATAGTGGGATAAACGCATGAAACGTCGATGTTTTAGCCATTAGTCGGCCATAAATACATCAATAATTTCATTATCTAATGCACATATTCGTCAGACTCTTCTTATGCTGTCAGATCAGATCAATTACCAAGCCACAATGAAAAGTCATCAAAAGGTTTTTTTATTATGAGACTGTTTTTCTATTTCCCATTGTTGTATGGAGAACGGGCGATAGGATGAGGCCTTTTTATATGAAAGCGTCACTTGACTTATGTAGAGCTTTGATCAAACTTTTTCAAATTACAATATCTATTTCTGTCGACTGCAAATCAAATCCTCATAACTAACCAGATTTATTAGCTAATACATCCTCATCCTTCTAAATAAAAGAGCAATATCAGAATATTATTTTTACTGAAAGAGTGTAAAGGAATCCCTTTGAAAATTGCTTCTAACTGATTTACAAATCCATGAAAACTTGAGGAATCTCTTCAAATTCCTAGGGCAACCTGAACAATATGCAGGACCAAATGACTATTGAAACAGTAAATGAAGAGGTAAAGAAACAAGTCAAGACCGGAAAATATGTATTGATCAGCAGTAATCCTGCTGGTCATAGTTGTTGCATAAAGTGAGTAAACAGGCAATAATTCAATTATGATGACATGAAACATACAAATCAATCATTTTCTTGTTTGCATACTATTTCAATATCTTATAAGTATTTGTCATTGTTATTTTAAAAAATGTATCTAGTATACAGCCTCAGGTTAACCAATCCAGATATTTTACATGTAAGTTTTGAAGAATATGTTATCATAAACATAGTGTAATCAGGTCAAGAGTTTTACTACTGGATCTAACCTGGTATTAATGGCAGAGTTCACATAATATTCAATCTTTTTATATCAAAATTGGGCCTCTTGACAGTTTCATTAATTAAACATCAGTTCAATCAAATGTTCAGTTATACTCTTTGATATTAGAAAATGAATCTAACAGTATCTAACGGTTTGATCAAAGTTCAAGATCACTTTTCATAAAACCTGGAGTGACGAGGGACAAAAAATTTTTCATCTAATATACACCAAAAAATTGTTTTTCTTTGCCATCTTATTTTACTAAGTTGAGCTTATAAAGCTGTATAGGTGATAAAATGTCAAACGGTGGCATTAAAATGAAAAATCCTCTGGTTTCAACCTTTTTAGAGCCTGGGATTCAGCCTGGGATTCAAGAGGTTAATTTTTTATCATAAAGGACATATCAAATATATTAGTTAAATGTATATCAGTAATACCTAGAGATAATATGTAATTTTCGAAATGATTCTTGCTATTAGTGAATTCAAACTTGGCTAAATGCCTAAAGTTGTGATCTCATATTCTTGCTTCAAAATCCTGACCCCCTTATCTATTTTACAACAGAATGTAAAGATAAAGGGGAGGGGTCCGAGGTCTTGAAGCTAGACTATTGATTCTAATACAGGTGAACACTCTACTATATATTTGAACACCTCTCAGATCCAAACACCTCACAATGTGATTCTTTTTCAACAGCTCCATATTTATTTTCCCATTGACTATAATGTTAAAACACTTAATATCTCAAAACAAGATAATCTAAAATTGTGCAAAACCTCTTAATTATGTCTTTAAGGTTAACAGGTTATAATTTTGTTATCATTGCAGTTAGGTAGGCCAAAAACTGACTTACATAACAGAACAACCAAATCTAGGTTTCTCAAAGAGCATCAAGTGACACAGTATCAAGATAGTAGTTTTGTTTGCTTTTTATGTATCAATCAAATACAATAAGTCAATGCAGAAATGGTTGGGAGAGATTTTGAGCAAAGTCGTAATGCCAAGTATAAATTGTGATCAGTCGGGATCACATTTATAATAGCCAAGCATAAGTAGTTATGTTCCTTAAATGAACTGTCTTACTTTGAGGAATGTTAAAAAATGGCATTCTGACACTCAGACCATCTCTGCCTTGCAAAGAGGGAAGAGGAGAAACGGTGCCCAAGTGAATTTATATGCATTAGATGGAAGAGGAAATTATGAAAATTAATGATTTAGGCAAAATAACAATTTATTCTTCTGCTCATTTCTGTGTCAAGTTATACAATTGTTAGTAGGAGGATGGTGGATAGAGAAATGACTGGTTATGCTGACTTAAGGGATGGGGGCTAGATGGGGCATTTAACTTGAAGAGATTCATGAGACGGATATCAACTGACATCATTGCATCAATTGACATCAAAGTATCAGGATGAAGCAATGTAAGTCTAGCATAAATCCTCCCTTGACTTTAAAACTCCTTTACTTCCACCTTATTTACTTTCCCAACTTACTTTCTAATTTTCTTCCTCTTTCTTCTCGAAAAAACTACCAATCATTTGGTTTTATTTGGGATTTAAGTGCTATCTGGAGTGTGATAAAACTTTAAGCAATCCATCCAATCCCACACTGATTTAGCTGGATTAGGCCCAATCAGTTCAATAAAGTGATAGATATTTTTGCAGTTAGATGAAGGCATTCATTTGCAGTAGGGATTAGGTTGAAATGATTTAATGCTCTATTACCATCGTTTGGCCATCATTGAACACTAGGGTGGATGTGTGAATAGATATTTTGTGGTTGATTTATTCGTTTTGTAGAAATAAGCTGACCCATCTAATAATATGGCATACTGAGCCAAAGAACTTCTGAGCTTTATAAAAAGGCCTGGGGCTTCACTGACATAGTAAGTTTTACATCAAGCTCTTTGTCTGGGGGAGTAGGTATTAGAGAGGATGAGAGATGTGGGGCATAACTACTTATCTAGTAGTTCTAACTTCTTTTTAACATTCCTCGAAGTAAGACAGTTCATTCAAGGAACGTTTGTTCAGAATAATTATTTTAGAGAGTAGAGCATAGATGAGCAAACAGGCTTTAAGGCTATGTTTCAAGATGAGCTAAATCACTTGATCAAAATACATCATGTTCTGAGACATTTTAACAAATGAGAAACGAAAAGTTGACGGAAAATCAATGCAAACGACACCAATCTTCCGAAGACATCAAAGAACACAAAATAATCACGCCCATGAATAGACTATGAGGATAACCAGAATAGAAAATACAGTGGATGATACTCTAAAAATGTTCAGAATTATCAGGTCATCCTGGTATCTATTCATTGTATGTTTTAATATTGATGCTATAATTAAACCTCCAAACACCTCTCTAACCTGATCATTTCTCGATGTGAACGCTGATTCTATTTGGAGGAATCTCACATTAAGTCTTCTATATTTAAATGAGCTAAAAAAAACTCAGAATGTGAACACTTGTTAATTTGAACACTTTTGGCTGGTTCTAGTGACATTCAAATAAGACAGGTATAACCATATGTTTAACGAGGAATTAATTGAATATTTCAGTCTAATTTTCAAGAGTTAAGTCACTCATGTTAAAAAGGATGAGTAGATAGCTTTTTGTCATTTAATCAATGCAATTGACAAGCATTACATAACAAACTGTGAAAAGTTAAGTCCTTAGTCTGAGCATTTAAGCCAAAATTAGAATGAGAACCTTGTCTCTAATCCTTGCTCCTTGTCTGTCATCTTTATTCATGACAGAGTTCCTCTCATCAAAGACATAGGGGCTCTCTTTACCCTGGCATGTTGCTTTGAGACAAACTTCTTGTATTTCAATCTATTTCATAGAAAGAATAAAGAATTTTTAACAGAAATAGGAAAATAGACTATATATAGCTATAGTATTAGCCCCATTTAAATATTTCAAGGACTATCTACTACGACATTCATAGGGAGCTTTTAGGGTCAAATGGTTGCCAGAGTCAGAAGTCCTTGGCACATGTACATCAGATGAAGTGAATTAGATTTCTTACAATTGATTGGTTAAATTGATCACTAGATTAGATGTAATATAATAAACTATCAAAGGTCAAGAAACAGCTAATACTATTGCTAATGCTTTATTTCATTTTCTCCAAGAAATTAGCTAGAAGGGACCCAATTTGATTGGAATATGAATTGTGTTGTTGTGTTATCTCAAATGCTACCCTTTGTGATTTCTCCTAATCTACAGTTAGATTCTTCACACATTCTGACATCAGTAAATGTAACTGACTTTCCCCGTTTCTCAAACATGAGACTCGATGCAAAATAGTCCACAACAAGTTTATTTTGAAATCAGGTTAATAAATATTATATGTCTACTATATGTGTATCATTAAGTGACTAGTTTCTTCCAAACTTCTGTCAAATGAATCAAATATGGAATACTCGGTATATACTATGATCTGTGTCAATGAGCAATGATCTATGTCAATGTTCTGGAAATGGCT
Organism: Owenia fusiformis; assembly: GCA_903813345.2. NCBI lineage: Eukaryota > Metazoa > Annelida > Polychaeta > Sabellida > Oweniidae > Owenia > Owenia fusiformis. The sequence continues at coordinate 2,684,662 of CAIIXF020000006.1, forward strand.
TTGGATTCTAGCTAATGAATCAAATATGAAATACTCAGTATATACTATGATCTGTGTCAATAAGCAATGATCTATGTCAATGTTCTGGAAATGGCTTTGGATTCTAGCTAATGAATCAAATATGGAATACTCGGTATATACTATGATCTGTGTCAATGATCAATGATCTATGTCAATGTTCTGGAAATGGCTTTGGATTCTAGCTAATGAATCAAATATGAAATACTTGGTATATACTATGATCTGTGTCAATAAGCAATGATCTATGTCAATGTTCTGGAAATGGCTTTGGATTCTAGCTAATGAATCAAATATGGAATACTCGGTATATACTATGATCTGTGTCAATGAGCAATGATCTATGTCAATGTTCTGGAAATGTCTTTGGATTCTAGCTAATGAATCAAATATGAAATACTCGGTATATACTATGATCTGTGTCAATAAGCAATGATCTATGTCAATGTTCTGGAAATGGCTTTGGATTCTAGCTAATGAATCAAATATGAAATACTCAGTAAATACTATGATCTGTGTCAATAAGCAATGATCTATGTCAATGTTCTGGAAATGTCTTTGGATTCTAGCTAATGAATCAAATATGGAATACTCGGTATATACTATGATCTGTGTCAATAAGCAATGATCTATGTCAATGTTCTGGAAATGTCTTTGGATTCTAGCTAATGAATCAAATATGGAATACTCGGTATATACTATGATCTGTGTCAATGAGCAATGATCTATGTCAATGTTCTGGAAATGTCTTTGGATTCTAGCTAATGAATCAAATATGGAATACTCAGTATATACTATGATCTGTGTCAATAAGCAATGATCTATGTTAATGTTCTGGAAATGTCTTTGGATTCTAGCTAATGAATCAAATATGGAATACTCGGTATATACTATGATCTGTGTCAATGAGCAATGATCTATGTCAATGTTCTGGAAATGTCTTTGGATTCTAGCTAATGAATCAAATATGGAATACTCAGTATATACTATGATCTGTGTCAATAAGCAATGATCTATGTCAATGTTCTGGAAATGTCTTTGGATTCTAGCTAATGAATCAAATATGGAATACTCGGTATATACTATGATCTGTGTCAATAAGCAATGATCTATGTCAATGTTCTGGAAATGTCTTTGGATTCTAGCTAATGAATCAAATATGGAATACTCGGTATATACTATGATCTGTGTCAATAAGCAATGATCTATGTCAATGTTCTGGAAATGGCTTTGGATTCTAGCTAATGAATCAAATTTGGAATACTCAGTATATACTATGATCTGTGTCAATGAGCAATGATCTATGTCAATGTTCTGGAAATGGCTTTGGATTCTAGCTAATGAATCAAATATGGAATACTCAGTATATACTATGATCTGTGTCAATAAGCAATGATCTATGTCAATGTTCTGGAAATGTCTTTGGATTCTAGCTAATGAATCAAATATGGAATACTCGGTATATACTATGATCTGTGTCAATGAGCAATGATCTATGTCAATGTTCTGGAAATGTCTTTGGATTCTAGCTAATGAATCAAATATGAAATACTCGGTATATACTATGATCTGTGTCAATGAGCAATGATCTATGTCAATGTTCTGGAAATGGCTTTGGATTCTAGCTAATGAATCAAATATGAAATACTCAGTATATACTATGATCTGTGTCAATAAGCAATGATCTATGTCAATGTTCTGGAAATGTCTTTGGATTCTAGCTAATGAATCAAATATGGAATACTCGGTATATACTATGATCTGTGTCAATGAGCAATGATCTATGTCAATGTTCTGGAAATGGCTTTGGATTTTAGCTAATGAATCAAATATGAAATACTCAGTATATACTATGATCTGTGTCAATAAGCAATGATCTATGTCAATGTTCTGGAAATGTCTTTGGATTCTAGCTAATGAATCAAATATGGAATACTCGGTATATACTATGATCTGTGTCAATGAGCAATGATCTATGTCAATGTTCTGGAAATGGCTTTGGATTCTAGCTAATGAATCAAATATGGAATATTCAGTATATACTATGATCTGTGTCAATGAGCAATGATCTATGCCAATGTTGTGGAAATGGCTTTGGATTCTAGCTAATGAATCAAATATGGAATACTCAGTATATACTATGATCTGTGTCAATGAGCAATGATCTATGTCAATGTTCTGGAAATGGCTTTGGATTCTAGCTAATGAATCAAATATGAAATACTCAGTATATACTATGATCTGTGTCAATAAGCAATGATCTATGTCAATGTTCTGGAAATGTCTTTGGATTCTAGCTAATGAATCAAATATGGAATACTCGGTATATACTATGATCTGTGTCAATAAGCAATGATCTATGTCAATGTTCTGGATATGTCTTTGGATTCTAGCTAATGAATCAAATATGAAATACTCAGTATATACTATGATCTGTGTCAATGAGCAATGATCTATGTCAATGTTCTGAAAATGTCTTTGGATTCTAGCTAATGAATCAAATATGGAATACTCGGTATATACTATGATCTGTGTCAATAAGCAATGATCTATGTCAATGTTCTGGAAATGTCTTTGGATTCTAGCTAATGAATCAAATATGAAATACTCAGTATATACTATGATCTGTGTCAATGAGTAATGATCTATGTCAATGTTCTGGAAATGGCTTTGGATTCTAGCTAATGAATCAAATATGAAATACTCAGTATATAATATGATCTGTGTCAATAAGCAATGATCTATGTCAATGTTCTGGAAATGTCTTTGGATTCTAGCTAATGAATCAAATATGGAATACTCGGTATATACTATGATCTGTGCCAATAAGCAATGATCTATGTCAATGTTCTGGAAATGTCTTTGGATTCTAGCTAATGAATCAAATATGAAATACTCAGTATATACTATGATCTGTGTCAATAAGCAATGATCTATGTCAATGTTCTGGAAATGGCTTTGGATTCTAGCTAATGAATCAAATATGGAATACTCAGTATATACTATGATCTGTGTCAATAAGCAATGATCTATGTCAATGTTCTGGAAATGTCTTTGGATTCTAGCTAATGAATCAAATATGGAATACTCGGTATATACTATGATCTGTGTCAATGATCAATGATCTATGTCAATGTTCTGGAAATGGCTTTGGATTCTAGCTAATGAATCAAATATGGAATACTCAGTATATACTATGATCTGTGTCAATGAGCAATGATCTATGTCAATGTTCTGGAAATGTCTTTGGATTCTAGCTAATGAATCAAATATGGAATACTCGGTATATACTATGATCTGTGTCAATAAGCAATGATCTATGTCAATGTTCTGGAAATGGCTTTGGATTCTAGCTAATGAATCAAATATGGAATACTCGGTATATACTATGATCTGTGTCAATGAGCAATGATCTATGTCAATGTTCTGGAAATGTCTTTGGATTCTAGCTAATGAATCAAATATGGAATACTCGGTATATACTATGATCTGTGTCAATGATCAATGATCTATGTCAATGTTCTGGAAATGGCTTTGGATTCTAGCTAATGAATCAAATATGGAATACTCGGTATATACTATGATCTGTGTCAATGAGAAATGATCTATGTAAATGTTCTGGAAATGGCTTTGGATTCTAGCTAATGAATGGTAATGAACAGAGGTAAATTTCATATGATTCAATGTAAAAATTATACTTTTCCAACCTTGAATGAACATCTAAATACAGGGCAACCCAGGATAATGGCTTATTTTTCCATTCACAGAGAATTTAATTTGAGTTTATTATACCCGTTCAGGATTTATTGAGCATCAGATACATTACTACCTATGTATTTAATTCTGAATTAGGCAATAGATTATCTATCTAGAACTAAATTCTGGTAGATGTATTCTGCCAGTCATAAAATATCTTCATGGATCAACATGTCAATGTTTTTAGAGATGCTGAGTGTTACTTTATTGACTTTGGCTTTGAACTGAAATCCTGAGCTTACTACAACTTTGCTCACAAATCCATAATATTGTATCTAAGCACTCAGGTTATTGTGTTTTTATAACAATCAATGCTTTATTTTACTTAATATTTCTTTGAAGAAAACTGAGCTGTCTTAAAAAAAACTTTGTGAATTTTCAATCATTTTATCAAATGATACTGAATTATTTTTCACAAACATATTAATTTTTATCGAGCCCTTCTGAGCTCTTGTATTTCTTTAAAATCCGAGGTTATACTATGACACAAAAAGTTATTTTTACCCCTATCCCATTTTCTATCTGGCACAATTAAGCAACCTTGGTAGGTAACTACGAATGGAGATACATACTATGTGGGATAAGCACAGGAAAAAGGCAAAGCTATCAGTACAATATATTTTGTAGTAGACTTTTAGTATCAATGCCTAATTCCCATGTGTTTAAGATAGATAAGGTCAAGTTCAAATCTCTTCTAGATAAATGCCATAATTATAGCAGAAACAAGAAAGCCAATACCCGCGTAATCTCTATAGGAATTGCTCTTGATCTGAAATGAAGTATTTGTCTGGTTGTCTTGATATGCTGAAGCAACCAAGTGAGCAATCCACCTTGAGAAATTGAAAATAAGTTTATACCAAGTATTCTTAGAGTAAAACCATTATATCTGAACACCTCTGTAATATGAACACATCTCAATATGAACACTTTCTCTCAGTCCCAATTGTAGATTCATTTATTCATTTCTCATTTAGACTCTCTTCTTAAGAACACCTTGAAAATAATATGAACACTTGCCATTCCAAACACTTTTCGCCAGTCTCAGTAGTGTTTGAACTGAACTCATACTTCAAAATCTACCTGCTCCAAGAGAAACATTTAAAAAATCATATTTTGACATACCCTTTATAAAAGAGCACTACATCTACACTCTTTCTTTATGAAATATTTCTTTGCTGGATCATACTAGGTTGATCAAAATGCATTTATCCAAACAGCAAACTCCCATAAAACCCTATAACACTACAACAAACACATATCAACCTATCAGATCTGAATTTCATGAATCAATGGTTGAAAAATGAAATGTCAATGTTGAACTTTGTGAGATTTGTAAATATAAAGCAATCATGGTTCGATCTAATGAATTTCCGCCTTTGCCAAATAAACCATGCAAACAACTTTGCTATTGTCACGAAACACATCAAACTGTCCTAGAACTGTAGTTTTTATTGAACAGTCTTGAAATTAACTTTGACGCTTTAATTTGTGTAGCCATTGTTAAAAAGTAATTGTGTCTTATCAGTAAATGTTCATTTGACTCGATGAATGTTTGAAATCACATTACAATGTGTGGACTAAATGAAACGTGAGAAACCAAGAATCCAAAGTGAACAAAAATCAGACAGCATATCAAGTTAAAATTGCTATTGACCCATAAAGAACTGATAAGGTACTAATCCATGATTTTGTTTATGAGAAAAATTCTATGGTACTCTAAGTTGCTCTTTCAATTTTTCATAATTTGTCTGAAAGAAAAATGGCAAATTAGAGAAGCATATTGAACTGCACGGAGTTGTTCCACAGAGACTAAAAAAGAATGATGATACACCATCCGAATCATTGGTCACGTCACTCGTTGGCACTTCATTTTTCAAAATCGTACTCATATATGTCATAGATCTGTCTTTGTTAATGAAAATAACTGTTACCAGCTAAACCCTTTGAAAAGTCAAAAGCAATGGAATTGGGATTTCAAAACAGTTAGTGCATCAAATTCAGACAAACAATACAATACAATACAATATAATACAATATAATATAATACAATACAATGCAATACAAAACAATATAATACAATATAATGCAATACAAAACAATACAATTCAATGCAATACAATACAATTCAATGCAATGCAATACAAAACAATTCAATGCAATTCAATTTAATACAATGCAATGTAATACAATTCAATACAATTAAATACAATAGAATACAATATAATACAATTCACAACTCTTGGATCTGAAATGAAAAGGACACAATTTCCAGTAAAATATCAGTCTAGCTACAAGCCCCTGAGACCCCCCCCCCACTACTTGACTAAACCTTCTCACACAGGTGGGGAGATGTATAGCGGAAGAGAGGCTTCAGTATAAAGACTATGAAACGATGTAGAGGCACCTAATCCACTACTTATTTATCTAAATGGATAATCAAATTAATTTTTTTCTGAACATAATATGGCAAATCCCTGGATTGAATGGAAAGTTCACTGGCAAAAGTTATCCATTGATATTATGAAACATCCATCAAACCGTCAATTACACCTTCAAACAAAATCATGTTTTCTATAATTAATATGATAATCAAAGAGAGAAAAAAGTTTTAAAGATATAAAATTCTTCAGAAACATTTTCAAAATTTGTAAGCAAGTAATAAAGGAAATCCTAGGGTAATCAATCAAAGGAAATGTCAATTTCCTGTTTTATAATTATGAAAAACTGATTTAAAGAAATGTGTCGGATTAGAGGGATCAAGAGAGTGTCTGTTTTAAAACATAAATGAATGACAATTTGCCTTTTGATTTTGAAAGGTATAAAGGATTCACAATAACAAATTGGTAAGCAAGCATGAATGAATGGGTAGGTTGTGAATCAAGCTGAAATGTTTCTTGGGGCTTCTGTTTTAGTCTGCTGTGACATCAATTAGAAACCTACATCAATTAGTTATCCCTTTAGATCAGAAAAACTCATTAAAATCCCTGCAAAGGCACTTAATTGTCATCATTTCAATAAACTTCATTAGAGCTGAATATTTACAAATTCACTAAGGCCTTATCCTCATTGAGAGAATTGTCTTCACTCTCATAGGATTCAATATCGTAAGAGATATCAATCGAGCGCTACAAATAACCCAAATTGAATCGATCAAAAATGAGGCCTCTAATCTTACATCAGCCATGATGCTAATCTAATAGTAACGAATCTCTTTCAACTAAGTCATCAAAATTATTTCAGTTTAGTCAGAACAATATTTCTAGCGAAATCAATTTAGAATCTTTCTTTGAGTGCCTGGACGGAAAATATATGGGGCTCTTTAATGATGAATACTGAAAATATGATGGATTTGGGTAAAAAAAACAAGGAAACTAAGATTACATAGACTAATCTGAATTTCGTAAAAAGACAAAAAAATCACTTTCATTCGAATCTTTAAAGAGTTAAAGTTTTGCTCAGGAGTCAGTGTCCATTTATGTTATCTGCTGTTGGCACATCAGCCACCAAGTCATTTTCCCAGTGGTTTGTTGTTTCAAAGAATTTCATCACTTTGCTCAATGTTGGAATGACAGTTGCCAGTTTCTAACATTTCTCACCATTCATGCCTATTCCACTTCACTTTCTTCATTTTCTGGTATTTTCATTGAAGAGTTGATTTCTTTGTCTGTGTATTTAACATCGTGCTGTGATTCTTCTCATTTAAACTCAATTTTGCACTTTAAATCACCACCCCTTGGTATCTTTTTCATGAGGACCGATGGGATTACTGGGTGATTTTATAGGATTCCAAGATCAAATTCCTTAAATTAATAGCATACTCAAAGGTCTTTATTGTCTTTCTAACATTTCTTATTACATTTTCTTCTGTTGGTCAATATTCCCTTTATTATGAAGATTTCCCAATTTCCATTAATCTATCTTATAAATGTCAAATTTTGGCGCATCCATCTTATTTTAACTGGAGTAAGACATAATTTGGTAATATACAAAAATGAGAGAAGAATACTGAGTACAGTGTATATGAAAGAGATTTATCAATCATGATAATTCTTTTAATCTGAGTGTGTAATATCTGACCAAAAGGCTTGATCTAAAACAAAAATAATCGTTTATCACACTGCTAACAGAGCAAACTACAAAAACTGATGAAGATTGAATAAGATGTCATTCATCCTTTTCGCATTGAAGCAAATGGGTACCATACAAATATAGAAAATAGGCTTGCACCCACATGAAAACTACTCAATGCACAGAGTTGAAAATGATCAAAATTCATGAAAATTGGCATATCATTTAATTTTGAGAATAGGAATTTTGCACCTAATCAACGAAAAAATCTCAGAAAAACAGTGGTCATCTCATTCATCGTAATTAAAATATGATCTGGACTGTAAAATGTTGCAATGTTTGGGCAGCTAGGTTAGGGAGGTTGACAGTTTAGGTCATTCCAAGGCAAGGAGGTCCAATAATGAGCCAAGTAGCATATTGCCATGTTACACAGCCTGCCATGAATCTCGTTCATAAAAATAAATCACTGAAATTGAATCAGTAACTGTTTTTACATTTGACCAAATCCTTAATTAAATCTATGGCTATAATTCTAGAACATATCCTAAGTTTTATAATATTGCAATGAGAACATAGCTCAATAGAGATTTTCCAGATTTCTGACATTTTTCGACCTTGTAGAATATTAGGCAACTGCAAGATGTTGATTGAATACTTCATTTTAGAAATCTTGTTAACAATTAGTCTTGCTTAAAAGACCCTGTACTCCCCCACCCCCCCCCCCCCCCTTTATCCTTCTCTCTGTATATTGCCAGGTAAAGAGAGTGAAGGTGATGGGGGGGGGGTGGATACAGTCTTTGAGCAAGACTAGTTAACAACCTTTTAAACTGGATCACATCAAATGAGGTTTAGAACATAGTCAAAGATTCATAATAACTATATGTTTAGCATTATAATATACCAAGAAAGCAAAAAGGCAAAAATTGAAGAAAGCAAACATGGAAAATCACCAACAAACATTCAACAATATCAGAGTAAACCATAAATCACAACTTTCTGATTAATGGAGTAAATGAATAATAACAAAATAATAACATCTCAATAACTCTGTTGACAGCTATTCAATAGTTGCAATTTGATCTTGAATCAATATGGAAGAAAAACATCTCTATTTGCTTGAGGAATTTGCAATAAAAATCATGGAATCTGAAGTCTTTGAAAAAACATCACATGAAATAGATGGATGAATTAATGTCTCATTTTTGGCTTTTCGTTTTGTTTCATTTGATCAATTGAATACTAAAGCCTTAATTTTTCTCATTGATTTCACTTTCTCAGCATTTTCAAATGTTGCATAAATATTGAAGGGCTTTATTAATGAATGTTGCATTCCCAAAGGCATTACAAAGTAAACTTGGCTTTCTTGTAAATTTTTCATCTATCAAGGCTGAAAGTCTACGTATTAATCAAAGAATCCATTAGCACACCCACAGAGGGCTAATTTACGCTTAATGAGACATTAACAGTTCCCGAAAACGCAAATATCTTTTCTACAAGACTGAACTCAGAGAGATCCCATGGTAAATTAATATCAAAATCGCTGCATGAACATGTTTAGTTGGCTCGGAAAAATGAACAAAAACTGTAATGGTCAATGATTCAAAGTTTAATGAACCGTAAATATCCTTCCAAATTCTGATGACCATAAATCAATTTGGGAAAAGATTCAATTTCTACAGTCCCCAAAGGGGCAATAAAATGTAAAGTATTGATGCACAGTGAATAGTAACACTTGTATTGAATGATGATGACATTATATCAATTAATAACATAAAACTTGCCTTATAATATAAATATTTTGCTTGCTGATTTCAAAAATATCCAGCAGCTTTTCAAAACAGTTCTATTAATTTGAAGAGCAAGAAGTGAAGTACTATATGGTATAATTAAAATATATACCCTGGACTATATACCCAAACAATATACCCTGGACTATGTAAACAAACAATATACCCAGGACTTAATGTAGCCAAATGATATACCCAGGACAATATAGACAATCAATATACCCCCAACTATGAAGCCAAAAAATTTACCCTCAACTATAATAAGAAAAGATTCATTTTGGAATTATCTGATAGTAGTAATCACTCTTTTTAAATCCTAAAAATGTTTGTTTAACTATATAGACTACCAATGCAGATGCTAACATTATGTTTTCAACTCATCTGGTATCCCAATGTGCTACCTATAGTTATATCAACACCTCCTATGCGATCTACTCATTATTTATTTGACTTTCATTAAATTGACCCAATAATAACTGACAGATTGACTGAATACACAAATAAAAGTTACTGTACATGTGTTCTAAATATTTATATCAAACAGATATAACTTGGTAGGTTTTCAGTGAGATACATTATGGTCCCCATCTTGTCTGTTGCAATCAGAGGGTTTATCATATGGTTTGGCTTCAATCTGTGGTTTAGTACATGAATGAGCTTCATTAAAAGTCATAACCTCATAAAATGAACAACTGATAAGAATCAAAACATTTATTCATACAAGAATTGATTAGGTAATAATAAGAGCAATTGACAAAGTGACCTACAAAAAATAAAAATAAAATCATCTTATCTGAACCTTTTAAACTGTCTAACTACATGTACAAGACGTATACTAATTGTGATAATTATCATTCAATATCTGAAATGAAAAGGTGAAAATGAAGAAATTGTTCCCTGGAATGCACTTACATCACCTGCATGGATAGGCACTTTAGCAGGAACTAGAACAACACCTTTACATGATCTCAAAAGCAAATGTTATCCTTCCAAGTCAAGTCAAGATAGTATACAGACTCTCAAAATGCCATGTTTAAAATAAGTAGATAAAATGGTTACTTAGAAGATTGACCTAGAAACTGAATTATGATACACCTAGACAATGACCTTCACAATGCACTTTAATTGTAGACTTCTACCTGACTATAACACAAACAGGTGATTTTATTTAATCTTAATAATCTCAAACTAGGTTCCATGGTGTTTTAAAACCCAAGGGGAACATATGTGTTAATTGATGTCATAATAACATGTTTTATAATATCGCTCTATAGTGTGGTATCTAGGCTATAACTATATCACACAATCAATATAACATACAAAACAATGACTCATACATATATAGCAGAACATGGAAAGTACAATTACTTATTTTATATCAGGAACAAAGAAGATAACTGCTGCGTATAGGTATGTGATAATTATAACATCAAAGCAAAAAAACTCAAGGTGCCCTAATTATCGCTATAGTCGTGTCTACTCCTACATGAATGTCAGGGGCATATGCATTCAATGGTATAATAAAGAAATAGAAATACCATGCCCTAAATAGATGATAAAATACCCTGCGGATCAGAGACTACAATGATATTTATGAAACAAATTATGAAGAAATTCATAAATGAACACTTACGTCGGGTCTATATACCTCACCTCCCTCTAAGATACATAAAACTGAGAAAGTATGAGACGGTTTATGCCAGACTACAATGTTAAGTCCCTTTTCATTTCATTTATGATTTAAAGTAAAATTGACAATGAGCTCTAAGACAATATATAATTAAATCAATTCTTGACATAACCAGTATCACCATTTTTCTCTGCTCATTTCCAAATTTTATATTTTTCTCTCTAAAATTTGAATGGGCCATCAGGTATTGTTGTCTGACATACTCTCAACTTCATGTCTGTTTACTTTATTCCTCTGTGATTCCACCCTTCTAAACTCTATTTACAATTATAAAAAAAGCCATCAGACATTTTTCTTATCAGGCTAAATCATTTACAATAATGAGAAACATAAAGCATATTACTGCGGTTGCAGATTTCTGGCGACAAAATAAATTCAATTCATTTAGGTAACATCATTGATAAGTAACTGTCAGTGATGGTCAATGGTAAATGAATTCAACAAAAGGGAAAGTTAACAGACAAGGCAATACATGAGGAAGTTTCACTTAACCTGATAAGCAATATTGCAAATGGTTACAATATGTAACAAAGTGTTACAGATTCCAAATACAAACTAATGACAAGAAGTTGTTACAACAACATATTCTGTAACAATATGACATCACTTCTTCATTGTGGGTTTGACAGCAATTTTCACAAGTGACACATTTAAAAGAGACGGCTAATAAAACAGAATGCCACTTGTTGGTAGTGTCACTTAACCGCTAAAAAATCCAGAAAATTTCATTCAAATAAAAAATAAGTGCATAGAAAGTTAGAAACTATTACACCACGACTGTTATTTCATTGGTTGGCATTTTACATACAAATGAAGATATTTCCATGAAATGAAACATGACTTTACTTACTGACCCACTGTAATGAGACATGATGGTAATATTTACTGAATACACAGACAAGACAGTTGGCAAACAGGGAATAGAAATCAATGCAGATTAATTATAAGGCAAATGATTTATAATCATTTATTATAGAATTATTCCCTCAGCAGAATAATTCAACCCATAATTTATCTACCACATAACTCCAACTGCCAACTCCTTGTACAATTCAATTAATTTATTATCTACTTCTAAATACATGTACATGTACATCAAATTATGTTTATGAATTAGTTAAAAACCAATTAAACTGATTTACACAGCACTCATATAGGTCACAACTGCTTATGTCAAAGTTCAAGGTCACAACTGCTAATGTCAGAGTTCAATATCATATAAGCTAATTTTAGAGTTTAAGGCCACATAAGCTAATTTTAGAGTTTAAGGCCACATAAGCTAATTTTAGAGTTCAAGGCCACATAAACTAATTTTAAAGTTTAAGGCCACATAAGCCACTTTTTGAGTTCAAGGCCACATAAGCTAATTTTAGAGTTTAAGGCCACATAAGCCACTTTGAGAGTTCAAGGTCACATAAGCTAATTTTAGAGTTTAAGGCCACATAAGCCACTTTGAGAGTTCAAGGTCACATAAGCTAATTTTAGAGTTTAAGGCCACATAAGCCACTTTGAGAGTTCAAGGTCACATAAGGTCACATGACTGCTAATGTTTGAGATCAAATTCTACATAAAGAACAATATTAGCCAAATAAAGTCATGATTATTAATGTCAGATCAAGGCCAAATAAGAAATAATATGGCTAATTCAAAGATTGTGTCTATTGACCGAGTAAGGTTATATTAACTAATATCAGAGTCCAATGTCAAATGAGGTTACAATTGATAATGTCAAAGTTCAAGGCCACATAAGTTCAAAATAAACAGTGATTCCAATGTAAAATTAATTGTGAAAATGAGAATCGTGCACTTATTTGAGAAATCATCACATATAGCATCCTAGAATTGCTCATTAGAGACACATAATCCCTCCTATTTCAGTGAATAATGGGAGTAAAGATAAGTTTAAATCTCAGATAAGTTGTTTTTTATTTCCAGGATCTCCTTATTGCTACAGTTCTACCATACATACCGGATTTCAATCTAAAAAGTAAGGTGTTCTGGTACATTAGTGAGAAATCAATTTCTATTTTAATAAACTGATATTTATTGATTCTAACATTCATTCACTCGCTTGTATCATTCGAAATAAATCTTCATTAGAATGACTTAACAGAGCATCCTTGGCAACAAAGAGCAATGGGGGAGTGGAAAGAGAATATAGGGAGTAGAAAGAGAATAGGGGGAGTAGAAAGAGAATATAGGGAGTAGAAAGAGCATTGGGGGAGTGGAAAGAGAATATTAGGAGTAGAAAGAGAATAGGGGGAGTAGAAAGAGAATAGGGGGAGTGGAAAGAGAATAGGGGGAATAGAAAGAGAATAGGGGGAGTAGAAAGAGAATGGAGGGAGTGGAAAGAGAATAGGGGGAGTGGAAAGAGAATAGGGGGAGTAGAAAGAACATTGGGAGAGATGAAAGAGAATAGGGGGAGTAGAAAGAGAATAGGGGGAGTTGAAAGAGAATAGGGGGAGAAGAAAGAGAATGGAGGGAATGGAAAGACAAATGGGTAGTGGGCAAAAAGGGCTTCAAACAAAAGAATATTCAGTCATGAAATATCTCCATGAATCAAGATGCCCCCCCCCCTCCATTCTGTCTATAGAGATGAATTCTGGAATGTTCTGGGAGAATACTGTAACTCACATTGTTAACACTGGTGGCTGACTACCCATGAATAAAATTTCTCTCTTTAGTTAAGTTCTACTTCATGCTTTCTCTCTCTATAATTTGAATAAATTATGTGATTTTCAGGTATTTCTACATAGTTTACAGTACTGACATTTTGTTTATTTACTTTATTCCTTGCCGATTCCACTCTAATTTCTATTTTTAATGCAGCCCCCATGCCATTTTTTCTGATGGATAGGAAACATAAAACATGTAGAGAGGTTAATAGGAGATACATAAATTATAAGAAAAACTCTGTTACAAGAATATTGTAAAAGTTTTACTAACACAAGTCATTCTGTCAGTCAATTGCATCTTCCGAACAAAGACTCCAGAATCATTGACTCTTAATATAAGCCCATTGGTCTTATATATGATTATTCCTCACTCTAATCCATGTTTTTTAAGTGAATAAAATGTTGAATAAAAAAGTACATAAAAATGTAAATCTATCTCAATTTTGATCTAAATAACATGGTCAGTTTAAGTTAGAAAGCTCTGGTAAAAACAGAAGTTTTATTGGAAGCAAACATATTGCTTTTTTCGTAAATATTATGCAACCTTAAATCTTATTAATCCTATTCCCAGCATAAAATTCCACTTGCATAATCAGATTAACACGAAGAGAGAAAAAACAGAGCAATGATATAGAAAATTGTTCTACTTAAATTAGAATGTAAAGTATATGAGATAATATGATTGAAGACCATGTCGTTCTTGAGAATAACAAAATATGCAAGCTTGAAACTACTCTTTATAAGAGATTTACTTTGTCTTAACCCTCTAAATAAAAGATTATAATATGACTTAGAAGTATGAAGTTTTATGTTATTGTCAGGATCAAAATGATGAAATCACCTGTGCGAGTCAGAGGATAGTGTGGCTAACCAACAAGGATTAAAGGGTATTTTGGAAATATTTCCTTCAATTTGATGAAGTCCTAAATTTCTGAGAAATGCCTCGATTTCATACATGTTAATCAACTAATTGATCATGTGAGCAATTCAATGGAATTTATCTGTGTTGCTCATCATAAAAAAATGAACAGAGGCAAATTGGTATTTTTTCAACTCCCTCCTACAAGAGGGGGGCAATAAATGGTTTTCCATTCTGACGTGATATGCAAAAAATGATGTTACGCAATACTAGAATTTTTAAAGTTTCGATCATGTCACGTTGTTCTGTTTTCTAAATACTGAAACAACTTCGCATTAACCCAAAGCTCACTTACTGAGTATCTCCTTTACAAAATAATTCTTCGCACATTCCCGTGGGCTTTCAAAATACTTAATAATATTGTGTCTATTTGCATCATCTCGTTAAAGAATCACTTTTTATGAAAGATATCACATTCTTAACATAATTGGACCTCTCTTGTCTGTGTTTATATCAGATGTATTAAAACATTGGTCCAACTCTTATCGAAGGGATGCAGATATAACAGACTTGCGTAAAAAATGAGATATAACTTCAGCTGGATTGTTGAGAGGAATAAGTCCCAGGTACGCCCAGGGGTTTCAAAGAATTTCTACCAGGCAGGCATGAAAAATAACTATTTTTTAAGTATGGCTTTTTAACATGGAAAGCATTGCAAAATTCCTCAAATCAACTACCATTATGTCTCTTAGGATCATTAGATGTAGTTGAATTTCTCTTTTAAAGAAGCAAAATGAAATAATAAAAAAAAAGGTGCAAACATCCTGTGTGGTAAGAACAGGCGTTGGTATTACTTCTGTATTCATGCTTCCAATGAACTATTAAAGATGAAAGAATTGTGCTTACTTTGCAATAGGCTTTATAAGAGATTTCAAATTTGAAGCACTCCTCCAGAAAAATTAAATTGGTCCATGAAAAATAAATGAATAAATAAGAGGGACACTGTATTATTTGAGGATGTGCAGAGGACTGCATATATCTTTATTTACATGTAAAACATGTCAAATCTTGAGTGATTAATATCATTAAATACAAATATTCAACTTTCCATTAGCTAATGTGATATCACCTTATGATGTTTAACTAATTGTATAATGTAATTGATGGAGGCTGAAGCAGATTATTATATTAATACATGGAACCCATAAAAATTACAAGCATATATATTCTATGATCATTCTTCAGTTTTAACTACAATTGGTTATTCAATCATTCAAATAAAATACAGATAATATAATAATAAAAAAAGTAAAAATATTTCCAACAGATAAATGATGTGCTTAAAAATACAGTATGTTTACAGCCGAAATGTAAAGGTTAAAGTAACAGATATACATAAATTATCAAAGCCACATAAAAGCTGTTTACCAACAAGCCATTAAATCAAAAGATGGAACAGTCCTTCAGAACAGGTAAAAAAGAAGTCCATTTTCACAGGAAGATGATACACAAAATTTTAAGTTGAATCTCTACTCTACAAAAATTTAAAACTCTCATGAAAAATTTTAGAGTAGACAATGCCACAAAATAATAATTAATATGTTTTTGATGCATTTTCCTAGGGAGGAATGCATAAAAGTAACCCATAAATAAAAATTAGACATATATAGTTTAGGGCTGCCATATATACTATAGCTAGTAACAGTAATAGCACCTCTAGATCATACAGACAGCTTATAGTAAAGCTACCTGGCTAGAATATCAAAAGGTCAGAGAAATGTCATGATGGTCTGATGTTTAAAAGCTTAAAAATAATCAAAAAGAGTGGAATCAGCAAGGAATGCTTATAGACCTGAAGTTAATAATTCAAATTAAACAAAATCTGAAACTTCATTTTAACTGTAGAGTAAATGGTAGATTAGAATGAACTTAGGGGAATTTTTAAGAATGGGACACTGGTAAATTATGTATTTTCCCTCATTTCTCTGAGAACGAACTATGGTTTACCTGTATTTCTGTAAAATCTTGAGAAAAGAAAGTTTTGCATATGTGTAATATGTCCATTCACTGAATTTGTCTCTGATTCCACTATTCCACATATACTTTGCTTTTCCATCAGAATGACAACATTTTTCATTAAAATTCACATCACAGTATGAGGGACAAATCGCAATGAACACTTTCTGTCTAGGTTTATAATCAATTCAAATTCAACACATAATATGTAGAAGTGCATGTCAAATATAATGAAGGAGAATCTCTCCTGAGATGTAATTTCATTAATTCAACGTCCCAGATCACACAATTTTTCAGATAAGATTGCAGATAAATGGAAACATTGTATAAGTGAAGAGAATATTAAATATTGCAGATAATGCAGGCTGAAAGGTCCTAACTTTCATGGAAATTGCTACGGAAAGCTTCGAGAAATTGCATTATTTTTGCTTATTCATATTCTTCAATGGAAATTACATTAGTTTAATGTGTGGTAAGATGACCTTATGTCTCTTCTCATTTATAAGGGTAATAATGAAAGGAAGACATTTTACAATTATCTTATTGTAAATGGCTCATCACTACTTGAAATCAGTAGAAAAACATTATAAAGGGAAAACTTATCCAATACAATAAACTGCATCAACCAATATTGACCAAAAGACAAATAGGCTTCAATAAAAATTATCAACTAATACAATAAACATGATCAACTAATAAATCTATATATCAAAACTAGTTGAATGTGGCATCAAGGTTATGATGCATGATAAGACCCATGTAAAACTTCCAAATACAATCTATCAACATGAACATCTCCAGGTTTTATCTTTTCCAAAAAAATACAAAGCTTACTCTCTCTTTAAAATAGATTCAGTTCAGCTGAGCAAACTGGATCTGTATTGAGATACTGTACCAGTAACCTAGTTTCAACAAATGTAACAAAAAACACAAATACAGTCTGAAGCACTGCTACAAGGATATCATTTACTTCAGAGAGTGTTCTCTCAGGTCTATGAACTATGCCATCTGTTTACAAATATAATTAACAAGTGAAGTTCAGTTGCTATAATTTTTTGTTTTTATTATCTGTTTATTAAAGGTATTTTTGGTTATAATCAAACAGGTCTTTATGTAAAGCAGGATATATAGAGGATATCCTATGATTTATGAGTGATATGATTTTTATCCACGAATGGATATGATATCTGCACGAGCGAGCGTAGCGAGAGAGTGCAGAATATCAATATCCATGAGTGGATTAAAATCATATCACGAGTAAATCATAGGATTTTAAATGAATTTTTCAAACAATCCGGCGATAGTGCCACTTAGCCTCGTTTTGAGTCTGAAGTAGCAAAAATCAATAATTCAGCAATAAGCATACGGCGCCGTATGTCATGGCTAAAACACTGTATGCTATGGTTAAGTGAAAAGTTGTCAAAAAATATCATATTTTACCACTGATTGCAAAAAATACCATTTTTATTTTGACATGTTATCCTATGAATATCATGCTAACTATGGAATAAGTATTATTAACCTCTTGAATACCTGGAGTGACGAGATTTCTCGTCACCTAAGAAATGACCTTGAAACCCAGAGTGGCGAGAAAATCAGTCACAATATTTTTCACTAAAATTGCTCTTATTTGAACAATTTTAATCCAATTTACACAAAAATTGTTTTAAACCTGGGGAAATGATCTCTGCCATCTAATTTTACTCAAATGAGCATCAACTGTTGTATGTGTATGTAATAAAATGGCAAAAGCTGGCAAAAATGAAAAAATTCTCTGGTTTCAACGGATTTTTGAGCCTGGGATTTAAGAGGTTAAGTTAAAAATGCATTCATTTCATGTCTGTATATATGCCATTCTGTTTTATGCAAATGATATCCTAGATATGTGCTCTTCTCTCCATGATGCCATAATTTGAGATAAAAGCTTCCTTTGCACCATCATCATAGAGTGGCTACCACTACCAGGGGTCGCATTAGTTGATATCATTTAAGATAGATAATATAGATAATGTTACTAGGTAAGTTCTCCCTATTCATATTCCAGGTAAGTATTCCACTTAGCCTAGAATTTATTTTTAATCTTACCATGTTATATTTCACATTATTTCTCTGTAAAATTTGATTGAACTGGATGTTTTCTTGCATTTCTATATAATTTAAAGTGTTGGCTGTATACCTGTTTACTTTATTCCTTGCTAATTCCACTCTTTTACATTTCATTTTATATTTCAAAGCATGACAACATGACTTTTTGTTCACTGGCAGTGAAGTGGAGTAGCTAACAGGCCAAGCCATTTACATAGTTGTTTATCATCACCTACATATACTTCATCAGATAGAACTCATATGGAACAAGGGACCATGTCAATATTTCAATATTTTCTAAAATGTAATAAATCTCATTCCAGACTGATTCACTCTCTTAAAAAAGAAATTGAACATTAATTGACTCTGTTGAAATCAAATCACATTCCATTTTAAAATCAATGTCTGCTTTAAAATATAATATATGTTTACCCTCTCCTATAAATAAATGTGATTATGAATGCTTTCACATTGTTATAAGGGCATTGTCCTCTGTCTGATCTACCTTCCTATGAGCCATTGTATCAATCAATCACTTAAAGTTTTACCCTGCGTGCAAAGTCTAGTTAAACTACACTCTGCCTAGTAGAGACCATATTACAGTTTAGTAGTCCCACCCCCACGATGGGTACCGGTGACAGTTTGGGTAATAAATCACTTTTGACCTACGCGCTGACCTTTCTTCCACCAATCAGCGAGCTTGAAGAAACATACGCCAAATGCGTTCTAATTAAATATGTGCATGTCATTGGGCAATTCCGGGCTCAACGATGACACCAGAAGGAATGACCATATATAGAACGTTTGGCCGAAAATTTGGCCAACGAACACTGATTGGCGCGGTGAGTTCACAGGTTTATTTTAGTTTGAAAGAGTAAAGACGAAGCTCTCTTTTAAGAAGTGAAATCAAACGAATGCAAAGGGTATTAAAGTTTTCAATTTTTCTAAGCTGATCTGATCAGCATGTGAAAGTCTATTTGATGAAATATCTAAAACAAATATGATGCATCCGAGATGACAACAGCCTATGGGAAATGATAGCCAATAAGTTATAAAACATTCAGAAAAAATTTACCATGATAAATTCCAACACTTAGACTCAAGCAGAGAAGACTTTTAAACCTCTTGGATTTTACAAGAGATATAAGAAATTCTTGAACAATCCTACTATTACCTTATTAAGAATTCAAGAGAGCTGAAAATGGCAATTTGATCATACATAATTCAACATCATTGCTCCTTAAACTTTGAATGAGGTTTATTGTTTTTTGCATTACATACAATTGGAGTCGGCTACGCTACTTATAAATTCTAAATTGCGTGGACGTTTTCCAGGATCTTTCATTTCAAAAACAAGAATTACCATTTTCACGACCCCTTCGCCTATGTTTTGTATAAGTCAAATAAAAGTTGTGAGGCTAGACTTTGACAAATTATCTACATGTTCCTCTTGCACTAAGACCCTATACGCTGAATTAGGGGCCCTGGTGAAAGCCTACCTATGTAGCAGCAGGCAACAGGTGATTTTCAACAGTTGTTTTCACAAAATTGCCTGTTGTTTTAGGGGACTTTTCAACTTTTGCGTTGTGAGAAATTCTAGTGTAATTCTAGTCCCTGTAACTGTAAATGAATTTGGGAATTTATTCTCTGTATTTAGGGTCTCATTACTCTAATCAGTTGCTCAGAAAATCAAATGAGAGAGATAATGTAATCAAATGAAAAGATAAGAAACAGCAAGCTTATAAACAAACAACTTACTTTAATGATTATGTCAATAAGCATTACAATAATGTAATTTCTACGATTATCCTCTGGTAGTAGAACAAGCATCCTGAAGTCGACAGTTTATAAAAGATTTTCTATTGAATTCACTCAATGGTTCATTCACTTAATGCTAAAAAGGGAAGCAATTGGCTTTCGTATCAGAATAAGTCATTTAAACAGAAATAACAGAAAAGATATAAATTGATTTCTACCATGTATTTTCAACTCATCATACACATGTTTCATTAGAATGTTTCGGCACATGCAAAATGAATGAAAACAACAGGCAAAATTATTAGAAATTATAATTTTAACACAAAAACACTTGCTAAATTTCTCAAAACAACAGGTGATTTCCGTTAAATCAACCTGAGAAATGGCCTGTTGCTTGCTACTGTTATATATATCTCTTATCTTCCTATAAAACCTCTAATAACCATAAAGGACAGAGAAAAAGAAGAAAAGTGAAAATCACCAAGAAATGTGAAAATCACTAGGAAATGTGAAAATCACTATGAAATGTGAAAATCACCTTTAGATAAGGGAAAGACCACTACATGACATAAACTACTTGTATTTCTTATAGTCATAACTTACCCGTATTCTTCGCATGGCTGCAACTATCTCGACTCTGCTACTTGGGCGTGGCACATCCAAAGTCCCAATGTACTGAAATGAAAAAGAACAAGTAATCAGATTTTTTCACATAATTATGAAATAAAAACTATTTCAGACTGCAACTTAAGGCATAAAATACAATTCAAAATGCAAAATCATTAAAACATGAACTATCATTCAATGATCCATAACAATTCAAGGAATAACTATTATTCAAGGAACGACCATCATTTAATGATCAACAATAATATTCAAGAAACAACTAACATTTAGGGAACTAACATTTAAAAAAAACCATCATTCCAATTATTCTATGAACAACCATCGTACCAACAGAAATAGTATCTATGTGTATCAAGTGTTTCACTGAAACTCCATGGAGACCTGAAATGTTTTGAAGAATTAAGGAATCAAATTTAACCTGATTCGGTATACTATTTCTGAATCAGATCTGCTATTAATTGTTTTTTTCACCACGCATCTTGAACATATCTTAGACTGCTCTGCAGTTGGCAATGTGTCTGATGTTGCCTTTCAATGTTTAACTGTTCTGTTTCTGGTTTGCAATAAGTACATGATGAATGATGTGCTATGCACATAGACAAAAAAGAGAGAAAATACCTTTACTATTATAAGATGAAGCATTTTCTATAAGATGTACAGATATTGGGTGGTTTGAGACAAAGCAGAATGTGGATTTTGATTCACAGGTGGTTAAGCCCTCCCCCCCCCGCCAATATTTCAACAATCTAATGGTGTGTCCCCATGGCCATTGCCTTCAATAGTTCATTCATCTTAAAATATAGAGATTTATGTACTTAAATGCATACCTCGGTCAGAATGTATCTATATCTCATGTTTAATTACATTTCAATGAGGATACATGGAAAAGAATCAAGATTTATTCTAAGTTTAAATGCAATAAATGTTCATTAAGGCACAATTTACTTGTTTTTTTATATGGATGTTGGGCATTTTTATTAGATGCGCTTGTTTTGCTAGTGGGCTACTTTTTAAAGATCTTGTCTCAGACAGAGAATCAACAGTTGTTATGTTACAAATATACATAAGATCAATCCACATAAAAAATAGTTCCAATTCTGACTTGATGTTAAGTTTTGAATTAGGGTTATTTAGTTTTCTTAACCCTACTATCACACCAAACTAGTTCTCACTACGTTCTCGAAAACGGGCTTCAACTGTGTACGAACGGACTGGACGTACTAAGAACCGTTTGGGATCTATTTACAAACTTCATCGAACGTACTCGAACGGGTAGGTCCTCTAGAACTTAGACAATGCTCAAAATGTTCTCGTGGTCGTCACGTTCTACAATTAGAACGAGTGACAACGTACTAACGACGAGCTGGACGTACTACGAACGGAACCGTCGTACTTCAATCCTACTAGGGACGTTTTAACAACGAGTTGAACTGTCTGAGGACGTGTTGAGAACGAGGTAGAACTCATTGCAAACGGGTTTAAACTGATTAAGAACGTATTTAACACTGCTTATGAACGAGTTAGCAAAAATATAGCTATCACACCAAACAAGTTGCCACTGCGTTCTTCAAAACTGGTTCTAAACTGTGTGCGAACGGAATGAACGTAGCTGCAATTTTCTAAGGTCTATTTACGAACTTCATGAACGTTCTCAGACGGGAATGTGATTTTAGAATTTTGAATCGATTCAAAATTCGATGGCGACCATACCGTTCTGTTATCAGGTCATGATGACCTTCTAGACTAAGGGACGCGTTCTACGGCGTTGCACACCGACGTGGTGCGACCTGAACGAACTGCGAACGAGATGGACGTATTGAAGACTGTTTAAGAACGAAGAAGCTAATTATTTCAGACATATTTCCCGACCACAGCCAGATTGAGCCCGTTTTACGACGTTTTCGTAGGACTGGCAAAAACGGGTAAGAACGAGTTTGGTGTGATAGGGGGGTAAACGAGATAAATAAAGGCTGTGGAATCCACAATGGTTTTTCCAAATGTTATTGCTTTTATTCAGAAAGATAACATTATTGTAACACTTGCTAGAGTTTCGCAACAGGTTAAATTGCTATAGAGCTTTGTAAATGAAGGAGTTTTGGGGATTTTAAGCTTTCTATCAAAATGCTCCATAATGAAGCAATTTAACGTTGCTGTATAACAAGGACCATGATCTAGAACTATACCTGCTCATCTTGGCTTACTGTACATGCTATAAAAATTTGTACTCACAGATAAACCAAAATACACAATTTTGGCAAATAAAGGTATTGCTTTTTATGTATTAAGACTGGTATACGTTAATTTTTATGCATGAACCCAACACTATATGTTTAGATTTATCATGGCATACTGTAGTTGGTTTTACGTACAAGATACATATAGTACACTATACATTTTGTTTTATTAATGATTTTGGTTTGTTCTCTCCAACAATTTTCACTCTCACTCTTGCACTTTCGAATATTGCAACAAGAAAGGCTATAGGCATTTATGTCAAAAGCATAATCATTTCACAGTCTTGGAATCACTCCACTGACTGATAAATGTACAATGTAATAAACTCATAAATTCTTAATTGATATAATTGCCCAGTGGTCCATTCACTGAGCAAACAGAATAGATAAACATGGAAATATTGCTTCTGGAATTGAACAAGCAGATTTTATTGAATTCTGAACAATTGTAAGATTTGCGGAAATAGTATTATTTACCCAGTGATTGTGGTAGAAACTAATAATCAATGATAAATGGCGTTAGATAATGAAAACAATCAAGGCTTGTAGATTCTGAAATCTCAAACTGCTCATGCGTATTCCTCTCTATTTCTCTCTAAAACATGTACAAAGTTCACAAATTTGGCTGTTTTATATAATTTAGGATATTGAGCACTTGCACATTTACTCTGGTTTTACATTATTTACTTTATTCTGTATTTGAAAACATGGACGTCATAATATTTTGTTGATGGGAACCTGCTCATAACTCTACCACAAATCATTGTAAATCAACACACTGATTTCATTCAGAAGGAGCTCATCTGGGGAGTAGACCATTAGATCTTTCAAGGACCGTTTCTCAAGAACATTTGGGTTACTGTATGTTATTGCTTTATGTTGTGGAAGATCTTTCTTTTGATAGTTACAAAACACATAAAGATGTTAGAAGTATCAGAATTCTAGTAGTTATGAAATACAGACTTGTGTTCAATATGAGACATGAAAAAATTATTTGATCTTAATTTGTTCCTGACTCAAGATCAAATGGTCCCCTTCAATATTGATAGAAATGTAATTCAAGTGAATATTGCCATTGACAAAATTTTGATATTCATCATATGATTCCATTTCACAATAGAAAAAATGAGAAAGATTGATTCAGTAATATTTTCAAACATCCATCATGCAGAAAATACATGTAGTCTGAAATACCAGAAATACCGGATACCCCAGCTGATAGGTACAGATGATCAAAATCCATTTTTGCATTTATATCATTTCCAAAAAGTCAATGTCTAATTTTACCATGTTCCTTGGGTTCTGGCGAAGACCAATATTCAAATAAAACATACTCTCCTAGGCATTATTTACAAATATCAATAATTGTACCAAGCTCAAGGCCCGAGTTTGAAATGAAAATGCTGATGTGAAATTTACCAGAATTTACTGAGATACCTAATATCTTGTTTCCAAACATCAAACGTGTTTTACTAATCATATCATGAATATTGATCTGAGGTAATAGAACATTCTGAGCCTTATAAAATACATAATGTATCTGAAACAAGTCAAAATGGTAGAATAGGGAGGTGAGGGGTGTCTGCCTTTCCCTTTTCACTATTTTCAATTGAGTTTTCTCCAAAAATAAATGTTATACTGTTATGCTTGTATCTTCTTGACATTCTAAGTATGAAATTAAGGAATCTCCATTCTACTTTGTTAGTTTTTAATAGGATTTCAAATTTAGTAAGGTACTATGACAAAAATAAACTCAAATAAGATCAAAATCACTTAAATATTTGTTTAACATTGAAAGCTTTGTATTACTTGAATGTTAGTCAGCGGAAAAAGGAAGTAAACTTAGTACAGTATTATAATCCAATAGAATAAAATACTTTTGTCAGTATGTGTGGCTATTATATTAAGTTCTGATACATATTGATTGAAAATGTATTCAGTGTGTATGACACATTGCATTTCAAAACTAGCATATTCAGTTTATTAAATCTACTGTTAAATCTACCGTTAAATGTTTATCCTTTAAATCTATATTTCTTTATTCTTAAATTTATCGCCAAAACTTTATCCTAATAATTGATTTAAGGAAAAGCTTCAAAATTGTTCCATAAACAATAATTTACAAGCATAATTACACAGTGAAGGTAGATACAATGGTCTCGTCTCCCCTTATCCCCAATCTTTGAATATTTAGAAAACTAATGTTGAGCATTTGAAAAGTAATATTTTTATCAGTTTCTTAAATTGCATCTCTTCATACTCCCCCCCCCCACCTTGTTCTCTCTTACCCAACAGGAAATATTCTTAAGTTTTAATTTTGCCAGTTTAAAATCCCTAAAAAGTGTTAAGAAAAAATCCTGTTGAGAATATGGCAGATGTGAATAACGTTACATTTTTTCTCCAGAGCTACTTTTAATCCACACCTGGGAATATTCTATGTGTGGTACAGTAGCCACAAAGTTGTTTCTGTGGCGGTTATTTTCAAATAGATCTGACATATCTCAATGAAAGATGAGCCAACAGAATCTTCATTTAGCTTTTTTGCTCTCTCTTATCTTTGCCCCTTGCGGTTACTGGGTTAGTAGCGGTTGCTACTATACTATCAACAGGTTAGCATTTTCATGTAAAATGTAAAGAACATTTCTATATTGGTAGCATACATGTGAGAGGTGTGATTTGATTTTCATGGCTATACCACAAGGAGTACCTAGTCAATATAATAAGGATCTGTATCTAGGTTATTCTCTCTATGGCGAATGCTATTTTAGCATGCTAAAGGCTCACTTGGCATTATGGCAAATATAACACATGTAATTCTAAAATATCTTATATCTTCATATATTGATTAAAAATAAGTAGTGTAAACTATTCATTGGTCTGTCTTTTTTAAAAACAAAATAAATAATGTTCCTGGATAATTTGATAAATGCATCCTAATCCATATCCAAGACTCATTTTTAAAATAATGACATTAAAAGATAAAGTTAATGATTATTAAATATATTAAATGGCATATTTGATAGCATTCAAAGTAAGCCAAATCTAGCATAATAGTTAAACATTAACTGATATCTTCTAAAGTATACCTTGACTTATAATTAGCTCTCGTGTATGTATGAGTCTGTTAGACTAATAGATTAATTCACTGGATTAGACATTACACAACTACTTGTAATAAAGAAACCAGACTTTCTTCATGTTATATCTCTCATACATGCTATCTTGATGTTCAAACATACATAACTCACACCTTTGTGTTGTTTTCTCACATACTTACTGTAATCACTTGTAAAAGAGCACCCCTCACTTATAACATTGTACCATTATGGCACTCATCTCTAAAATTAATCTATCTATTTTATGGCACTTCTCAATAAAATTGTTCATTTCAAGGAGACCACTGTATATGTTGCTGTTTTCACTGCTTAGACTTTTCAGTTATATCTGCATATAACTCAAAATTGAGATTCTTGTAATTATATTTACAGGTTTTAGATTATTTATAATGCTAATTCACACTCTCTCACCCACTAGCATGCTAATTACAGGGATTGGATACCAACATTTTAGCAGCAGTGTATGGACATAAACTCTCATTGTGACATCATGCCTCAAGCAAAACGGACACTTGTGCCAGTTGTTTTGAGGCAGAGTATAGAATACATGTAGTAATCATAAATGTTACAAATGTCTTCTGAGACTTATAAGGTGATATATGAGTGATATATTATATGTTTGAATTACCAATGTCTAGAGATGGCTGATCATTATTTCAACTGAAGGTCTCAAACAAGCAGTGATGCAAGAATCATAAGTCGATGAAGAGTCGACTATGAAGATTTGCCAAGAGTATTCATTATAGGATAGTTGAAACTCCATATATTTGAGAAGTGAAATTGTAGAGACATCGACAAGATATCTAAGTATGTACATGTAATTAATATAATGTAAATTACCTTTGCTTGAAATCCGAGTCCATGTTGAAAAGCCTCTTCATTATGAAGTGGAATTCTGGTGTCATAGCCATCGTCCGAGACCAAATCATACTGCTTTTTGGAAGGCATGATTTACAGTTATATAATCCAAAAGCTATCTTTGTTTACAAAGTTAAAAAGACTTTCCACTATCCTCGACAAATAGATCGATTAACTGTACATGCTAGATTCAACAGACCACCAATCTGCATGTATTTGCAACTGTACACTTGAGCTTGCTAAGTTCTGAAAAAGATCCTGGTGTTTCTACCGTTTATAAAGTAAAACAGACTGTTTTCTTCCAAATATGTCCTCTCGGATTCCAAACAACTGTTGATACTTAACGCAATTTGATTGCCATATACATACTAAACGTTGCTGAAGCGGCGATTTTGACCAAAATGAAGAGAACTCGTTAAAAGTTCCATTTCCAATTTTGAACTGCTTCCGGCCACTAATTGAAAAAGGTCACGTGATAAATGTTCATCATAAAACCGAACGGACGTTTATTATAACGATAAGCCGATAAAAAGATGGCAGTGTGGTATATTATTTACATTCTGAACGTGACAGTCCTCTTATTCCGAGAGGACCTGTAAAAGAGATTGCGTTTGGTCAGGGAACCCTCCATCGGGTCAAAACGTAGCACATTGATTTGGGCAAACCCAATATCCCAGATGCGAGTAGAAATAATCTTGATTTATGTCATTAAAAATTCACAATTCAGTCAAACTGATGTCATATTTGGAACGGTTATTTTTAAAAGATTTATTTGTGTTTATAATACAGGCTACTGGTGATTCAATTAGGTTTTGTAGGCACAAGAACACCCATATGCTTTGAGAAATATATATCAGTTTGACCATTTTTCGTATATGTTATTGATTTTATGATTTAAAGATATAAATGCGATATAATATGTGTTATTTTATTTAAAAAGCTTAAAAATATCAAAAACAATAGAACATTTTTACTCTCTTTAATTTTTTATACTTAGGTAGGGTCTTGGACACTGGTCTTGGACTTCCATTTGACCATGATGAAATCCACGTTTCCTCTTAAATAACATGGAATAAATATTTTAACACGGCAACGAATGGATCGGCCTATAGCGTGAGTTTCAGCAAATCATAAGCCTTACACCCATATCTATATGCTTTTCAAGAGAAGAAAAATGGGGTTTCTCGCAAATTAAAATGTATGTCCAAACTGATTCAGTCAATTAAATGGTCACTGTGTGTGTGTAGCCTACACTTTGTTTTTCTGCCTAGGTTTGAATACATTACCATTAAGGATGTTCCCTGGTCAGATAGGAAAATATTCAATAGTATTTAACTTTTTCTCAAAAATGGTTTTCTGGGATTCTCACGGGCAACAAAGAATATTAAAACTTTAAAAACCATATGTTAGTGTGCTTTTTTCTGAGCAAGAGGCCTCTAAAGTGTCAATATTTGACAAAAGTGGGCGTGGCACTTTCTCATTGAAACCCATGTTAAAAATCAGGTTTTCACCCCAAAACACACTTTTGAATATTTAACTTTTTCTTAAACTCACAGAAACACTTAGTTATGCTATGTACTTCACATTTTGAAAAGAAAAATTAGGGGTTGGTGTTCATCGTTTTCAACTTCGTCCAGGGAACATCCTTAAATGATATGTACACTGAACCTGTAGAACCTGCTAAGTGAAACACCTCTTGAAGCGTAACACCTTATTAGTGGAACAGTTTTTTTTAAAGTTCCATTTCAGTCCATTTATTTTACGCCTCTGATTCCAAGGTATGAGAACTATACATCTTGGCATCCAAGATGATTGTCGAAATCGAATTGTAATGCAAGAATTGAATAAATCATAAATGAAAATTCATGTCACTGTATCACCCATTGTCATGATTGTGCCTGTTTTGGACATGGGTCTCAAAATAAACTTATAGAGTTTTTTTTAGAGTTTGATACTCTGGCGCCGTTTTCAATAGATTTTACTCCTAGCGTTATTGAACTTCAAACAGAAGTGAAGGTTGCACGCAAATGATATTGCATGGAGTAAGTAATTATCTTTGATATAACGAAACATATACAGCATATGGAATACCATCTGTAGGTAAAATGACATTAAGGTGGTAAAGAGAAGAGAAACAAACATCCTTTTCCTCCGACATTTCGAATTTTGCGCATCTTGTCGAGTCTTTGATCAACCACTTTTAATAGTAGGCGATCACTGTACATACAGTGAAATGTGGTTTTGAAAAGAGTTTATCAACTTTGAAAATTTAATTTTCTTTGAAAATGTGAATTCTAGGTCGGGGAGATTCCCCATAGACCCCATGTTGTAAAACCACAAAAAGTGAAATATCTTTTCTTGTGTTGGGCAGATAATATTTTCTTTTACTGGACATATGTTAATTTGTATAACTATCAGATACATTAAGGTAATATGAAAAGTGAACCACTAAAACTGATGCATATTCAAGTTAATTCCCCCGAATCAGCCACTTCGTTATTTTTCTTTCTTAGTTGAACAATGGGCAGCGCCATGAACAATGTTATCAAGGGCTTCACTGAGTGAGTCAGTAGAAGATGGCTCTACCCCGGCTTTACCACCCCATGTTTGGACCCCCGGGGTTGGACCAACTTAAGAAACTCCTATTTCACCAATGTAGTTATAATAATTATAGGCACTCATTATACATTTGAATGTTTTTTATGCTATACCAAGCCAAAAAGGAGTTTTAGCACCCCGAAAAGGCCATTGACTTTCTATGAAGACTTATTGAAAATATCCTCCCCACTTTTAAGCTAAGGCCAGTGCTAAGGCAGACAACGGTAGCCTCAATATATATAGAGGACATCCCGTGCAGCGATTGGAAACTCATTACAATTAGTCACCAGTACCAACGTAAATAAGGGTTATGTACTGGGAGGTTTTGGATATGGGGTTTTTCCAGAGGGAGATATGCATATCTACCTGAGGAGTCTACCTGAGGGACCGAAGGTAGATGTGCATATCTCACGAGGGATGAACCCAATACCCAAACCGAAAATACATAACTGCTTTATCCTATACCAAGTTGAGTTTTCAGGGGCATATGGCCATTTCAATAGTACAAGGTGTAAAAATAAACAAATCATTCATATGCAAAGTCATTTTATTGCATTTCCACTACTTACAGGAAGCGGGAAGATATGCACCGAAGCGGGAAGATATGCACCGAAGCGGGGGATATGGCGGGAGATACGGAGGTTCTGGATATGGAAACCTCAAAATCAGGATACGGGATATATCTTACCAACTTATCTCCCTAAAACTCTACTTGGCATAGGATAAGAAGGTGTACATTCAACATTACAAACAGATATTCAGGAAATATCTCAAATCTTATACTTAAAACACCAAATCACGCTGGTAAACCGCCATTCTGTTAGTTAGCTTTCCAATGATGTGCTTAAAACGTTCTTATGTTGTTACTTGTTAGACAGCGATGAGAAACTCATTACAATTATGTACCAACCTAAATCACGACGAAAAAATAAATATTGCGCCGAAACGCCAATTTCACGATATGGTAAAACAATATTCCAGATTACAATAATAGCGATATTTCATTAAATAACGTGGTGCAATTGAATTGTGCTTAGCCTCTTGAAAGTCCATGCTCTGGCCCTTCCAACACCCATGCTGCCATCTTTTTTGATTTATATAGAAAATGGTCAATTTTGACGGTGTAAAAGGGTAGGAGGTCCTATCAATGTATGGTCCTACTCTCCATTGGTTTATATGGTGACCTGTTTAAAAGGGGCCTTTAAAAAGGGGGACCATAATCCCTGGGGACCATAATTTCTTTCACAACGGCACTGAATCATTTGATCAACTTTTGTCCATCTTTACACTAGCTGACGTCGATGATATCATCAAGAATACGTTCAAACAGAACTGAGAAGATATTGCCCTTATATAGCAGTAGTATACGGCGGGCCTTTCGACCCCCTACCGGCACCGGTACTTACTGTTCCACGTTCCACGTTCCACCGGAAGTGACGTCATAGGTCACGTGTTCCACGTTCCACCGGAAATGACGCAATGTGCACTGGGAGTAACATAACTGGTCAAAGGTTACTGATAATTGATAAGAGAGGAGTTAACTGATAAGATAATCAAACAAACTGGTCAAAGGTTACTGATAACTGATAAGAGAGAGCTCAATTGATAAGATAATCAAACAAACACTGTTAAGGTAACCTGGTGACTATGTGATAAGCTATCTTGTCTACTTCATGGACGTTTCATTGTTATAGGTCAAAGGTGGATAACAAACTGATAAAATAGTAAAAAAGATAACTGCAGAACCATTTCAACCAAACAGGTTTTAGCTTGCAGAATTATTTTAACCAATCAGAGTACAGTAATTTTTAACCAATCAGGTTTTGACTTGCAGAATCATTTTAACCAATCAGGGCACAGTATGTTTGGATTATTTTAACCAATTATGTTTAGAGTTTCAGAATAATTTTAACCAATCGGGTTGTGGTATATTCTCATCCAATCAGATAAAAGAAAATCACTCAATAGAGGAGAATTTCTGCACAATTTAACAAGTCCAGACAGGTATTGAATATTTATAACCAAAACGTCTCCTGAGTTATTTTAGAATATTTTTAAATTGTCAAGTTGATCAATTTGTGCTAATTTTTTCTCCAAACGATTACTTGATTCTTACTTTGGAGTCATTTTAGAATATTTTTCCAATCTTCACGCTTGAGTGATTTTCGCTTATTTCTTGAGTTTGAGGTATTTAATCACCAAATGGACACAGTATTCTTACTCCCGATACATTTAAGAGTATTTTTACAATTTTCACGCTTGAGTGGTTTTTGGTGATTCCTGGAGTTTGAGGCATTCTTTTACCAAACTATCACTTGATTCTTACTCCTGGGTCAATTTAAAGTATTTTTTGAAGTGTCACGTTTCGGCGATTTCAGTCACTGTTGATCGATTTCTGCTAATTTTTGGAGTTTAAGGCATTTTCACAAAAAAGACACCCACCCACTATACAAAATAACACGCTTTAATAGGCATCTGTTAATTTAACATGCCACTGATAAAAATATAAACCCCTACAAGATAAATAATAAAAAATGCTAACGTTAACAGTTTTACAGCAGAACATTTTCGACCAATCAAAGTGTATATGCAAATGAGCTGCAGAACCATTTCAATCAATCAGATCAGATTATTGCACTCTTCGACCCCACCGCCACCGCCGCCACCGCCACCGCCGCCGCCGCCGCCACCGCCGCCGCCGCCGCCACCGCCGCCGCCACCGCCGCCACCGCCGCCGTCGCCGCCACCGCCGCCGCCGCCGCCACCGCCGCCGCCGCCACCGCCACCGCCGCCGCCACCGCCACCGCCGCCGCCACCGCCACCGCCGCCGCCGCCACCGCCGCCACTATCAACAACAACCCAACAATAACAGTAAAATGCATTTTAGTGCTTAAGTTGTTTATTTAATATACATATTGTCATTTATACAAATTATTTCATAGTCCATTGTTGATGATCACTGTCTGCGTTGACGTTTTCCAGGTGGGCCAGAATACACCATAACATCCCTCTTTTTCTTAGGTTTCTTAAAAAGTCTATTCATCACATTTCCATTATAGGTGTGGTCAAAGGAATCATTGTCACTCATTTGTCTGTAAACTCTCTTTGATGGCAGATCCCGTTCAGCCATTTCTTTCTGCTGCTTGTCAATTTCTGCCTTTGCCCTCTGATAAACAGCTTCAGTGGGACTGACGTGTTGAACAATTGATTCGCGGACTGATGACACTGGTATCCACTTGAGTTTTCCTCGCCTACCATATCCAGCGTGTTCTATGACTCTACCTTCTACCTGGGCTCGTATAAACTTCTTCCACACTTCTGGGTCATCCACATAAGGCACTATCTTAGGCATTGTTGCTTCCTCAGTTTCTCTCAAATATATGATGCTCATGTCTAAGGTTTCTCTTTATATTCTCATCGTAGTGACTAAAAGGGACTACGGAACGTTCATTCACAAAATCTCACTACGTTCTTCTTCCATCTCACCAGATGTATCTGTATCTTCTGAATCATGTCCGTCAATAGACGCTTCATCGTTAAACATTTCATCAGCGATATAAGAATATTTGGCCAACGTTTTTCTGATAGCTCTCAACAGAGACATGTCTTGATCAACTAAGAATTCAATTTCTTCTACTATTTCTCGATGTACATCGGCATCTTTGACTTCCATAAATAACCTCAGAATTTCACCATAGTCATTTAAAAACTCAGATTTTGCTTTGGGATAAAGTTTTGCTTTGAGCTTTTGAGTAATTTCCTTCTCTGGTAATCCCCTGGTAGTGTATTTTTCATACAAAGTGTCAGCTTCTTTTTTCAATACATCCAACACGTTCTGCTTCAGAGTAGAAAATGTATAATTTTCCTTCAAATCTTCAGCATGGGGTTCATTTTTACCAGAGTCTTCATATTGGCAATATTTTTGATGTATGTCTGCATGTTTTGTGGTAATCAACACTGTTCCACAGTCTTTACAATGGGGGAGATGTAAAACGGAGGGGTTTCTTAGAGTAACATCATCCATTGGACCTGGATACGTAGCATCCATCTGAGTTGGTTGAACAATGGTATTAGGTCGGAATTCCGACATATCTTGCCTCTGTTGAGCAGTGGAGCTCCCTGCCGTGTTATAAAAATGTTGAAATGATGTATATGGAACACTTTCTGCAACTTGCTGCAATGCATTAGGCTTAAGCCTCGAACCATCTTCAGTTTCTTGCTTCAGATCCACCACTAAGTAACCAAATGGATTTTCCGTAGCTTGTCTGTAAATGTCAAGTAAAATATGTGTCTTTCCAGGATACATTTGAGATGCCAAAACACTTATCTGTCTTTGATCCCTCGGGTTCTTGAACAGAACCAAGTAATGGCTGTTTAAGCTCATTGTTCTGCTTTCTCCATTGGGTGGGAAAATATTTTGTTGTAGCGTGATAATGGATATATTTTTGTGATGAGAACCCGCTGTGTATAGCAATGTAACTGCCTTGTTAAGGTCCGCCATGAGATCATCTATCACAACCAAATTGGTCACATTTCCATCGAAGTAATCGGGCTTCATCAAGTCATCGCAAAGTCCCATGACAAACTCGATATGAGGCTGTTTTCTCTTTATTTCTGCATACAAAGGCTGCCATTGTTTGAAGAACCATACTATTCTTTGTGGTGGTGGATTGATTAATTGTTCGGCTCTATCAATAAGGTCGACAACATAGGTTGTCTTTCCACATCCAGTAGGACCTGCAACAATTTTAGTAAATGGATGCCTGAACTGTATAGGTGAGTCGAGATCGAAGTTAGTCTCGTCTTTTTTGTGAATGTTTCTCATATGTCTCAGAAGAATATCCTTCCTGGCAAATGTGCCAGAACACACGGAGCAAATATAATCCATGTTGCCACGTAGATGAGGTTGCGCTGAATGAATGAATCAAGCCTGCTTTTCACTTATATAGTTTTAATGCATCCCTCTGTTGAATAAAATATGATAAAGGCACAAAAGGTGGCGGCGGCGGCGGTGGCGGCGGCGGTGGCGGCGGCGGTGGCGGTGGCGGCGGCGGCGGCGGCGGTGGCGGCGGCGGCGGCGGCGGCGGTGGCGGCGGCGGCGGCGGCGGCGGCGGTGGCGGTGGCGGCGGTGGCGGCGGTGGCGGTGGGGTCGAAGAGTGCAATAATCTGATCTGATTGATTGAAATGGTTCTGCAGCTCATTTGCATATACACTTTGATTGGTCGAAAATGTTCTGCTGTAAAACTGTTAACGTTAGCATTTTTTATTATTTATCTTGTAGGGGTTTATATTTTTATCAGTGGCATGTTAAATTAACAGATGCCTATTAAAGCGTGTTATTTTGTATAGTGGGTGGGTGTCTTTTTTGTGAAAATGCCTTAAACTCCAAAAATTAGCAGAAATCGATCAACAGTGACTGAAATCGCCGAAACGTGACACTTCAAAAAATACTTTAAATTGACCCAGGAGTAAGAATCAAGTGATAGTTTGGTAAAAGAATGCCTCAAACTCCAGGAATCACCAAAAACCACTCAAGCGTGAAAATTGTAAAAATACTCTTAAATGTATCGGGAGTAAGAATACTGTGTCCATTTGGTGATTAAATACCTCAAACTCAAGAAATAAGCGAAAATCACTCAAGCGTGAAGATTGGAAAAATATTCTAAAATGACTCCAAAGTAAGAATCAAGTAATCGTTTGGAGAAAAAATTAGCACAAATTGATCAACTTGACAATTTAAAAATATTCTAAAATAACTCAGGAGACGTTTTGGTTATAAATATTCAATACCTGTCTGGACTTGTTAAATTGTGCAGAAATTCTCCTCTATTGAGTGATTTTCTTTTATCTGATTGGATGAGAATATACCACAACCCGATTGGTTAAAATTATTCTGAAACTCTAAACATAATTGGTTAAAATAATCCAAACATACTGTGCCCTGATTGGTTAAAATGATTCTGCAAGTCAAAACCTGATTGGTTAAAAATTACTGTACTCTGATTGGTTAAAATAATTCTGCAAGCTAAAACCTGTTTGGTTGAAATGGTTCTGCAGTTATCTTTTTTACTATTTTATCAGTTTGTTATCCACCTTTGACCTATAACAATGAAACATCCATGAAGTAGACAAGATAGCTTATCACATAGTCACCAGGTTACCTTAACAGTGTTTGTTTGATTATCTTATCAATTGAGCTCTCTCTTATCAGTTATCAGTAACCTTTGACCAGTTTGTTTGATTATCTTATCAGTTAACTCCTCTCTTATCAATTATCAGTAACCTTTGACCAGTTATGTTACTCCCAGTGCACATTGCGTCATTTCCGGTGGAACGTGGAACACGTGACCTATGACGTCACTTCCGGTGGAACGTGGAACGTGGAACAGTAAGTACCGGTGCCGGTAGGGGGTCGAAAGGCCCGCCGTATACTACTTATAGCTTTAACATCAAATAGTACGGGATCACCTTAAATAGTCCCGATCAACCATCAATCCATATTAAATGCATACTAATTCGGGACCAGTTCTTATCGAACTCAGAGGTGGAATGGATGAGAGATGCATTGTTCAATGATGGCCCGTTTTGAGTTAAAAAATCACTCAATAACAATATCAAGTTCTTGTTTCAATTTGGACTTTTCTGAAAGTTGACGAACTCGATTTTTAATACAGCCGAGAAAACCTGGAATTTCAGAAAAGGTATCCCCAACTTTTTTCAATTCTTTAGTTGGGAAGTATGTGCCCAAGGAGAAGAAAGAAGCAAGCATAAACATTCAGGAGACAATAGCCAAAACTATAGTTGAACTATGCAGTCCAGTTTTTATGTCACCCCTACAAGTGGTGGCATAATGGCAGGTGGTGACATTTTGCATGTTAATGTATTGTTTTATTTGGAACCAGTCTAATCTTCTTTAGCGGGCCGTTTCTCATCTCATTCACACCCCTATTTACTGTAAACCTTTCTCATTCAAATACTGCAGTAGTGCTAAATGTGCAGTTATGCCAATTTGGGAGCTTCGTATTCGGTAGTTTATATCTAGAATCTGCGCGCAGGGCAGATGAAAGAAGGTTATTGCAAAACAAAAAAATATGAAGACTTTTCTTGGCTAACCCTGTAGATTCACATTGTACGTTGAATTACACGCCATCTTTCAATCGATAAAAAGTTAATTTCATTGGACAGTTTATCAAGTCAGGAGTTTATTGAAAAGGATCATTCTGATACACATCACACTCTTGTTTTTCAACTAAAACTGCAACTCCAAAATTCAGAGTAAATTTGAACCATAAATGACAATTTAATATTGACTTGAACACTAGTTGATGAACAGTTCTTAAAATATGTGTATTTTTGTTTTCTTAGATATCTTTATTTCAAATAATCTATATTCACTGATGTATTGAAGAAACTTTTTAAAATCTTGAGATTCTACCATATTTTACACCTCCAATAAAAAATCCCCTGTAATCACAGCGAATATTGTTAATTGAGCAGTTTTGATGTTGGACTAGACAAATCGGAATACTTTATAATGCTTTCTAGATACACCTGACCAGACCTGCCTGTACACCGAAGAGGGGCTCTATCATTGTTATTAAGTCTCCTTCACCCAGCTTGACTCTTTCCCCTGCTTGTTTCCAAGAGAGTTGAGCTCATGTGCTTGAAAGCGCCATCTTCCCAAGCCCCTGTTCTTTAACTACTTTACAGTTTGTGTACTTATGCTTGAAAGTGAAGACACAGTTCCTTTCTGTCTGTCAGCGGTCTTAACATTGCGTCTGTCTCTATCTATAGGAATTAGGTCGATATCCAACCAAAATCCTTCCTTTTTCAAGATCTCTATATTTTCACGGAGCATCTTATTTACCTTCATTGTCTCATATCTATATCTATAATCTTTGTTTATCTCAGCCTGACATTTTCCTGCTTTGAAATAGCGCCAAACTTTGATGATTTTATCCAAACTTTGGTTAAGGTCTTTCTCGTTAATAACACTGACTGTCTTCCCATGGTTTGAATTTCGGAATATTTTCCTCCACATCCATTTTTCCTCGGGAATTTTAATTGCTGTTATCTGTTTAGTGATGTTCAATTTCTCTAACTGTTTAAAGAGATATAATCGTCTATTACCTTCTACTACCCAGTATTTCTGGTCCCATAGCATAACGTCCATGGATTCTAAATCCCCGGGAGATGAAGTCCCGTAGAGCAGACTTCTGAAAGTATCAGCCAGGTTTGTACCGTCCTCAAAGTGACATTTCACTATATCTTGGGTGTATAGGATCTCTGCAGGGTTTAACTGAACCAATTCATGCGGTCTGCTCCGTATTGCCCTCTCAGCCATAGTTTTGGATGATTTGGTCAGAGTTTGATCAATATATTGGAATTGACTCTCCTTAAAGGGATGTCACTGTGTCGAGAATGTTCAAAAGTTTAGTCTTGATCCTGTCGAGGAATGTCCAATGTAGAAAGGTAGCCGCTCTGTTGTAAGTGTGGTTGTAGAATGTAGAACCTGTTTGCTTGTGGCTGCTATCCCATTTTTAAAGATACCTGAAATTAGAAACAATCTTTATTACTATATATTGCATATTAAACTTTTACTACATGATTGCATTACTTATACACAAGCTACCCTGTTTCTAAAAATAGGCATATTCTCGGAGGCCATTTTTAGCTTCAAAACCTTAAAAACAGCGGATCCTTAAACGCTCTCCGGATCTCGGCCAATGGAGCATAATCTAATATATGTACCATATCAACTTATAGCAAGAACCAGTGGTCCATAATATCGTACACAATTTTATTCATCGTCACTGGAGTAACTCATTTAGTCTACGTATTCTTGAGTCTGTAAATGGTAGCTCAGTGTCAACTAAATGGCAGACCTAAGTGTCAAGTCATTCTACTATTGAACTGATATCGATGTCATTGAACAATACTCACTCCCAAACAGTAAACCAATTTGCTCGTAACTTGTATAAATATTACCTTAGACAAGTGATAGTTGAAGTATTGCGATTCTAAACATTGGTATAAACATACAAATCAATCAGTATTTGCCTGTTCAATGGTTTGATTGTGTCGGTGCTTTTGTAAATGTTTATTTACACCACGTTTTAACGTGTCAAAATAAACACGGCCATCAAAGTATTTTCATTTTACAATTTTTGCCGCTCCTGACCTTTTAGAATATTCTAAACATTGATGTTTAAATTGCTTAATGTAGTAAGGGTGGATCTAAAATACAAATTCCAA
Organism: Owenia fusiformis; assembly: GCA_903813345.2. Lineage (NCBI taxonomy): Eukaryota > Metazoa > Annelida > Polychaeta > Sabellida > Oweniidae > Owenia > Owenia fusiformis. The sequence goes on from CAIIXF020000006.1 coordinate 2,724,062, forward strand.
TTTGTGTAAGAAAGAAATGCGGCCAATAATTTACATGGCTACCTTTTAATCGTTACATTAATCAAAGTAACTCGGTATTTAACTCTGATCCGAATTTACACCAACCTTGACAAGATTCAGAACTAAATGGAACTATCAACAGACTACTTAAAACATATAACTTTAAAAAGTTCGAATCTAAGTCTATGGAATGTGCAAGTTTCACTTATGTTGTTATCATTTTAAAAGAAATTTAAGGATGAAGAAATTTCTTAAATGCCACTTGAATAATATACTGCTAATATTTGAATGTTCTCTAATACTAGCCTGAAATATAGAAAATATAAAAGAAAAGATACTCTAAACTAATCCCCTTTGTTCAATAATTCTATCGGCACTCCAGTACTTATTGGCGTTTCTTAGCAACTTGGAATAAGATCTTGACATAGTTTTTAAGGATCAATGCTTGTTGCTAATGCCACTAAATCCTTGTAATGTTGTATATTGCAAGAATATATTAGACGTTCTCCTACCACAGTTAGGCAACACCGACTTTCCATTGAATTGCATGTTAATTAATGAATGTGCTTGAATTTTTTCCTTAACATTACAACACCGCTATGTGCTTTACTTAGTATTAATCTATTAGTATTATTTAATTAGTATTACTTAGTCTAGATCGGCCTGACATTGTATATATCTATAGTCGTTTATCATTGTTATTTATTTCGTTGACAGCATGATAGCCACTCAATTTCTTATATTTATATAAACTTGACTTTATAAACCGTGACTAGAGATCCCTTAACCAGCCAATATGGAAACCAAACCAAACCAAAAGTTGATCCTGCTTTTTATAATTTAATTTTTGGTTCAACTGCAACATTTAAATTCGATCCGCGTACGATGTGCATCTCAAACAACCCCGGATTAACATAAATCTAGGTTTAGATGATATATCGAAAATGTCCATTTGAATTAAGCAGAGAATGTCTCCCATTTCGGGCCCTCGAGATTTCACAAATGTTCTTTTCATTACTTCATTCGCTATCTGGGGGACAATTGCATTTAATTCTGCATTTCAGCATAAGAATATCTTTTGAGCTAGGCAATTTGGCGCCGTAACCACGAGGTTGCGAGTTCGAGACGCGAGTGCTCCTTGTGTTTATACATTTGTAATGCATAGGATTTCTGAACCACCGATATATTGAACTGAAACTACTGCATTAACTGAACTCCACTGTACACTTTAAATTTTCCAAATGAGGATTCTCTATTATGATTATAAAAAGTTATTAAAGGGTAAATGGCGACCACCTTTTGTGTCACCCTGTAGATCGACCATGAGGGGCTTTCACATTCAGAACGTAATGTTGTGTACAACGGATAGAAGTTGTCATAAACGATTTCCTTAGCCAGACACTTTTGAAGTTTCCAATTTATAAATCGTTAAGTTCTTTGATCACGATATCCCAGACAATGCAAACCCGGGGAGTTGTGAAAATATTTGCCATTTCGATTAACAATCACGTCGATTTGATATGGGTATTCTCCTATTTGATTTCTATTTCGATACGTTCTATTTCTACGATAAAATTCGGAGATTTGTTTATTTATTCCAAACTAAACATTTGTACAAAAAGTAGTGTAATCATATTCTTTTCATAATCTAACACTTGGACAGTTGAATAGTTTTGATATGTGATCCTTGAAGTATACCTATAGAGTATACTTAGTATATGAATATATCATATACGTATTATTACGTATTATATATATTGCACGTATTACTTAATATAATGATCGGTATTACTATTTTTACTGTATGTAATGTTTATCGTTGGATGTACGCTTGGCCGAATAAGGCATTAGTATAAATAAATCCTATATTATTATATAGGTATACGTTTATGATTCAAATATCACCAAACACCCAACATCATGTAATTCGAATTCGAATTTCAAAACAAGAGAGCGATCTAGGAGCAAATGATTAATATTGAAAGGCAAAGAGAAGTTATTTTGAGGCCTAGGAGTGCAGCCATAAAACGTTTAAATGAAATCACGTTTTTGTGTATTACAAGTACATGTATATCCATCATATGCATTCGTCCACCTTCTTCAGACTGTAGGCGACATTTTAAACATTTTATATCTAATTCCCTAGTCGCGGGCGAAATTATCTAAAAATAATAACTATCTGAAGTATTACCTGTTCAGAATCTTGAAATAGTATTCCATATGTTCCTGTTTACAATGTCTCCTGATCTCTATGAAGAAAATCACGTTTACAATTCTTCAAGTTCACATAAGCACTTTGTCAAAGAGAAAATATATTTAAACTGTTGTGGTACTAAAACAGCACAAACAATGAACGGTCTTATCCAATGTGTTATTTGTATTATTTGAGCAGTTAAGTATTGACATAAAGTATATATTTTCGATTTGAATTGTGCTTTTTTCTTATGTTAAGTATATCTTAGGTTCCTTAAACGTTTTTCACTAGTGATCGGTAAATAATCTTAGCAGATTGGTTCTCGTCTCAATTTATTTAACTTTTATTAAATTCCTGTTACCTTTTCGAAACTCGATCTCGATAAAGTGTTGTTTTTGTGATATGTATGTATACAACGCCCTTGCTTGTATTCTCTATTTGGAATTCAAATGTGTTTTCCTTTTCACATATAGCCTATTCTATTCTTATTTTTAACCTGTGATATTTTCTATGCAGAAATTATCAATTTCTTTCGTAAGAAAGACACAAACTTTAAAACTAGAATATTTAATTCACAATGGTACGATTGTCGCTCCAACCTCCAATATTAGGCTTACCATTGAGGTAGACAGACTGCTTGTGATATAGACCAGGGACAATCGTGCAGTTTCAATAGATTACACAAGACCACACAGTTCTCTGAATAGTAATCCTTCCTCCGATCAATGTTGTTGATGTTACAGATGATGCAGAACAAAGGACCAACGGTGTGTAAGGTCAGGAGGATAATTGTCTACGTAAAGTTGTAAAATAAATACGTTTTCAGATCGTCTGAATTAACTACTGGCCACATATAACCTACCAATGGATATCTGGTGAATGCTCTTAGTAGAACACAACCTTCTACATTTTTTCAAAGTGCATCGCATTTTTTGTTGAAGAAGTAACCCCAATACACATAGGTGCTATATCAAATTTGAAAATATACTTGTTTATTATTTTTGGATGGGTACCTGTGGGTCAATGCCTAGTACGTTATGTCCAACTCGCCCATTTAGATTTCAGATTTAGAATGCATGTAGATTTCTGACTTAAAGGCCCACTTTAGGAAGTTTCAACATTTTTGGGCAAAATAAAGACATACATTTAAATTTCATAGTCCAATTTATTGATAAGAACCTTATCCTTCATTTGACACCAACAACAGCTCAAATGGACCACATCAAAGCTTACAATAAATTATCAAAAAAATATTTTCGATCTGTCAAGCTTTATATATAAAGTTTTTATCAATATCATTGAAAGATGGCAACGTTGTTGACATGATACATTCATATTTAAAGAAGTGTCGCTAAATGAATAGTAATTTAAAACATGCACTTTGTTCAACATGTGCATGCATGTCTAATGATCTCTGAACTTCAAATGCTTTTTTCTATGTGAGTTATTTTTTCTTGGTTCAATATTAAAGCAAATTAAACTTTGTGTCATATTTGAGCAAGTGTGTGAGTAACATGTTTCAATGATTATTTTTTATTCTAAATTAAGTATAGTATACTTTCCGTTCACGGTTACGGAGTGAAAAACATTGTAAGCTTAAAGTCTCTAGTATTTAGTAAACACGTAAAAGTGCATTTTGCTCAGAAATGGCACAAATTGCTAGATCTACTGGTGTTCTCTACCAGTATGTCCTTCATCGTATCTTAGTATGTACTGAAACATACTGGGAAAGCGTAAAAATAGTATCCACTTTGTCTGTTTCATTGTTGATCTTCAATTCACGTGGTTCAGCCATCTCGATTCACGAGCTTTCAGTTCATCCTTGTTATAACCACCATGGAAGTCTCTATAAAGTGACTGTGTAATCTATGGGGCTCGTATTGCTATGAATGGTAAATAAAGTGGTGGAGCTGCCAGTTATTTTTACTCCGCTTTGAGAAACATGCATGGTGAGACAACCAGAACGTCGCAAATGGAATTAAAATTAATGGTTAGTGATATAATATTTTATTTATCCCACGATTAATGTGTTATCTGTACAATAACAGCTATTGATATTTCTGATATTATTGAAATCCGTGTGATATTTTCCAGAAAATCGTTTATCAAACTCATATGCGTGTGATATCGTTTATCTCACGCATATCCGTGTGATATCACATTTGCATTTCGCGCCACAATATTGTTGGAAATTAGGTCAGATAATTTATTCTCTTGTTATATTTTATTATATTTTATTATCAAAATGTGATTGTAATCATGGGATAAACCCAATATCACATAATTTCTCGTGATATCATTTTATCGCCTCCTAGATATCAAATATCAACACTCATTCGCTTCGCTCACTCGTGTTGATATTTGATATCAACTCGGCGATAAAAATGATATCACTCAAAATGATGTGATATTCTGTATATACTATTATATAAATTTATGCACAACATACGAGGGGCATTTGAAAAGTTCGTTTCTTTTTTATGTAAAAATACCAGGAATGATCAGAACAAGACAAAATTTGCAGGATGTATAGTTTAAATATTTATTATTAAGCTGTGAAAATTATAGCGTGTAATATTCTATAGCCATAGTTTTACATCCATTTGAAATATACTTGTCTCGATACCGTGGAGCAGTTTGAATGTGGATACTTTTACACGGGTAGTATCTAAAGCCCCGCTATGATTTAAAAATCGCGAGCAAGTTCCCGCTGAAATCGCGAGGAATAAAAAGAAGTCATGGGTTCTTTTTTGTGTTCTTGAATTGTATGATTTACAAAACATTTTCTTTTAATTTTTCCCAATGATTACATGGTATTGAGACTAAAAAAGCAACTGCTGGAAAAAATGTATCACAAGCGGTCGTTCTGTGTTTCATTATTTGTCAATTGAACAGAGAAAGTATCATTTTGAATCTTTATCTATATATTTCTATACGTTATTGGTGAAGAACGATGTTGTCCTGTGGTTGAAATAACGATAGTGATATGAAATAAAGATGTACCGAGTTTCACTTCCTAAAGTTTTACAGAACATTTTATATTTAAATTTTATCATATCCCTCAAGGCCCCGCTTCTAGCAGGAGCAATAAAGCAAAGATCCCGCTGAAATCAGGAGAAGGCCCCGCTGAAAACATGAGGAGGTCCCGCTGAAAACACGAGCAAGTATCTCTCAAAAATGGAGTGAATCCCGATTATACCCTGAAAATCTCCCACTTTCGTACCCACCTTGATCCACTATTGTACCCAGTTTGATGAATACATTATTTGTCAATACAATTCTCAATAACAGCAAATACAACTGTTTAATATAGTTCATATTATGATACGTTGTTATGGAAAACTGCAGTATCATATTTCCATGCCATTTTACAGAATAAGAAAGATCATCTGAGAAATGTGATGAGTATTAGATCGGACGAAATGTTAAACATTTAACCTCATTTTCATAATTTGAAGTAATATAAGTTATTGAATGATTTGAAGTGCAATATAGGATATATTGTGCTAAAAAATTCTGTATTGGCACGAGGTGAAATCAAGTGGAAATACAGCATATCGAGAGCACAATATATCCTATGTTGCGCTTCACATCGTTGTATAACGTTTTTTATCGTGTGATCTTGCTACATAGTCCATAGGAAATATTCTGTATTCTCTGTATTGCAACTGTCCCCTCTGTTCCATCTTTGAGTACAAGTCGATATTCAGTAAGATACACGAATAAGCGTGCGTTTAGGTCAACCTAAAATGATTTAGTCAGAATAATGTTTATGAATATTATTCCTATATCAATCTCCTGTTGCTTACTTGCTTGCTCGCTTTCTCCCTTCCTTGCTTCTTCGCATCTTTCCTTCCTTGCTTCCTGGCTTCCTTCCTCGCTTCCTCGCATCCTTCCTTCCATCCTTGCTTCCTTCCTTCTTCGCTTCCTTCCTTCTTTGCTTCCTTGCTTTATTGCTTCCTTGCTTCATCACTTCATTCTTTCGCTTCCTCCCTTCCTAGCTTCCTTCCTTCCTCACTTCCCTCCTTTCTTTCTCGCTTCCTTCCTTGCTTCCCTCCTCCCTTGCTTCCTCGCTTCCTTCCTCGCTTCCTTCCTTCCTTCCTTGCTTTTTTCCTTCCTCGCTCCTTTCTTTCCTCCTTCTTTGTTTCCTCGCTTTCTTCATAAATTTCTTCCTCACTTCCTTTCCTCCTTCCTTCCTTGCTTCATGCCTTCCTTCCATGCTTCCTCGCTTCCTTCCTTGCTTTTTTCCTTGCTTCCTCGCTTCCTTCTTTCCTTCCTTCCTCGCTTCCTTCCTTCCTCACTTCCCTCCTTCATTCCTTGCTTCCTTCCTTCCTCGCTTCCTTTTTCCTCCTTCCTTGCATCCTCGATTTCTTCGTTTTTTCCTCGCGTCCTTCCTTTTTCGCTTCATTCCTTCCTTGCTTCCTCGCTTCGTCCCTCGCTTCCTTCTCTCCTCCTTCCTTGCTTCTTCGCTTTCTTCTTTCCTTGCTTCCTTGATTCCTTCCTTCCTCACTTGCACCCTCCCTTCCTTGCTTCCTCCGTTCCTTCTTTCCTCCTTCCTTGCTTCCTCGTTTCATTCATTCTTTCCTCACGTTGTTCTTTTGTCGCTTCATTCCCTCCTTCCCTCCTTGCTTCCTTGCTTTCTCGCCTTCTTCTTTCTTTCCTTACTTACTTCCTTCCTTGCTTTTTCCTTCCTTCCTTTCTTGCATCTTTGCTTGCTTCCTTCCTTCCTTGATTCATCGTTTCCTTCCTTCTTTGCTTCCTTTCTTCCTTGTTCCCTTCCTTGCTTCCTTCCTTGCTTCCTCAGTTCCTTCCTTCCTTGCTTCCTCGCATCGTTCCTTCCTTGTTCCTTCGCTTCCGTCCTTTCTTTCTTCCTCGGTTCCTTCCTTCCTTGCTTCCTCGCTTTCTTCCCTCCTCGCTTTCTCGTTTCCTTGCTTCCTTCCTTCCTTCCTTCTTTCCTTCATTGCTTCTTTCCTTCCCTCCTTCCTTCCTTTTTCCTTCCTTGCTAACTTATATTATTCCCACCTTCACTTCCTCGATTTACTTCCTCCATTCCTTCTTTACTTGCTTACTCAATTACTTACTTTGTTGCTTGTTTACTTCCTCACGTCCTTGCTTGCTTTCTTGATTATTTACATTCTTTCATATGGCAGTGGAAAGACAAATTTTGATGAACACCTGCAAACGAACAAACGAACGAGGAAAGAATGCACGGATGGACAGAAGAACAGCCGAAAAACAATGAATGAACAAACGGACGGATAGGGGGCCAAAAGAACGCATGAAGGAAAGATAGAAGAAAACAATTTACAAAAGATCGAACCCATGCACGCAAGAACGTAGTTACAAACAAACGCACGAATGAACGCACGCAGGAACGAACACATAAACGAACGCAAAAAGAACGAACAGACGAACGCACACATGAATGGACGGTTGAACGAAAGCACGCACGGACGAACGGACGCCTAGACGGACGAACCTACGAACCTATGAAGGGCAGTCAGACGAAAGCAAGCACAAACGGACGGTCAGACGAACGCATGCGCACACAAACGGACGGACAATCGCACGAACGGATGCACGCACGAACGAACGAATGGACGGTCGGACGAACGCTATCACGAACGCATGGTTGGGCGATGCACGCACGAACGAACAATCAGTCGGATGAACGCACGCATGAATGAACGGACCGTCGTGCGAATGCACGGTCAGATGAACGCACGAACGAACGAACGGTCGGTCGAATGCACGCACGAATGAACGGTCGGACAAAGAAACCAATGAAATATATGTGTCCTCAGAAGTATAATCCTTGGAATAGTGAATTATGTAGAATGTACATTTAACTCCGAAATGTACAATGTCTATTTACATATAAAAATTTGATCATGCCGCTGACAGATGGATTAGACTGCCTGAAGTTGAAGAAGAAATATTTGTGATGTTGTCATAGAATGATATGTTATGTGATTGTCATTAATACGTTATCGTGTACGTTCATATAAAGAAGCTCACTATATTCATGGAATAATGATGAAGCTTTCCTCGTGATCGAAGCGGGTAGTCGTGGAATTTGCTCGTGTTTTCAGCGGGGTCTCCTCATGTTTTCAGCGGGGCCTCCTCATGTTTTCAGCGGGGCCACTGGAACACCTTTAATAATGTATTTCGACCCCCATGGCAGGTGTCATTGTCCAGTAACTTATCCATACAGACCATCTTGATCCGATATTTATTATGGAGTATGTAAATCGTATTTATTGCCTTTATTTTAACGATAAAGGTAATATATGAACAGTAAATTGTGCAAACGTGCATGTTGACGCCCCTTTCCTTCATGCAAGTAAAAAATAATCATTTTTCATGTCATTTTTTGTCAAATATATCTGTTTTTAAAGTTTTGCTGGAATATCAAAGAACGGTAATAAGTATTTTCATCCTTTTGGTTCATTTTCCAAAGTGATACAAATAAACAGGACTATGCTCGCGATTTCAGCGGGAACTTGCTCGCGACTTTTCAATCATAGCGGGGCTTTAGATACTACCCGTGTTTTACGTCACAATCGATATATCCAACCATAATGTGCAGTCTATGGACATACTATCTTATCATTGCCACAACATTAAGCCAGTAGGACTAATTCAGGGCTCTCTATCTCCTTCGAAGTATACTCCCCCAAATAGAATGCAATAGAATTTCTAAACCTCCGTACCAAATCCATATAGACCTGTTCAATTATTGTGTTCACTAAATCCATGTTTTCTTTCAATATCGCTGTCCTTTTCACCCGCTTCTTAGCTCATATTTCATGATTGAGATGCCTTTCTTGAACATGTTGAACCAGCTTATTATCATGGGATAGGAACAACAAATGTCTTCATATGTTGCTTTACCTGTTCTTACAGTGTCCTCAAGTCTTTTCCTTGTTTTACACAGATTTTAATGCAAAGTCTCTGCTCTTTGATAAGTTCATTCACCATTTGCTCCACTGTTTGGAAACACCTGCTCCACCAAAATCTTAGTGAATAGAGTGAGTCTATTTTGACGGAGGTTTATGACATCACACTGACAGCACAGTGAGTCCATTCACCTGTAGAACACTATTACACCACTAGCTTTTTGCTATGGCAACACATTTTTAACAAATAACTGTCATTTTCAAAAGAACATATTAAGTTTTTTCATTGAATGTATGTTTCATGCATTGAATGTTTGAGGTGCTCCACGGAACCAAGTCTCGCTGTTGCCATGGCAACCAAAAGTTCACTTCCTAATAAGAAATTATATTTATATTGATGTAAACTCAAGACATATGTATTTGGAACATATGCTGAAAGTTTCATAAATAGATGAGTAAAAAAAAAATTATAGCAAAAAGAGACGAACTTTTCAAATGCCCCTCGTATAATCAATGCAACTTGTAAAAATAATGAAAACTATGCCCATACTTGTATGCAGTTGATATTATATTTGAAAGTTCCTAATAATAATATAATGCTTGTACCTAAATAATATGATTTGAATATGTAGGTTAGAATGTCCATATGTCGATATCACTCCAATCGCAAATGACGTTAATCAAATTGAAGTTGTGGCATAAATTGTGGGGATTTTTCCCTTCCATATGCCCCCAATTGACCCTTGTTGAGCATCAACTAATTATATGAGTGGTATAGTTGTAAGAAAGACACTCTATGAACAACGGACTGATTACAAAGCGCATTGATCACTTCATAACAGTCTGATTGAGTGAGATCGACCCCACGTGATATAAATGTATACTCTATTGGTTAGGGACACGGAACCAGTAATGGGGCCGCAGTAGTTGTCGCATTGGTCGCAAGTACTGTAAGATATGTCTCCTCGGACTGGGAAAGCATTCCTGAAAAATATAGAAGTCATAATTATAAGATGGTAACATATTGTGATACATTTTTATTTGGCGTTGGTTGCATAATTCAACCTGAGGGACGTCAAATGACGTCAAATGATACGTCATTTAAAAATGTCGTTCATCGTTATGCAAGCTATTAACTAAATTACATTGCCTACCTGCAATACAGGCTGTTAGGAATCCTGCCATATTCCCCATTATGCAAGCTATCAATTAAATTACATTGCCTACCTGCAATACAGGCTGTTAGGAATCCTGCCATATTCCCCATTATGCAAGCTATCAATTAAATTACATTGCCTACCTGCAATACAGGCTGTTAGGAATCCTGCCATATTCCCCGTTATGCAAGCTATCAATTAAATCCCATTGCCTACCTGCAATACAGGCTGTTAGGAATCCTGCCATATTCCCCGTTATGCAAGCTATCAATTAAATTACATTGCCTACCTGCAATACAGGCTGTTAGGAATCCTGCCATATTCCCCATTATGCAAGCTATCAATTAAATTACATTGCCTACCTGCAGTACATACTGTTAGGAATCCTGCCATATTCCCCATTATGCAAGCTTTCAACTAAATTACATCGCCTACCTGCAATACAGGCTGTTAGGAATCCTGCCATATTCCCCATTATGCAAGCTTTCAACTAAATTATATCGCCTACCTGCAATACAGGCTGTTAGGAATCCTGCCATATTCCTCATTATGCAAGCTTTTAATTAAATTACATTGCCTACCTGCAATACAGGCTGTTAGGAATCCTGCCATATTTCCCATTATGCATGCTCTGAAGCCCATTCCCGCTAGCTCAGATCTCCGTGTAGGAGCAAATGCGCCAAATACACCGACATTGATGCCTATGTCACCGAAGCTACCAAACCCGCAAAGGGTGTATGTGGCGATATCTCTAGATCTGGCCTAAAATACAAGACACAGAACAAATGTGTTTTCAATTTGCTACCCGGCGATATGCATACGTACTGAGAGAAAATCCATGCGTTACTTGCAAATGTCTCATACTTTGGTATTTTCAGGACAGAAAAGTTTGTTGTCTGATGATACACGCGCACCATTTTGGTAAAGTTGTTGTGTCTCCTAATTTATCATTAGAATATGAAAACTTCTTTGTATATACTTACAGATATTTTCCCAGCTTGATAATATTTGTTCATAGTTATGTAAGATATGAATTCATTCACAAATATCTTTGTTCCAATCAACTCCCCAACAATTTCAGCATCCTCCCACGATATACCGAGGATGTATGCAAATGGTTTCAACACCTTAGAACAAATCCACTGTAAAAGCAAGCATAAACGATATTTTACGTCATGTTCTTTTAAATATCGACATCTGGACTAGTTACTTATATTTCAATATTTATTCTGGAAATACCAGTGTCCATCTCAATCGGACCTGGACTCAAGACTAGTCAACGTAAGGGACCGATCAAATAGACCTCACTAGAAATGAAGGCATAAGAACCTAAATTTTAGAAACCCTAAGTGTGAAAGGAGAACATGATGATACTCACTGGGAAAGAGAGTCCTTCAAAGCCTATAGCAATTCCCAAATAATACAAGACAGCATTTGCAAAGCTTAAAAGTGCTATGAACGCAATAAGATTGACAATAACGTGGCCAATCAGTTTGATTGTAGCAACAGCACCATTAGAGGCAGCTTCCATGAAATTCCTCGAAGATCTAAAACAACGACAACAACAAATCTAATTGAAAGCCCATGATTGAAAGTAAAATTTATTTAAAAAGCGTATCTGATTTAATTCAACTTCCTAACTTTGGTTTATTCGACATTCGAGTAAACAAAACATTTCATACGGTTTGTCAAGCTGTATGTCCCCTGCTTTTGTTTTGGATATTTCTGTCTCAGGGACGCTGAGTTTCCCAAGTGCTAAAGCTGCCGGCGCACTCATTATAGCTGCAGATAACACATGTTCGGCGGGTGCCTTCAAAGGAAACGTATAAACTAAACAATATTACTTATACATACTTTCTAAACTTTACCCTTTGCATTCGTTTGACTTCACTTCTTCAAAGAGAGCTTCGTCTTCTTAACTAGACTCTGCACGCAGGGTATCTAAACTTATTAACATTGAATTTTTATTACTTATGTCATTTTGCTATTTATAGTGTAACGGATTCAAAATGGCATGTATTTATCTTATACCAAAGTGGGGTGTGGAAAGGTGTTGGGGTCATCAAGGCCCTTTGAACTGTAACCTTTATGCCAAAAACTTAATCATTTCGATGATTAAAACTTTGTCCAGTTACATACCCCGGAAGCTATGTAGATTGCCATGACAACACCAGCCACTGTGGCAAATCCTCCACACATGACTGCGTGTAACTCAGAATACGTAAGATTTGGGAGCCAGTTTCGAATTATCACAGCTGCCTCGACCTAAAAGGAACACTCTGCTTCTTGATCTTATAGAAACATAATCCTTGTTTTATGTTCTATATTCACCATCTAATGGTACTTTGTCACAGAGCATGACATGAAAAAATCAAAATGAAAATTTACAAAATTACTTATTTCTAAGTACCTAAACGAAATGAAAATCTTCGTTTGGAATAAGCAATTTCTGCATTACTTACACTACTGATGAATATATTTGCCGTCGCATTTAGGGACTCGACTGCAGTTGTTCCTAACGTGATCTCCATCAGCCAACCGAGCTTCAGGATCACTTGCTGGACTATGCCGACATGATACAAAATGCTGATGCATGCACTGAAGAAGATTGCTTGTGGTATAGCCTAAAATATAAAATCATATAAAGACCTCCATCAGCCAACCGAGCTTCAGCAAAGCCTGTTGTACTCTCGTGGTACAGCCTAAAATATAAGTTTTGCTCATCGACACAACTTAATGATGACTGGTGGATAAGATTCATCTTTGAATCCTGGGTCATTGCCCTTCAAGACATATTACGACAAGGACTAGATCTAATGGTAAGATAAGGCGCAATCATAGTGTAGGGCCTCGAGGACTGTCGCCTCATTCATTTAGATTGTGTCTTCATTCGATAGTTGAAATTATATTTCAGGGTAAAATTGATAAAATGTTTACCTGAAATACAAATGGGTAGTTACAATAAAGCGGTCCAAATACAAAAGCTGATCCAGCATTTGCGTATTCCAAGAAGACAGTGATTTGATTCGCGAGCCAACTGAATGCAATAAACCCATAATTCCAGCGTAACACAATGAGGCCGAATACCAGTTGTATGCCCAGGCCCCATAACACTGGTCGCCATTTCACCTGAAAAGAATAACAGCATTAAGTCCCAACTAAATTGAAGTTTGTCGTAGAGCAGAACCTCAACACTATGGGCAACTTTAGGAAAACGGATGCGTTCGAGTAACATGCATTCCTGTTTGGCACCGTTTCGGGTGTCATATCATATGCGTACAATTTTATACTTGCTTTCGATGCGTTTATGGACGTAACAACGCACAATTCGTACGTTTAAACTTGCCTTTTCTGGAATAAGTAATTGGCATGAGGACGAGCATACTTGTATATTATCTTTGGGTTCGTGAAAATTAACAACTGTTTCGTCGACGTGACATCAATGATTATTCAGCATCCTATTGGTTACTTACCTTGGCTGGGTTTGTTGAGGTGAGAAAACACAAGAGCACAATTGTAACTGTGCCGCCTGCAGATATCAGATTCTTTGGTCTATCTCTTCCAACTAGGAAATATAGCATCAGACCAATGGCAACCAACACTAACAGATAGAACAGCCTAGAATCAGAAAAGGCTAGTTCTGACATGAACAGCTTCGAGATCTGTAGAACCGGTCCATATAGTGATGTTCTAAATGGTGTTGGTCTATATAACATTAGTTTGTACTCTGCCAGGCCTCCTAGAGTTCCATCAACGCGAACATCAGTTCTGACCTCGCGAACTACGTTCCATGCACTCGAACCACGATGCTGTTAACTTCAATAAATGGATATTCATTAGCATGCATGAAAAACTGGGAAGTATTTCTTCCGAATACCAAATAAAAACACTTCGTGTTAGTTATGCGTAATAATACGAATACAACTGTGGAGTTTTTTCGATCAGATGTGTGGTTCGCGAGCACGGATCTCTGTGCGCGAGTGGAGAAATGTATTCGGGAGCAAGGAAATAATGGTGCGCGACTTAACATTTCACGTTCGCGATGTGAGAATCGTAATTCGAGTGCAAAGAACGTAGTTCGCGACACCAGAACTGATGTTCGCGTTGATGGAAGTCTAGGAGGCCTGTGTCTGTAGCATCGGTGTATATACATTGGTCTATTGTATAACTCTATTGTACATAGGTCCACTGTATACTACATCGTGACAAAGCAAATTGTACGAGAACTTACCATTTTAAAAATCTGGATGCTTTAGAACATGCCGCTCCACAAGAAGTCAGACAACATTTCCAAACAGCAACACCGTAATTTTTCTTAATCAAATAGTATCCAATGCAAAAAATTACAATTCCTGTAATGATGTCTAAGGGAAGGGCAGTCGTGACGCTGTAAGCATTAGCAAAGCCAAGATAGGTCACCCAACCGACACATAGTACGGCTACAAAAAACCACTTCAAAACACTAGTCCGTTTGGTATTACCGTAGAAAAAGTTATGAACTCCCTGTTGAACACCACCAACTATGGCTTCATACTTTGAAACTTGGGTTTTTAGAACCAAATCTTTGCTCGTCGCGGCCGCAACATCGTTGTTCATCGATACTTTTATCTCCTCTGTTGCCACGTGGTTCATTTCGACCTTTACATTGGTTGGACCATTTTCATGTGTTTTTTCATCGTAGTAGCCAAACCCCGGATTCTCCATTGTCACCAAGTTACTTGCTCTATAAGGTAGCGGATAAATTCGCATAAGTTAGAAATGACCAATTGTTAACTTTTTTCTATTCTTTTTAGCAAATTATTCTTTATTTCACATAGGAATTGCGATCTACCTCTTCAATTTGTTTTATACAAATTCGTACTTGAATAAATAAATAAAACATGAATTCTTACCCAAGCAGTTAACAATCCATATATCGGGTTGGGTATTTCTGTTTCACTAAATTAGGCTGCCCCAAAATGGAATCAGTGACTCCTTTGATTGAATGTCCCAGTGCAGTCAACAACACTTAAAGAACCAGTGGCAGATACAAGGATTCCCACTAACATATGTCTTCACATTGAATAGGTTAAGATCAATAAGGTTAATCCTATTCAATACGACAAAAACTTCGTTGACAAATACTCGTGAAGAGACATTACCAAATATCCAAATCAACATAAACCTGAATAAATACATTTAACGTCCGATTTGGACTAGCTTTGTACATTTGAACCGACTCTAAAAAAACTGATTAAATATTCTGCCTTGAAAGCATATATTTACCCTTTTTTGTTTGTCTGTGACCCGATTTGTCAAGAGAGATTCCTCCTATATAGTTTATGTCAATATTCTTTATTATTTTTATCTCAATTTTGATTTGACCAGAGATTTTTCTTTTTGATGTTGCTCTGAGCTCCGTCCATATTCAGCTTCGATCTTTCCCATATTCAATGTAGTATCTTCTCTAATTCTTTTTTTCTTTAGTCTATAGGCAACGCCCATTGCAACTTTCGTATTTGATTCTTTTTTATAAGCAGTTTTTGGGCTCCTAATTGGTACATTGATATGGACTAATATATCTGTAATTGAATACCAAAGTGTAAAAATCAAATAAAGATGCAGAAAAAATTCGACCGTATGACATGAACGCTATCCTTCAAATTAGCCAAAATGATCGGAATAAAAGTTGTCAGGAAGTCGTTGTGTAAATTGCTTCCCCTTTTTAAACTATTCTTTGTAAAAGCCAACCATGTTCGACAATTGCTCCACGGGAAGTATCGACAATTTTCCCCACCCATAATTGAAATTCTAGGATATATGAGAATCACAATACTATATCCGGTAGATCAAAGGGCTAGTCAGGAGGCACATTGATAACCCAAACTTGTAGACAATGGATACGTTTTCGGGCCGTCTGATTTAACATTGATTTACAGTTTTTTTTCTATATTCCTTCTTCAAGAATTTTTAATAAGTTTTGTGAAAAAGGTCTGGCTAATCCCATTTGCACAATCTTCAAAATCTTTTAGGTTTGTTATTACTTTGAAGGATTACAATTTGGAAAATTAATCACAATTCGCATATCAACAAGGACATTGCATGCTAATGGACTTTAACATTAATTCAATATTGAAAATAGTTAATACTTCTGAAAATTATATAGGCGACTTTTGGAAAATGTCTCCATATTGTGAAGAATACGCTGGGCTGGTCAAAATAAATACTTCCACCTATCTATCCATCTCTATAGCAAGTCCTCTATTGGTGGATCTACCAATATATTATTAAGTATTAGTTTGTACTGGCACAGACTGTGGGGAAAGACTATAAAACTCGGACTGTCTCATTGTCGATGTGTCTTTATGTTTGTAATGTCGTCCGTAATGCAGTGTTAATTCTTTAAAGTGACCTTGCAATTTATATGGCTTATATCAATTTAAATTGTAAATAAAGTGGTGGAGCTGCCAGTTAGTGTAACTATATACTAATCATAGGTTTATAGAAAGATGATTTTTAAATAAAGATGGCATGGTAATCGATCTGTATTTATCTTATATAATTCTCTTGAAAAAGACAAATTAAAAAAAATAATGATAAACTACGTCTATATGCAGTTAATACTATATTTGAAAATTCATTTTGCTTGTACTGTTCAATAATAATATAATTTGAATTTGTAAGTTAGGATCTCTTAACATCCCATATGACGTTAATCAAATTGACGTTGTGACAGAAATTGTAGTCCCGGGGATTATCCCCTTATACATGACCCATATAGAGCCGGTTTAAAAGGGTGGGAGGTCCTATCAAATTATGGTCCTACTCTCCATTGATTTATATAGCGACCCGGGTTGAGCATAAACTAATAATATTAGGGTAATAGTTGTAATTAACAACGGACTCAGATTACAAAGCGCATTGATCACTTCATAACAGTCCGATTGAGTGAGATCGACTCCACGTGATATACTCTATTGGTTAGGGACACGGAACCAGTAATGGGGCTGCAGTAGTAGTAGCATTGGTCGCAAGTACTGTAAGATATGTCTCCTCGGACTGGGAAAGCATTCCTAAATAATATAGAAATCATAATTATAAGATGGATAGGTTAGTTCAGTGTGTCCACTGCGCAGTCAGTTGGCTTATATAATATCAAAATCCACAAAGCTTTCGCAGGAAGTAAACCAAGACTACACTGCTTACCTGCAATACAGGCTGTTAGGAATCCTGCCATATTCCCCATTATGCAGGCTCTGAAGCCCATTCCCGCTAGCTCAGATCTACGTGTAGGAGCAAATGCGCCAAAAACACCGACGTTGATGCCAATGTCACAGAAGCTACCAAACCCACAAAGGATATACGTGGCGATGTCTCTAGATCTGGCCTAAAAACAACACATTGCTCGTAGATATAGAAAAACACTTTGCTACCCGGGGATATTCATACGTACTGAGCGAAACACATGCGTTAACGAGGTTCAGCTACTCATTATGTAGCTAGCTTACAGTGGGGGAGCAATTTTAGGAAATGGGTATTTTCAGGAAAGAATCTTTAAACGTCTCAATGAAAACGAATACACGCGCGCTATTTGATCAAGTTGCAATTACAACATGAACATCAGTTCCCTCTAGTCACATTGGCTAATGAAACAACATGAGCTCCTGAGTTCGAGACATTTGAGCTCCTTGTGTTTATTCATTCCATATTTTATCATGAAATTCCTTAAATCATTAATACTTCTTTGAAAATTTTACTTACAGATATTTTCCCAGCTTGAAAATATTCGTTCATAGTTATATAAGCGATGAACTCTGTCACAAATAGCTTTGTTCCAATCAATTCTCCGACTATTTCAGCATCCTCCCACGATATACCAAGAATGTATGCAAATGGTTTCAACACCTTGGAACAAATCCACTGTAAAAGCAAACGCAAGTATATGTTACGCGGTAAACATGATACAAATATATGTCATATTCCGCAACGAACATGGCATATTTATTAACGGTGTATGACAGATTCACCTGGCGGTATATAGCATACACACTTACCAATGAGAACGCGATACTGAAGTACGTAACTGCCAATTACATCGATTTAATGAACGAGCTAAAGTTTATAAATTATTATAATGATTCTTGAATCAACGGGTCAGTGCATCAAATATATCAACTAATACAAGTGAATAACATACACCAGTGGTGCCTGTATTGTTTGATGTTATTTTATGTATGTGTTACACGCAAAAACACACTTCAAGGGAAACATTATCATGCATAAGTAAACACGTTCGTGAAGCTTGTGAGTGATTTTTATAACCAAATCAACAGTTGACAAACACCAGATAAAAACCTTAAAGAAATCACGGGTATTTATATTTTGTTGTATTGGCAATCACGATTTAAACATTCCTGATACTTTCAAAAGTATCATTCAGCATTTAAACGTAATAAACGTACTTCGTAATAATCCAGGAATCATACATCAGTACTCAAAGGGCGAACAATATTGGTAATCCAGCGTAGTTTTACATTAAGAATAGATTCTTTTGACCAATCAAATAGAGGCGTTTTCACCTGCGGTATATGGCATATTCCGCACGTGAGTATGTCATATCCCCTAGGAGAGTATACCATATTCCGCAGTGAGTATCGGATATTCATCAATGAATCGCAAATTCACTGCGGAATATGGCATACTCACCTGCGAAATATGCCATATACCACAGGTGAGTGTGACATATTCACCTGTATTACATACCTAGCGAAGCATTTGTATGGAAGTCAATGGGAAAGTTAGCGAGCTATATCCACCGATATTGCCCGATTACCCCGATATAGCCCGCTTACCTCGTTTTGATATTAGATTTCTTTAATAACCATGATAATATCATGACGTCACGTCATTGATACAAAGTAACCATGGGAACAAAGGCATGTAATACATCAGTTATGTCACTATGACGTGAAATATGCCTTCGTTCTTGCCCAAATATAGAGCCTCCCAAGGTCGGCCTATATTGGGAGAACTCAGGCATATTTCACGTCATAGTGACATAACCTCTAAGTATCACAAATACAGCACAACCGTGAATATATGCCATATTCGGCGTAACAGTGTAGACGAAATATGATGAATCACATCATGTGCTTTTAAATCGACTCCTGGTCAAGTTCCTAGTCTCTTGGCCATTTCCTTGTATTTATATTATTTATATCTTATATGAAGGTAGCGAGCTCTAATTTTAAAGTGAGTCACTAACAGTAAGAAGCAACATGATAATACTCACTGGGAAAGAGAGTCCTTCAAAGCCTATAGCAATTCCTAAATAATACAAGACAGCGTTGACAAAGCTTAAAAGTGCTATGAACGCAATCAGATTGACGACAACGTGGCCGATAAGTTTGATTGTAGCAACAGCACCATTAGATGCAGCTTCCATGAAATTCCTCGAAGATCTAAAAATTGAAAGTAAAATTGACAGGCAATTTATTTGAGGAGGACCCCTTTGGTTTATTCATTTAACTCCAAAAAATATTTCATACGGTTTGTCTAGTTGTAAATTCCCTGCTTTTGTTTTGGATATTTCTGTCTCGGGGACGTTGAGTTTCCCAATTGCTAAAGCTGCCGGCGCACTCATAATAGCTGCAGATAACACATGTTCGGCAGGTGCCTTAAAAATCAACGTATAAAGTTAACAGTATTATCTATGATATACTCACATTATTAACAATGATTTTTGTTATACATCATTTTACCCTTTGCATTCGTTCGACTTCACTTCTTCAAAGAGAGCTTTGTCTTCAGTGGTTTATAACTCTGCGCGCAGGGTAACATCATCTTTTGGCTATTTATTGTGACGGTGCAAGATACATGTATAATACCGAAGTGAGGCGAGGATAGGTGTGGGGAGGGGGTCATCAAAGCCCTTTGAAGTGTGACCTCTCGGAGAAAACAAGAACTCAATTGTTTCCATAAATATATTAGTAAATTTGATTTTTGTTCAGTTACATACCCCGACAGATATATAGATTGCCATGACAACACCAGCCACTGTGGCAAATCCTCCACACATGACTGCGTGTAACTCAGAATACGTAAGATTTGGGAGCCAGTTTCGAATTATCACAGCTGCCTCGACCTAAAAGGAACACTCTACTTCTTGATCTTATAGAAACATAATCCTTGTTTTATGTTCTATATTCACCATCTAATGGTACTTTGTCACAGAGCATGACATGAAAAAATCAAAATGAAAATTTACAAAATTACTTATTTCTAAGTACCTAAACGAAATGAAAATCTTCGTTTGGAATAAGCAATCTCTGCATTACTTACACTACTGATGAATATATTTGCCGTCGCATTTAGGGACTCGACTGCAGTTGTTCCTAACGTGATCTCCATCAGCCAACCGAGTTTCAGGATCACTTGCTGGACTATGCCAACATGATACAAAATGCTGATGCACGCACTGAAGAAGATTGCCTGTGGTATGGCCTAAAATATAGAATCATATAATGTGACCTCCATCAGCCAACCGAGCTTCAGGATCACTTGCTTGACTATGCCAACATGATACAGAATGCTGATGCACGCACTGAAGAAGACTGCCTGTGGTATAGCCTAAAATATAGAATCATATAATGTGACCTCCATCAGCCAACTGAGCTTCAGAATCACTTGCTGGACTATGCCAACATGATACAAAACGCTGATGCACGCACTGAAGAAGATTGCCTGTGGTATAGCCTAAAATATAATTTTGCGCTGGACATCTGAAGAGGCTGTGGTATGGTCAGGATATAGAATCATGTAAACACCTTACAATATTTTCACGGCATATTTTAAGGTGGATCCCAGATATGGCATTAATGGTTGAGTAATAGGAATCGAAACCAGTCATAGTTTTCTCCAGGTGACCATTCTAAGTTATTGTGTTTCATGGATTATGGCGACGGTTTTGCGAAAGGATGTTGAAGGATGTTGGATTTCGTCTATCCCACATCATTTGAGACTGAATGATTTTCTGAGTACTAGTATGTACAACTATTTTTGATGTAATGAGTATTGGCCATCAATTTTTCAATTTTTTCCTCAACATGTTTTGTAATGACTTCAGTAAGAATGAAATGTCCCTTGTCCTGGATTTTGATATTGGCTCTGGATTTGAGGGGAGATCACAGTTCTGGGATATATAAGGTCTATTTTTCTTATTACCAGTAATTTACATTTAATCGTTTGCTTTTCTTGCTGGGTTTCTTTGCAGTTTTTTTGTCCTCTCCCTTTGGCACATGTGTTTAAATATTCATTCAGGCCTCGAGAATTACGATTCATTACAGGCAAAAAGAAGCACGATCCTCGTAAAATGCTCGTAATTGTTGTTTTCGAGGCCTGTACGAGCATGTAAGAGGCTCGTAATTTCGAGGCCCGTACATTTAGAGGGTGCCTTCGTTTCATAATCAAAACAAGGCACTAAAATACAAAATGTCACCACCTGCCATTTGTTACAGACGTCAGACGACGTACGCCAACCGCCGTCACAAAAAATGGAGACCATAACATTATGGCACCTTTTTGGTGGTGACATAATTTTATTTCAAGGTAAATTGATGAAAGATTTACCTGAAATACAAATGGGTAGTTACAATAAAGTGGTCCAAATACAAAAGCTGATCCAACATTTGCGTATTCCAAGAAGACTTTGATTTGATTCGCAAGCCAACTGAATGCAATAAATCCATAACTCCAGCGTAAAACAATGAGGCCGAATACCAGTTGTATGCCCAGGCCCCATAACACTGGTCGCCATTTCACCTGAAAATAATAACAGCATTATATGCAAACTGAACTGAATTATGTCCTGTCGTAGACCGGAAACCTAACACTATATGGACAGCTTTTGGGGAAACGGACATGTATAACATACATACGAGTGCCGCACATTCCTGTTTCGTTTACATAGCCAGGATTCAAAATTTGTCGAGGCAAAAAAAATTGGCGAGGCACAATTAGGTTATTGTAGGTATTTCTTTAATTATGAACTTCATTTCCACAGTTTATAGTTGAGGAAGTTGGGAAAAATATATATCTGAAATATATTGTTTACAATTTAGTTGTTTTATTTACGATAGTTTGGATCTAAATTGCTTTTGATTCTCAGCACCAGAAAAATTGTAACGATAACCAGTACGAGAATCATTGATCAAAAAGAAAAAATGCGATGATAACCAGTAGGAAGGTCATAGATTAAAAAGAAAAAATGTGATGATAACCAACTGGAAGGCCATAGATCAAAAAGAAAAAAATGTGATGATAACCAGTCGGAAGGTCATACTTCATAAAGAAAAATGTGATTATAACCAGTAGGAAGGTCATATATCAAAAAAATGTGATGATCAAAAAGACAAAATTTGATGATAACCTATAGGAAGGTCATAGATCAAAAAGAGAAATTGTGATGATAACCAGTAGGAGATCATAGATCAAAAAGAAAAAATATGATGATGAAAAAGACAAAATCTGATGATAACAAATAGAAAGGTCATAGCCGATCAAAAAGAAAAATTGTAATGATAACCAGTAGAAGGGCCTGGATCAAATGCAATCTGACAATTAGAACATCTAACCTATATTTTATTGTTTCTGACATTGTAAGGTTTTTAATGACATTATATTGTTTGTGAAATAATTGTGTAGATTTCTTATGAAAATATTTTTCAATAATTTTTGAAAATTGCCCATTGCTGAAATCCTCCATAACTTCAAATACTCCAAGCGATTTGGTTCTTCAACAGGACATATTTCTGGACATTTTGGCAATTTGGTTACTACGAATTCACAATTCTTAAATCTGTAATCGGTAACTTGCCTTTGCTGGGTTAGTTGAGGTGAGAAAGCACAAGAGCACAATTGTAACTGTGCCGCCTGCAGATATCAGATTCATTGGTCTATCTCTTCCAACTAGGAAATACAGCATCAGACCAATGGCAACCAACACTAACAGATAGAACAGCCTAGAATTTTAAAATATGTGTAGGTCAGTAGAGGCGTAGCCAGGGTTTACCAGGTGGTTCGTTTTATAACAAAAGGGGGGGGGTTGAGACGAAGAGGGGTATAGATGTGCGATTCATTCTTCACGCACAAATAGTCATTTTCTGAGAGTGGGGTTCGTTCCCGGCCTGGGGTTCATTGATCTTTCAGAAAAGGGGGGTTGTTCCCGGCCGGAGGTTCGTTTTATAACGAAATGGGGTTCGAGGCGAAGGGGGTCGCACGATTTTTCAATATCAAAAGTATTCCCGGGTGTTATTCACCAGGAAGAAGTAGTATCATTGGATAAGTCTGTTTACACTATGAGAACAGTGATTAAACAAAGTACGAGAACTCACCATTTTAAAACTCTGGATGCTTTAGAACATGCCGCTCCACAAGAAGTCAGACAACATTTCCAAATAGCAACACCGTAATATTTCTTAATCAAATAGTATCCAATACAAAAAATTACAATTCCTGTAATAATGTCTAAAGGAAGGGCGGTCGTGACGCTGTAAGCATTAGCAAAGCCAAGGTAGGTCACCCAACCGACACACAGCAAGGCTACAAAAAACCACTTCAAAACACTAGTCCGTTTGGTATTACCGTAGAAAAAGTCATGTACCCCCTGTTGAACACCACCAACTATGGCTTCATACTTTGAAACTTGGGTTTTTAGAACCAAATCTTTGCTCGTTTCGGCTGCAACATCGTTGTTCATCGATACTTGTATCTCATCCGTGGGCATGTGGTTCATTTCGACCTTTATATTGGTTGGACCATTTTCATGTGTTTTTTCATCGTAGGAGCTAAACCCCGGATTCTCCATTTTCAAGTTCCCTTTTCTGATACGTTTGAAATTACCAATTGTTCACTTTTGCATACCTTTATTTTGGCAAATTATTCTTCATTTCACATAAAAATTGCAACCTACTTCTCTAATTAGTTTTGCACATAGTCGAAATTACACATGAATAAATAAGAAAAGCATGAATTTTTATCCATGCAGCTAACAATCCATATATCGGGTATTTCTGTCGCACTTATATAGACTGCCCCAACAATGGACCCTGTAACTTTTAAATCCTTCTCAACAATTTAATGCATTCTAGTAAGCAACACTTCAATAGGCAGTGGCAGATACTGTGATCACTTTGATTGTTTGAGATCAAAGGGTTTAATCCTATTCAAAACGACAAAAACATAACGATACCAAAATCAACAACATAAATTTGAATAAATACATTCAACGTCAGATTTGAACTAAGTCTATACTCTTGAAATTGTATATTTTACTCTAGTTTTTTAATGTATGTGACCCAATTTGTCAAGATGCCTCGCTCCTTTATGTTTATGCTAATTTATTAGCTTGTATTCTCGAATGCAACTTAGAAAGTCGGCTACCGGATTAACCTACTATTTTATGACCAACTCATTTAAATATGAATGGAATGGTGGCAGGTACTATTCATATTTTAATGAGTCATTAAATAATGTGCTAATCCGATAGCCGACAGCCGAAAGTTGCATTCGTGAATATAAGTTTTGACTCCATATATCGGCTGTCGGGTATTGGATTAACCTACTATTTTATAACCAACTCCTTTAAATATGAAAAACAGTGGCAGGTACTATTGATGGTTAAACGAGTTACCCATTAAAAAGAAGGTTAATCCGGTAGACGACAGTCGAAAGTTGCATTCGCGAATAGAAATTTAAGACTCCAAATCTCAGCAACTAGAAGTCTCTGGGTAAATCAATTTATATGGCCAGTTAAGGTACGTGACTGGGTTGCTCGAATATAAGTTCAACTTGTTATCTGTGTCAAAGGTCAAAATCTATGTAAAATTTGCATTTTCTCAAGTATCTTTGTCATATCTCTTATTAATTTTTTCATCGTACATAGCTGAGTTTTTGATTACTCTTTTTGCCTATTCCAAGAATATGTAAAAAAGTCTCCAAATTCAACGATACGGGTATTGTATTGTATTGTATTGTTATGTATTTTAAAATCAGTATAACCCAGCGACCATTGTTTGGACTGACAACAAGAATAATGAAGCAGTTATGTTGAAAAATATATAAGTTATAAATATATTAGTTTAGTGCCAGAGTCTGGTAATAACCAGAAAACAGTATTCTTTCATACCATGCTGTACAAGGTACCCTTCAAATGGTCACAACACAATTTTCGTCAAATAAAACATTGAATAATATAGCTTAACTGACCTTAGCTTTTTTCAAAACTGGCACAATATGTCTCAAACCTATCATTTAAGCCATGTATGACTCTCAAATTCAGATTGTTCAGGTGGATTAATCAGACGTGCCAACCTAAAATGAAAGATTTTCGGGAGATTTAAAAAAAATTGCGGACTATTACGGGATTTTTTTTCAAAATCCGTAGATCTTTTTAAAAAACGGGAGTTTTACGGTAGATTCTGAAAAACGGGAGTTTTTACGGTAGATTTCTGAAAAAATGGAGTTTTTACGGTAGATTTCTGAAAAAACTGGTGTTTTTACGGTAGATTTTGAAAAAACATGAGTTCTTACGGTAGATTTCTGAAAAAATGGGAGTTTTTACGGTAGATTTTGAAAAAACGGGAGTTTTTACGGTAGATTTATGAAAATACGGGAGTTTTTACTTTAGATTTTGAAAAAACGGGAGATACAACATTTATTACTTTGGAAACGAATTGATCAAAGCTAAGTAAAATGTATATGTGGCGTTCACTATATGCTAAGGGCAATCTGCGTGAGGTTCCATTTTTAGGTTCGGTTTTTTGCGCATGAGCATTAAATCCAGCAATTTAATTGGTTGAAATTATAATGACGCATGCGCAGTTGATAAATTAATAGAACTTATAATCTAAGATAGATGTCACTTACGTTCATTATTTCACAGCAGTCCCTACCCATAATGCGCCTTATATTGCGGGAATATTTTGTTTAGCGCCATATAAAAACAAAATGTATTCTCCTGACAGAAGTATGACAGAATATGAACTGGCCCCGTTTGTGGACATTTGGTGTGCAAACTTATTCCGAACTGATCGCAGAAAAGCTATTTGAATCATGGGAATGAAGTACTTTTAAGTTATTTATGAAAGTATCGATAGTGAACCATGGGAGCCAATCCTTCTTGGAGTAAAAGAAAGAAGCGTGCCTGCAATAATCAAGGTCACAAATTTGTCAAATTCCTTTTAAATACGGTAGATTTCGACAGCAAAAAACGGAGATTTTACTGGAGTTATACCAAGAATACGGGAGATTTTACGGGAGTTATACCAGAATACGGGAGATTTTAGCAAAAATACGGGAGATTTCACGGCCATATTTTTAAAAAAAAATACGGGAGATTTTAGTAGAAATACGGTACGGGAGTTTACGGGAGTTTTTACGGGAGAAAACGGTACGGGAGTTTGGTATTTTTTACGGAAAAACAAAAAATTTACGGGAGATTCCCGTAAAAAAACGGGAGGTTGGCAAGTCTGATTAAGGACATGATCAGGAAACCCTTGCGTTGAGTATTTTTGAGCATGGTATGGTTGTTTTATAATAAAATGGTAGTTACTAATAGAGCATCGATACGTCAGGAGGCACCTTTGCACTATTTCCTCATCTGTTCATTCATCTATTTAGAAATATGGCACAGGTGATAAATATTCTAAACTTTATCCATTGAACAAAAGTTAAAAGATAATAACATAATATCATAATATATTGCTTGTATATGTATTTACATATCTATATAGTAGCCCGGATAGAATTGTTCAAGGGTCACTTTTTCTTTAATCACTTTTTTAATTTTCAGTATTATCAGAATCTGATTACATATTTGAACTATACTATGAACGCTTATAATATCAATAAATTAAGAGATGTTCCTTGAATAATTTTTTGTATGTCGGAATTTTACTCTAGTTTTGAAATATGTAATCAGATTTTGATAATACTAAAAAAAGGTTATTAAAACAAAGTGACCCTTGAACAATTCTGTCCGGGCTACTAATAATATTAGTATCCAAATATATAAATATAATTATGTGCAGGGTATGTTTGATATATACATGTATGTTAAAACTATAGATGTTAACATTACACCTTCACTTTTCTATAAATGTGATTATCCATTAGTATTATTTGGCATTTTCTTCATTTATATTACACTTGCGTTGAAGTCCTGTCATATTATATCATATGGCACGTGTTGCCCTTTTAAGGACTGGATTATCATTATCTACGCAGTGACTGGGCATACCAGACCGGCCGGATAAAATGACATGATAATTATGATTGTACAATGATAAATCGAAACATGATAATTATGATTAAAACATGAAAATTATGATTGTTAAATGACAAAATCTAAACATGATTGATTGTTCAACGATAAAATCTAAACATGATTATTATGATTGTACAATGATAAAATCAAAACATGATGATTATGATAACATGATAAGTGCAATAATAAAATTAAAACATGATAATTATGATTGTACAACGATAACATTAAAACATGATAATTATGATAACATGACAAATATAATTGTATATATACAATGATGATATCAAAATATGAGAATTATGATTGTACAATGATAACATTAAAACATGATAATTATGATAACATGACAAATATGATTGTACATGGACAATGATGATATCATAATATGAGAATTATGATTGTACAATAATAAAATTAAAACAGGATAATTATGATTGTACAATGATAACATTAAGACATGATAACTATGATAACATGACAAATATGATTGTACATGTACAATGATGATATCACAATATGAGAATTATGATTGTACATTGATAACATTAAAACATGATAATTATGATAACATGACAAATATGATTGTACATGTACAATGATGATATCACAATATGAGAATTATGATTGTACATTGATAACATTAAAACATGATAATTATGATTGGACAACGATAACATTAAAACATGATAATTATGATAACATAAAAAATATGATTGTACATGTACAATGATATCATAATATGATAATCATGATTGTACTATGATACAATCAAAACATGTTAGCTATGATTGTACAATAATAAAATTAAATAAATAGTATCGTGGGTACTGGGCTCACATGGTGTTGCTCAAAAGTGAACGATGGCTAAATTTAAAAAAAAACGTATATAATTTTTACCGATTTTTTTTGTAACAAAATTTATTTCATACAACTACCCTTTACATTGACATGACTTTTTACAATTCAGAACACCTGAAATTATTTATAAAGCTAGGAAATGGGCCAAAAGTGAATTTCGCGAGACAAAAATGGCGACCATTTTAAAAATAAGCGAGCTTTTGAATCAGGAGTCATAGGGGAGTTATCTATATTGATGTTGAAAAAAATAACTTAAAACGGTAATCCTATCGACAGAGGTTTTAAGTCAAATGGTCTAAGGTGGATTTCGCGAGACAGATGGACAAATCAATGCTAACTAAAATGGCTGAAAATATAAAAAAACGGATATAATTTTTTGCCGATTTTTGTAACTAAATTATTCCATATAATTACTCTATACAGTGACATGACGTTTTACAATGCAGGACACTTGAAATTATTTGTAAAGCTCGGAAATGGCCAAAAAGTAAATTTCGCGAGACAAAAATGGCGACCATTTTGAAAATAGGCGAGCTTTTCCACCAGGAGTCATATGGGAGTTATATTGATGTTGAACAAAAATAACTTAAAACGCGAATTATTTCGACACGGGTTTTAAAGCAAATAGTCCAAAAGTGAATTTCGCGAGATAAAAATGGCGGCCATTTTGAAAATAGGCGAGCTTTTGAATCAGGAGTAATAAGGGGGTTTTCTATATTGATGTTGAACAAAAATAACTTAAAACGGGAATCCTATTGACAGGGGTTTTAAAATGGGCCAATTGTTGACAGACGGACGGACAGACAGACAGACAGACTGAGTACACACAGACGGACAAGTGATCGAGGGATTGCAGTGTGAGCTAACCATGTGAGCTAACATGATAATCATTATTGTCAAATAGAATACAAAATGTCTTTTGAAGTCCTAAAAGGACTAGAATATGTGTACTTGAATATGATGTTGTGCCATTAAATCAAATAATCCGAGAGCTCCCAGATCTGTAGAGGTAGTCGCTACGCAAACTTTCACTATTTGAGAGGAAGCTTTGAAGAATGTCATTATGGCCACGGGGCCAATTGGCATGAGGTGAACGAGGCAAATGCCTCACTTATATTGTGGAACACTGCTACTGAACATGTGAAAACTATATACGGTAGCAGTATAGCATCCTCTTTAAATATCCCAAGTGTTCTCTATCAAAATTTGCCACGTTCATTTCCAAACCTTAGATGCGCCCCTAATGGCGATTGTCAATTATATCTTGGCACCAAAATCTGACATGATAAGCGCGTTTGTTACTATGGCACGAAAACATACATTTGTCTTGGATTGATATTAAGAAGAACAGTTTGAACAGTTTCATTTGATTTACATTCGTAGTATTCAATATCAATTATAGTGTTTTGAATACGTTATCTCGCAAGTAAAGCATACATGGAAATCTCGAATCGGCGAGATATTTCGTTAAACGACTGCTTGGAGTTGAAGATCAGGACTACGCGTTTACACCGCATATAGTCCTATTGTCCCGTATGGCTTCAGTCAGACCTCCGACGTACAACTCATCCCCTTGGTAAAGCATACCTGAAACAACGAATCATTATGCTTTTGAGGTGATCGACAAAAATTCCTATTTCGCCATTTGAGATTTATTTCATTATTCTGAATTACACCCGCTGTTACCCTCCCCCAACCACCCCTATCATACCAAACTTGTTCTCAACCGTTCTTTTCAGTCCTACAAAAAGGCGTAAAATGGGCTAAATTTGGCTGTGGTCGGTACACTGTATGTCTACAATAATCAGCTACATTACTTCATTCATAAGCAGTCTGCAATACGTCCATCTTTTTGTTTATTTATTCATTTATTTATGACATTATTGAAGAATATACAAGTATGGTACTGCTGCCTAGTGCCAGTGGCATTACAGGCTAGCATTATTGGTAAAATTACATTATTGAATACTTGAAATGTCTTGATAGACTTTGTACAAAATAATAGCATGTGTCACACTATCTCTCAAAGGAGAAAATAAAAGAATTTCAAATTAAGATTCTAAAATAAAGTTTATAAAGGATTGGTATCGATATGGTGAACTGAATTTAACAATGTTTTTCTCTTAAACCAATTATTGAAAACATTCTGTAAAAAGAACACGGTTCCTTATGTAATGTTGACTGATAGACAACAATTTAATGCGAAAATAATTTATATATATATATTATATAACTGTTTTTACTAACCTAGACATATTTCTAAAATAATTAGCTACTTCGTTCATAAACAGTCTTCAATACGTCCATCTCATTCACAGTTCGTTTAGGTCGCACCACGTCGGTGTGCAACGTCCTATAACGTTAATACGACGTTTTCGTAGGACTGGCAAGAACGGGCAAGAACTAGTTTGGTGTGATAAGGGGGTTCTTGGTTCGTCCAACCCATTCGTACAGAGTTTAAGCCCGTTTTCGAAAACTTGAGAACTAATTTGTTGTGATAGGGGGGTAACAACAAGTAGACTATGTAGTATACACGCTTCTTCAGACTGTGCAAAATATTAAATGTAGGTGTTTCCATCCTAGAGAAGACAACCCTTACTCACCTGCTATGCAAGCAGTTAGGAAACCTGCGAGGTTCCCCATGACAAGAGCTCTAAGCCCCATCCCTGAGAGCTCGGAACGTCTGGTGGGAGCAAAAGCACCAAACACACCAACGTTAATGCCTATATCACCAAAACTCCCGAACCCACACAGAACATACGTAGCAATGGCACGAGAACGATCCTGGATAGAAAGAACATAGCTTAAGGACTATAGGAGAATATGGACAAAACTTCGTGGCATGCTGGTAATGACGAGGAGTTTAAAGATGTCTAAATCATACTATCTAAATGGTTTATAGAGATCCGTGTCACAGAACTGTTTACTACTTACTGATATTTTGCCTGCTAAATAATATTCGTTCATTGTAAAATAAGCTATAAATTCGTTGATGAATATTTTGGTGCCCATCAATTCTGCTACAACGCCTGAGTCCTCCCATGATACACCCAAGATGAACGCCAGGGGGCGCAAAACGTAGGAACATATAAACTGAAATAAATAACTCTTTTTAAAGATCGCCTCAAGGGGCCCTATTTTCGAATAGTAATTAATTCCATTCTGTCATATTATACTATTTTTTCAGAGAAGACCATCTAATTTTAGTCAATGGGACTTATATATTATTTCATATTCTGTAAAACGGAAAATAATATGAGAACCCTGAATAAAGTGGAAAGAGAAGGAACAGTATAAGAAATTCTATTGCTTCGGCATTTCTGTCTAATCTTATCCCTTACATTGTACTCACCGGGAAACTTAGACCGTTACAGCCAACTGCAAGCCCAATGTAGTTTAAAATAGCGTTGACAAAGCTGAGCAGTCCGAGGAATGCGATCAAGTTTACACACACGTGGCCGATGAGCGTGATTGTAGCAACAGCACCATTAGACGCTGCTTCCATAACATTCCGGGAAGCACTGAAACAAATTAATAATAAATGGCTGAGACAAATTTATCATTAAATTATACGATAAAAACGTATTCTGAATCCGCATGTTCCTGGTCCACTTTGGACTCGCTCTACTGTTTGTAGAAACCATTCTGAAATATTCCATTCATAAGTGTAGAAAATTGGAATACTTAAAGACACATGGAGGCTCAACTGTAAATGAAGCTGACACAAAAATTGCACCGAAACTCAGATTAAAAAACATTTGTTTTGCGAAACCTAAAGTACGAGACTGCCCTATTCATCCCAGATTAATGATTGATTTAGTGATAGATGTTTCTACTTTGACTAATTCGAATATGAAGATTGGACTATAAACGAGATATAAATGAAGGTAACTAACGGTTTCTCAAGTTCTATCCCACCAGATTTTGTCCTCGATTCCTCAGTCTCGGGGACGCTCAGTTTTGCTAAAGCTAGTGCTGCGGGTGCACTCATGATAGCAGCAGATAGCACGTGCTCTGGCGGAGCCTACAAACACGCCACATATTTCAATATCTTACAAGATAAAGAGAAATACAAAAATGTGCTATTTGTATTTGACTGTAATAATCTTATGATTCATTGTTTTTGATATACGAAAATATAGAGTGCATGGGTGCAATGTCGTCCAAGTAGGTCAATGTCAGACAAGTGATACGCTGACTGCTGAGTGTCCGGAATTACCTATATAACGACTTAGCTTTCTTGTCATATACTTGGACGCGATATCCCTAACCCATCTCTTACCCCATAACTGATGTAAATAGCCATGACTACACCCGCTACTGTAGCGAACCCTCCACACAGAACAGCGTGGAGCTCAGAATACGTCAACCTGGGTAGAAAGTCTTTGATAATCACAGCTGCCTCCACCTATCGATTCAACAAACAATAAAGTTTTAATTCACAGTACAATACAATATATTTCAATCTACAGCTGTCCCAGACCCTCGGCCCACCAATAAACAAGAAAATAATTCACCATATCGGCTCTGACCGAATATAAACAATATTATTACTAATAAAATATAGTATTTCAAATCACAGCTGCCCCGGACAAACAATAAAAGTTATCCACAATTTTAATTCAAACTGATGTCCACTACGGAATCTACAAAAGGTGGACACCCTTTTTTCGATTCTACCTTAACTCGTTGAAAGCAAGGTCCATTATTGATTAGTAATATTAATTCTTTTAGTACGAGGGTTGTCCCAGAAGTAATGCACTATATGCTCTAACTTTATCGTATAAGGGAAACGTCGATAACTGAGTATGCTTTTTGAACAGTAAGAATACTATAGCTTTGTTTATTTATATCCTGGTTCGAGAAGTTTGTTGATGAAAGATCATCATTGATTTGCAATTTGTTTAGTATACTTACACTACTGATGAATATATTTGCCGTCGCATTTAGGGACTCGACTGCAGTTGTTCCTAACGTGATCTCCATCAGCCAACCGAGCTTCAGGATCACTTGCTGGACTATGCCAACATGATACAAAATGCTGATACACGCACTGAAGAAGATTGCCTGTGGTATAGCCTAAAATATAGAATCATATAATGTGACCTCCATCAGCCAACTGAGCTTCAGGATCACTTGCTGGACTAAGCCAACATGATACAGAATGCTGATGCACGCACTGAAGAAGATTGCCTGTGGTATGGCCTAAAATATAGAATCATATAATTGTAATACTCAGTGTCCAGTGAGAAACCATTCGTATTGGGTTTTAGGAGAATTAATAGCATCGGCCAAGTGGTCTCGGCTACCATTCCTCCGTAAACCCAACCCTTATAGTTTATTCCCAATATAAATCGCAAATGCGAGCACTGAATTGGAATATTAAAGGTGGATATAAATAGTTCATGTTTGTTCAAAATTTCACACAGAATTCAAATATGTCATCAAATAGAAGAAAATGTTGGTCTTTAATTGTTCAAAATGCAGATACTCTAAAATTTCATTAAAAACGAAACTTCAAGGAGATTTCAAAGCTTTTTTTGCAAACACAGCTCTATTACCTCAAAGACAAACGGGTGATTTTGGTAGAGCTCCCCAAAGACAAACTCTGAACCGACAGCTGCATATTCAAGAAACACTTTGATTTGGTTGGACATCCACGAGAATGCTTCATAGCCAGGTTCCCAGCGCAGGACAAGTAGACCAAATATCAATTGTATTGACAAACCCCATAACACTGGCCGCCATTTCACCTACAAAAAATCATAGTCGTTTATATGTTGCTTATGAGTACGTTCAAGAATCTAAATGTCAAGTCGTAAATAAAATGTTAATGTCTTTTACCTTATAGTATTAAATATGACGGCGGTTTTGCAAACGGAGACTAAAGTCTGTCCCACATTATTTGAGATTAAATGCTTAAAGTGTGCGCCAAAGCAAGGAGGATTGGCTCCCAGAGTGCACCACCGATATTCTGTCCCATATATGGGTATGTCGTAATACAAAATTCGAATTCAAACAGCCGCCATTTTGTTCACTTCAACATTTAAATCGTAAATTTTGGTCTTATTTCCAAACGAAAAATTCCAAAACTCACAAGAAATGATCGAGATATTGGTTCGAATCTTTTGAACTGTTTATTTTGAATTTATAGTCGGTTTTAATTTCAGAAAATAACGACATTTCGACGTTTTCATTGTTGGAAAATATCGAGTTTCGATCCTGGGAGCCAATCCTCCTTGCGCCAAAGTTTAAAACTGCGCAGGCGCACCGCTCTCGCTAAACTATATAAAGAGATTGCCCGGTACACGATTCAGAGGTAAGCCAGGAAGGCGAACGATCTTCGTCTTGTGATGATTTCCCATATAATCTTAACCAGGGAAGTTTCAACATTGAAATTGAAAATTACTATTAGATATACTTTGTAGATGTTATTTATGAAGCTATTTAGTGTTTGCATCAATCAAATGGCTCATTTTGAACATATAAAACGTATTTGTGTTTTGTTTCCCGGGGAATTGTATTGTATGTAGTACACACATAAATAGTGTACATTATACTTGAATAGCCTGGTTTACATAATATTGAAGGGCACGCTGATTACATGCACACGAGTACATGAATGAAGGCCTAATATTGATATACGTAGCTTGCATACCTAAATAAAAAATAAACTCTTCTAATCCCCTAATGTAAACACGGCGGTATACGTAGCCCGATTTATCGGGGACTTTAAGCCTTTGGTACTATACATGTAGTAGCCATGGCTATTTTGATCTTCTTCTTTTAATTGTTCTTCAACATTTCTTCAACAATTGACTCCAGTATGAATGAAATGTCCCATGGTATTATGGTTATACTTTTTATTGTCACTTTTCTTTTTTGTTTTCAGAACATTTTCTTTTACGCTTACGACATTTGAGTTTATGACATTTGCTTTTGTGTTTTCAATACATATTGTTTTTTTGCTTACGAAATTTCAGTTTATGACATTTGTGCAAATAAATGGGTCTCCTTATATGGTAGAACAAATAGTCAACCAGATATTCTAGGTGTTTCGGGATTTTAGCACCTTATCTTATGAAAGAATTTAAATGTGTAATAAAGTAAAGTATAAACATCCAGATCTTATGTCCTCATCACGACATACAAATATTATTTTGGAATCGTAATCAGTCTGTCGGCCGACGTTATAAACCCATTGTTGTTTACCGGTTTTTAAAAAAAAGTGCGTAGTAATAATTTCGGCATTTTCGAACTACTTGTTTACGCTCGATTGGGCATGGTTTTTAACGAGTTGTTAAGCAATCAAGATGTTACTTTAATAAAATAAAAATAGTATGCCTATAATAATTAGTACTTCCTCTTTCTAATGGTGTATTTTTCAACTGCCCGAAACCACGGGAAATGGGTATAAAATGCGTTGGAAAAGGGGCTACTTTTAACATTTTTGAACTTCGACTTTGTCTGATTAATTCATAGAATAATTTATTTTTATGATTTATTTTAGATCGTACAAAAGTTGAATAATGTATCGAAAATCATGCTCATGGAAAAATTATTTAGATTCACTTTAAATCCAACGATCGTTACAGTTTTAACTAAACCTCAAACTTAAAACGGCTCATTTTTTACACAAATAACGTGTTTGACGACACAAATCACGGGTCTAGCTGTAGTTTCTCTCTCTAAAGTTTAGGCATTTCGCACACCAAATAAATATTGTTACATAAAAAATATGTATCACCCATTATTCGCGGAATGTATTTAATTTCATGTATACGAAATATCTATCTGATCCAATAACGATTAAGTATTCATTTTTTAATTTAAAAATACGAAAACTGCTAAAACGGGGCTAATATTGGGACAAAAATAACGTGTGACGTAATTATTTCTTAAATCATGCATTTTCGTCAAAGAAATCTGGAATTAAATTTAAGGATGAATATTTAATGCAAAATATATATAAGACGACCACAGCGTGAGCAATATATCGAATTTTAGGCACACAAAAAACAAGAATGATTCAATTAAACATGAAAAATTGTTACAGTTTTTACTATAATGAAAACTCTAAAATGGCGTCATTTTAGCCCAAAATCCAAGTTGACGACATAAATAGTTCATGAATGTATTTCAGTTGACATCAAGCTTGAACATGAAATTCGCCCATTGAAATTCCAAATAAAACGATCGAAATGACATAAGTCTCGTAAAGGCGTATTGTATAATGTGTACGCCAAATATCAAGTTATGAAATTGAAAAATCAATCTACAATAAGACACTTTGAAAATAGTATTAGGGTTTAAAGATACGGACACTTTTGAACAATTAATCTATTCTAAAGACGGATCGTTTTCATTTCTTAAAGACGAATGTTCGAAATTCGAATTCAAGATGCCAATTTTGTGTAGAAAATATGTTTTCATCCGATTACATTACACATGTTCCAAATAACAGCTAAGAGAAAAGGCGTTGTGATTGGATGAAGTAGATGGATTTGGTACATTTGTTTCCACTATGGGCGCATTTAAAACGGCGCCATATTTTACGGCACAATTTCCGCTGGCCTGCGAATCTTTTTTAGCGCGTCATTCCAATCGGAATGATGATTACATGTGTAAATTCCGTATTTTTAGAATAGACAAGAGTGTCATTTTTTCCTCTTTCAGTTAAAATATTCTCATTTATGATATGGAATAGTTCAAACCTCACGTACTATGGTACTAAACACGTAATATGGACATTAAACTCACGAACACGTACTGTGCTCCAATTTTGACTGATTTATGTAAATCCGAGAGAATCGTCTTAGCTTCTTCTGCGCGCTGTAAATGAATTTTTATACTAGTCTACATAATATTTTTCTTAATTATTTCTCATTGAATTCGAAGTCATATAATAGAAACAAAATCGTATTTCAAATATTTTCCAGCTGTGCACCAAACACCCACCAAATTAGATCATTATGTAAATGTTTGGGAGGAAAAAGAACAGTACTCTATGGCTCAAATGACATTTAGATAACTTAGGCTGTCATGATGCATGTCCATTTTTGTGATATATTTGTCATGATCACTCTGTACTGAACTCAATAAGGAACTAGAAAATGGCAACTCCACGGAGTAGCAAATCCCAACGAACACTATATAAATCATCAATCTGTACAGTCACAAAGTAATATTTACCATCTACTCTTACCTTCAATAAATATATTAAATCATTGTAGCATCATGTAAATCTAAGAAATGGCGAATTTCTGCTCTAGTCAGCCATTTTGAATTTTCAAAGACGTAAATCAGAAAAACAATGCCATAGTTGTGATCTACTCTGAAATACCTTCAATTTGAGTAAATATAGCCATACTTTTAAGATATCAGAAAATAATTGCGAAATCCCGCATTAGGCGGCCATTTTGAATTTTTTGAGGCCCGAATCAGAAAAACGCTACAATATTTACAATCTACTCTTAATTGCCTTTCATTTGAGTATAATAAAGCTATACTTCAAAAACATCTCAAAATTAACGCAAATTCCTGTTTTCTCAACCCCCCCCCCCCCCCCCCCCATTTACTGTTTACGGCCCCTGGGGGTCAGGGTGAAAAACTGGGGATATATATGTGAAATAGACAGATGTTGTTAATATACTAACAAAATTTCAAATAATAATATTTATTATTTTGGTTTAAAATGAAAAACATAAGATTTTTGTGAAAAATTCCCGGCATTTTCAAACTGGCGGCCATCTTGAAAAAAAAATTGCGTAAAACTATTCACCAATATACATCTTTCCACCAAATATGAAGAAAATCTGTTGACTAGTATTCGAGTTATCTTCCGGACATACGGACGAATTCAAGTTCCAACATGAATACTAGGATAAGTTCTCTTGGCCTCCAGAGTGACTGACGGACAGACGGACAGACGGAGGGCTTCACTATATCCCTACAGAACTTCGTTCGTTGGGATAATAAAGATACAATAAGTATAGTAACATATACGTATTTACATTGCTTTATTTCTTTTGGTGTAGGTCATACTGATATAGGCCTAGGCCTACAACATACAACTTAATTGCAATACAATAGGAAATATGTCCGAACTTAACTCTATGATTATAGCATTTAAAGCATTAATACAGAGTGAAATTTAAAACATGATATCATGTTGTGTTGCATAAATCATTAATTCAGGATCGGCAAGCAAATTTAGTTCTGTCATTTATTCAACTAAATTTATTTCATAATTCTTATTTAATAATATTTTAGTAATACTACTTGTTTAATCTTATTTTATCTAATATCATATCCATGTCTAATACCTAATAACCCAACATAAAGGACCAGGGTAAGTATGGCAAGTGATTTTAGAAGGTTTCTCAAAACCTGTAAAGTGGAACACCTCTTTAAATGGAACACCTCCACAAGTGGAATTGTTGGAACTTCACTTGAAAGAAAGCACATTGTTTTAAATAAAAATTAGTACCGTGGGTACTGGGCTCACATGGTGTTGCTCAAAAGTGAATGATGGCTAAAATGACAGGAAATAAAAAAATGGATATGATGTTTTTAGGCGAGATTTTGAAGCAGGAGTCACAGGTTTTTTTTCTTTATTGATGCTGAACAAAAATATTATAAAACAGGAATCCTATCTACAGAGGATTTAAAAAGAGCCAAGTGTTGACAGACATTGGTTTTTAAACTTGCCACCATCTTGGACTGACTGAGAGACAGATGGACAAATAAATGTTAACTAAAATAACTGAAAATAAAAAAAAACGGATATGATATTTTGCTGATATTTTGTTACAAAATTATTTCATACAACTACTCTTTACATTGACATGGATTTTACAATGCAGGACACCTGAAATTATTTGTAAAGCTAGGAAATGGGTCAAAAGTGAATTTCGCGAGACAAAAATGGTGGCCATTTTGAAAATAGGCGAGCTTTTGAACCAGGAGTCATAAGGGAGTTTTCTGTATTTATGTTGAACATAAATAACTTAAAACAGGAATCTTATCGACAGAGGTTTTCAGGCAAATGGTCCAAAAGTGGATTTCGCGAGACAGATGGACAAATCCATGTTAACTAAAATGGCTGAAAATAAAAAAACGGATACAATTTTTTGCTGAAAAATGGCAGCCATCTTGAAAATAGGCGAGCTTCAGAACCAGGGGTCGGAGGGGAGTTTTCTGTATTGATGTTGAACAAAAATAACTCAAAACAAGAATCCTATCGACAGAGGTTTTAAAACGTGCCACTTTTGTTGACGGACGGACCGACGGACGGACTCATGGACAGACAAGTGAGTGATTGCAAAAGCTCACCATGTGAGCTAAAAACCACTTCCCTTTGGCAAGAAAGTACTAATGGATTAAGATATGACTGTCCAAAATCACTTGCCATACTGTACCTGGTCCTTTGAAACAGACCCAAACATAATTTTTTATCATACAAAAATCAAGTAAAAAGGACCTGTTTATAGAGTGACAATACACCATGGTAGTGTACAAGGTCAAATAAATTTTTTTTTAAATTTCATGAGGCATGTTTTAGCGAAAATATGTTCCTTTAACCCACACACCCGGTGATCGTACAAAATGGATGGAGGGGGGGATTAGGTGATTTCTTCAAGAAAACACAACAAATTTGGAAGATTTATTTTTTCTAGAGAAAATTTACAACTGAATTGCCAAATGAATAGGCGCAGTGCATGGCAAAATATGTTAGGTCATCTGGTATTTTTTTTGAACTGCTACGCTTCAAAGATATGAGATCTATTAAAAAAGGCGCATCATCACCAACGTGCAAAAGTCAATGTTTTTGCTATAAATCGGGCAACAATGGTCTACACGACCTGTAATAAATAGGTATAAGGGACGTTATTATCACAATACTAATGACATTGCTGACTTTTTAAAGTTAGTTTCCATGCGTTATACAAAAAATAATTGAAATAAATTAATATTGGATGGAGGGGGGAGTGGATGGAGGGGGGATTTATATGTCTTTGCGATGGAACAAATTTACAAGAACTCGCGTATTTTAAAAAACTAAACTCAGTACCCCAGTAAGAAACTGGATATTATATCTCTGGAGAATGAAAAATGGGAAAATTTGGAGTCATAAGAATAAATTCAAGTAGCATGTCTTATCATGTCTTACATACACGTGATCCCCCCCTCCATCCAATCCCCCCTCCATCCAATATTAATTTATTTCGATTATTTTTTCTATAACGCCTGGAGACTAGCTTTAAAAAGTGAGCAATGTCATTAGTATTGTGATAATAACGTCCCTTATACCTATTTATTACAGGTCGTGTAGACCATTGTTGCCTGATTTATAGCAAAAACATTGACTTTTGCACGTTGGTGATGATGCGCCTTTTTTAATAGATCTCATATCTTAGAAGGGTATCAGTTCAAAAAAAATACTAGATGACCTAACATATTTTGCCATGCACTGCGCCTATTCATTTGGCAATTCAGTCGTTAATTTTCTCTTGAAAAAATAAATCGTCCAAATTTGTTGAGTTTTCTTGCAGAAATCGTCTAATCCCCCCCTCCATCCATTTTGTACGATCACCGGGCGTGCCCACCTAGGAGAAAAGTTGAGCTTGTTAAAGTTACTGACATGCCCAAATTTTCATTAGTTTTGACTTGAAACGATAAATCCTTGTGTTCGTATAAAATGAATTTCTTCATTAATAATGGCTCAATATACTTGAAAGTAAGCTCAAAATACTGGGAATTGAATAATCTTTCCAATAAT
The DNA here is from genome assembly GCA_903813345.2 of Owenia fusiformis. NCBI lineage: Eukaryota > Metazoa > Annelida > Polychaeta > Sabellida > Oweniidae > Owenia > Owenia fusiformis. The sequence goes on from CAIIXF020000006.1 coordinate 2,765,256, forward strand.
ACCTTATACACATATGATTGTTTATTTCAGAGATCATAAAGACAACACATTACATGTATTTGAGATCTAATGTTATATAATGTGCCCAGTTTGAGGGAAGAATCAGAAAACAATATAATAATAATAATAATATAACAATTTGAGTATAATAATAGTCTTACTTTGAAGAGATGGGTGAAATATTGTGAAATTCCCTATTAGGTCGCCATTTTGAATTTTCTGAGGATCAAATAAGAAAAACAATACCATTATTGTGATCTACTCTGAAATGCCTTCAATTTGAGTGTAATATAGCCATATCTGCATATAGCCTTATTTTTGGAAGTGGTCGGGAAATTGTGAAATCCCAATTTAGACAGCCCCTTTGAATTTTCTTGAATCTAAATTGGAAAAACAATACTTAACTTGAAATCTGTTTGAATTAATCTTTCATTTTAGCATTATAGAGCTATACATGTACTGAAAAAAGATCTCAAAACAAACGAAAATTCCAGTATTCCCGACCCCATACACATACCTAGGGGTCAGGCTGAAAAACACGTAATATAGGTGAAATAGATGTATTTTGTGAATTTACTTCCAAAATTTCAAACAGAAATATTCACCACTTTGCTTAAAAATTTTAGATTTTCACAAAAAATCCTGACATTTTAAAGTGGTAGCCATCTCGAAAATTGTTTTTTTTGCTTAAAACAATTACCAATACACAGCTTTCCACCAAATATGAAAAAATCCATCCACTAGTATTTTAGTTGTTCAATGGATGGACTGGGGGCTCACTATATCCCTACCAAACCTTGTTTGTTGGAATTGAGTTAACTGTCCCAACACTACTGTCATATGGTTGGTTTAGACTGTTCAAACATACACAGGAGGGGTGTAGGAAGACTGTTGTATTCATAGTCAATGTTCAGAAATTTCTAGACAGCAACAGAAGTCCAGCTGATCCCACAGGATGCTGTTTGACCCTCTTGCTCCGAAGTCAAAGTATGCTGTCATCAAAACATCCTTTCAATAGGCCATTCAGTTGTTGCTTTTACAAAATCTGAAAAATGAGTAGTCAAGTATCAGAAGTCTGCAATTTTACAGTTTGAATCTTTCTGCTTAGATCTATCAAGTGGAAATGATTCAGGAAAAGGCCATCACAACAAAACAAACATGCACAGCACCTTCAATATGATTAACAGTTTTGGTGTGATTGCCTTTTTCAATTGTTTTTTGAAAGACTTGGTCCTGTCACCTTATCAGTGTGCTCTATGGCATTTCCATTGAGCCAAAGCATTCATTCTGGAGGTTGTTAACCAAAATGCACCAAGATGAGATATTGCGTAGAAAAAAAATAAGTCAGCATTTAGATCTGGGGTATAATTTCCGTTACCCCAAAATACCATTTAGGTTGTATAATAGAATGTGCTAATGAAGGTTAAAACAGAAATTATTTACCTGATATATGCCTTCATAAAAAGTTCATTGTCTTCTAACAGCCACAGTATCAATTCATTCCTGAAACTGAAAATTATTACACATATATTAAATAATACATAATTTTACAGTTCAGAATGGAATCCGAAAATTCTATTTTAAAATATATGATCATTTTAAGCAAGGAAAAGAGAGAACATTTATGTTACAGCAGCAGAGAAGATTCAATCTATGTATTAGCTAGAATAAAAAGTTATGAGACAAGAATGATAATTAATAGTCTATTTCTACACAATTTTTAATCAGAGTCGAAATGTTTATCTTTTTAACCCAAATGGTAATGGGTTAGGTACAACACAATGAATTTGAATTCATGTTTTATCTCAGTGAAATTTACCTGCGCCTTATACCATATACTACATCTGGAGCATGCATATGACCCTAAACTTCCAAAATGCATGGTGAATATAATATAGACTAGAATTTTCTTATTTTCGTCCTATGGTATCTCTAACATTTACAAATAAAAATATCAAGAAGCTAGACCAAATCTTTCTGAAACAATGAAAATATCAGTTTGCTCAAATTTCATCACTCTCATGTTCATAGGCCCAGGTTAAAGTATTAGTAAGTCTAATATTATATGCAAAAGTTTGAAAAACACTTTGAAGAATGTTTAAATAAGTTTATTCATTACTTCAGAGAATACTTATCCCATTGAGACTTTCGACTAGTATCCCCTAGTCTTTTATATAATATATAAACCAGAGAGATGAACTTACATAGAACCACTTTGAAGAAGATTTTGGACAGATTTGGCAATACATGTACAATTTGATACCAGTTAGCAGGGGTTTCAATAAATATTTTTTCAACAGGCCCTTGGTAATCTCAACAGGCTGAAATTGTTTCAACCATTCGCCGCTCGCTTCGCTCGCAATCTCCTTCATACATGGAGGTGCTCGACTCAATATATTGAAATAAAAAGCATATATACAGGGTGTCTCAATGCAAAATCATAAAATCAGTATTTTCCTGCCATATGCAAACTGTATATGAGCAATTGATCTCTTTAATGTTCATTACTTTATGCTTTTTCTAATGTTGCCCCTTGTGCTTCCTCACTGTGATGTAAAAGGATAAAATCAGTATTTTCCTGTCACTTTAATGCAAACTGTATATGAGCAATTGATCTATTTGACTTGTTCATTACATTATGTATTTTTAAATGTTGCCTCGTATGTTTCTTCACTGTGATGTAAAATGATAAAATCAGTATTTTCCTGTCACTAAAATGCAAACTGTATATGAGCGATTGATCTTAATAAAGCATATCAATACATAATTGATTGTTAATTAATTTTATTCCTTATTACTTTGTTTTTCAATGTTGCCCCTTGTTCCTCCTCACTCTGATGTTAATTAATAAACTCAATATTCCTTTCTGACACAATTATCAATCTCAATGAAATATTGAAGATCAACATTCAATAGTTTGATATGTATTTTTGATTTTTTGACTTGTAATATTTTATTTGTTTTCAAATGTTGAGATGATGTAAGATATTGCCAAGAAGATCAATTGTATTAAGGGGAGGCATCAAAAGTTCAATGTCTGATAGGAAACTAAATAAATCTAGTTTTGAGTTGGACCCCCCCCCTCCCCCTCAAAACTTAATACAATGAAAGTTGATCGCGGACTTTCACATGTTTTTGCGACTCAATTTGGACTTTTATGGGGGTAGTACTAGAACTTATTCATGATTCTTAAAACATATGCCAACAACAATAGGCATAATATTCCATGTTGCCTGCATATTTGTGAAGAAGGCATCTGGTAAAGTCTTTATTTTTAAACCATTCCAAGGCATTTCGAGTCGAAATTCCCAAAAATTCAAATGTTGAAATTTGTCGGATAGCAAACTGAAATAGCTTTGACCCCCTCCCCCCAAACTAGATTTATTTAGTTTTCTATCAGACATTGATCTTTTGATGCCTCCCCTAATTGAACTGTATGTTTTCAAGTTCATGTGTAATTTCAAGTTTATGTGTAGTATCCATTGAAAGTTGGCAGGACAGTGATAAAGGTTTTTTGCTACTGACCCAACCAGAACAACGGCAACGCCAAAGCGTAGCGAATCCCATCGAACAGAAATGGCTGGCATTTTTACAAACGAAGCGCAAATATCATAAAACAACACACCAGAAAGGCCACCATTTTCAAAATGGTTGCTCACTAGCCAAGTTGTCATCAGAAGAAATAATATGCTTTTAAGTAGCCACCTCTAAAATTTTTGAAAAATCGCACATGTAATTGTAAAATAACACACATAAAAATGGTGGCCATTTTTCAATATGGCCGACTACTCCCTAAAGTTTTATTAGACAATGTGCCATGCTTCAAGTATTCGCACATATCAAATCTACCAAAAGAGTCATAGGACAGTGTGCCATACTTATAGTATTCACATACCAAATATGAACAAAATCGCTCCACTTCTTTTCAAGTTATAGTAAAATATGTTAAAATGGCGGCCATTTTTCAATTTTTTTTTCAAAATGGCCGCCTTCTACCAAAAGTGTCATAGGACAGTGTGCCATGCTTATAGTATTCACATACCAAATATGAACAAAGTCGCTCCACTACTTTTCGAGTTATAGTAAAATACGTTAAAATTTTGAAAAATGGCCGCCTTCTACCAAAAGTGTCTTTAGACAGTGTGCAATGCTTATAGTATTCACATACCAAATATGAACAAAATCGCTCTACTACTTTTTGAGTTACAGCAAAAATCGTAAAATGACGAGTAAAGGCCGCCATTTTTCAAGATGGCTGCCATGTGCTTCTTTAATATCTACATTTGTAGCATTATTAATGTCCTTTATAATTTTTTTACATTTAAAACATATTGCTATTACAGTTTTACATATTGCACCTAAATTACTGTAAAATCGTCACTAAAATGGCTGCCATTTTGAAATGAGCGGCCATTTTGAAAATCGGCTTTCGAGCAGAACTTCTATTCCCATAGGGTATATTTGAACCAGCGTAACTGGGATTTGAGGTGGCGTTTTCGCCGCTCGCGGGCGGTTATTGAAACGCCAGAGTTAGGAGAATTCGTACCTAGACTGCGAGATTTTTAAATATTTCAACTGAAGTGGGGCACCTGTGAATATTATATTGGACTTACTTATACTATACTTTGACCTGGGCCTATGCTCATGCTGTACCTTATCAGGCCCGTAGCAAGGCCCCTCTTTCAAAATTATGCAGTTTTCACCAGTTCGAGCACCTTTTGCATAAAATTTTGGCCAAAACTGTCAAAAAGCTCCCCCTTGGCAAAAGCTCCCCCTTGGTAAAACCCCTCCCATTGGTAAAAAGTGTCTACAGGCCTGCATATCCCAAACAATCAACTGTCAAGCTTACTTTTTATAACATGGGAAATCCTCACTTCAGCAAGTCCAGCTGTGCCATTTATTTATGGTGAGCGCTGCATGTGATGATAAGGTTACAGAATTACATGTATGTCTGACACAATTGGTGATGCTTGCTCTTGATGTTCCATCATGTTGTCATCCCAAAGGTCCGTTGACTTGTCCTCCATTCCTCTCAACTCAGCATAATTATAATTCTAAAAACACCTTCCGTCCGATTTGGAACTCTAAATTTTTAAATCTTTCACTTTCAGCCTGCTAGTAGTCACATTGAAATGAACAAGACACTTCTATGTCTGTGATATGAAACTTAAGTCTCTACATATTTACTGATGTAGTATATACATCAAATATACGAGGTTTATTGAATCTAGATCTAAATCTAAAATATATTTTCTTTTTCCTTTCGAGATCCATTGGAACAAACAAAATTGCACTCACAAAGTTGCCCTTCCACTTCCGGGTAGGTACAGGGTAAGTCAATGAACCTGTCATTGATTGTTAATATTCTAACGGCTCTCATGAGAATTAAAACCATTTTTCTTAAATTAAATAGTTTAACATTAAGAAAATTATTCAAATTGATACTGTTTAAATTGCAAAATAGACAAGTACTTTGACAGGGCTTTGTTTGTTTTGTATAAAACGGCACAATATTGGTTTCTCACTCTGTATAGTTTAAGAGGTCAATATGTCATGGTCAATTGTTCTAAAAATACAGCATCAAACATCACAAAAGTAAATACTTTTCCAAATAAGAATATAATCTTCAGCTGTGAATACATTTAAGTCTACATTATTCAGTTTTATAATGAGAAACATATGTTGAAAGTGATGACACCAAGTTTTACTTTAAATGACAAATCCGACGTCAAAACGAAATCAATATTTTTCACAAATTTTAAACATCATTTTCGAATAAAGTTTTATTATTTGTATTAACGTTTTATTTTAGAAAAAAATCGCTACAATATTTTGAAAAATATTGAATATACCACACGTAAAATTTGAGATTGATCTATAAAAAATTGACAAATTGTTACAGTTTTAAGCCAAAGAGGTACGCGACCAAAAATGGCGTAAAAATGAAAGCGAAACACGTCGTAGGGAATGCAGTCAATTTGCTTTCCTGATTTAAATGATAATATCTTGGTATATCCTCATTACATTTATTTCTCAAAATTGCATAATTTGAAACCCAAGAATAAATACAACAAATTGTGAAAATTTAAGACTCATTGAGAACGCACTTGTAAAACAAAAGCAAATTATATTCCTTGTTCACGTTATCCGAGAACGTCTTTGATGACGCCATAGCTCAAAAATGGCCATTTTTAAAAAGTGACTCACCTAACTTTGAGATTTACGGAAACTACATTGAAATGATCATAAATTCCCAATTTTTTCACATAAATTAAACCACATAAGGGAGTCAATATTCAGAAAGTTTCAGGAAAAAATATCCAAAACTGTATGATCGTTACAGTTTTTGCTAAAATGTTGAAAAAATAAGATTTTTTTTGTCCAAAAAAAGTTGATCGGCCGGCGCGATTTTTCTACCTCCAATTCTTTTCAATGTGTGATTTAATTTAATTCATTCTATAGATCTAGATATAATCTACCATCCAACCAAATATCATAAAGATATGCAAGAATATGAATGCGCACGAGCCGCTCAACTTTTCATGTATACACTGAATTTTTTCTTGAGAATGCCGTCATAGAATATAGTCCCGCGGAAGACCACTAACTTTTTTTTAATAATCACCGCTTTTGTGCCGTCGGCCTCCTAGCTGAATTAGCCAAAAGCTTTATCCATATCCAAACAGATCAATTGACTTTGTGTTCTACACGGAATACGTTAAATCAAGGGCAATAAAGATTGTGGAAATGTGACTGAATGTGGGCAAAAGGCTTACCCAAGCAAGGTATGCGAAATGAATTAAATCTAATTAGATCTAACCAGATCCAATCAGAACACTTGCAATCTTGATCCATTGATCCAAGTGACATACCACACTGCTGAGGAACACTGGGCATAAAGGAAGTGTTCAAAAAATAGCAAAGTGGACCTACCTTTGCTGGGTTTGTCGAAGTGACGAAACAAAAGAGAACTATAACAACAGTTCCAGCTACTGAAATCAGGTTCTTCGGCCTGTCTTTTCCCACGATGAAGTAAAGTATAAGACCAAGGCTTGTCAGAACCAATGCAAGCAGAATCCTGGCAATGAGAAAGAAACTGAATAGAGCATCATAGAGGAGAAAACATTTCAAGCAATCTCTTTAAAAATCATATTCCATATCCAAAGATATCCCAAGAAAGAGGAAAACTTGTTCATCTGGTAAATTGTAAATTGGTGAATTTCGCAAAACACTGCGTATCGACTTATAAAAAAGATAAGCAGTTTCCTTTCTGCACCAAAAAGTCTATTTATTAGTGTCTATAGTACCAACTTACCATTTTAGAACCTTCCAATATCTGTCAATAGCAGCACCTAAAGGTTTGAAACATTTTTTATAGATAGCCTTTCCAAAATATTTTTTGACGAGATAGTACGCAATACAAAATATCACAAATCCAGTGATAATGTCCAATGGAATGGCGGTTTGGATGTTGTGGGCGTTGGCAAAGCCAAGGTAGACAACCCAAGCGACTGCAAACACAGCTGCGCATATCCACAACAAGACTCTGGTTCTCTTTTTATCACCTGTAAAGAATCCATGAACAACAAGTTGTACATTTCCAACAAGGATTTCATATTTTGACGATCTCCTTCTCTCCGTTGCTAAATTAAGTGTGCTTTTATCCGATAAGTAAGGGGGGAGGTTGCGTTTGTCTTTGTCCGAGAGTGTTTGGTCGACAGATGGCACTCTGTTCATTTCCAGTCTGATGTCATCGGACGATTGGCCCACAGAGCCATTTCGACTCCGACTATCGAATCCAGCGTTATCCATCCTAGAATAAAAACCACAATGGTATAACTCAAAGTTTTATCAATAGCGACTCCAGTAACTGAAGAACCGACATTAACTCTGGATTCAGTTTTATTAAAATTGTGTAGAACAACTTGATCATATTTTGAAAAGTTGTTCAACATTAGAAAGATGATCATAAAAATTGTTTATGCGGTTATAAGTTGGGACAATTAAAGACTGTATTGAAAGCCTTGGCAATGCCAATCCATTGAATATGGATCTATGATATACTTCAAAAGGGTTGACTACTTCTCATACCAATAACTCATAACGCAAAATAAGTTGAAGACTCTTGATATATTAATTATGGCTTTTTATGAATTCTTTATGAATTATAAAGGCGTAAGTTTTTTGCAATATTTGATTTTCAGAAGGTTAATGCCAAGGTTAACTGCTTAGTTAAAGAGATTCATATTGATATAGAATACATATATATTGGTTGAGTGGCATCCCGACAGGCTGATACAAGAAAATATGAAATTAAACCAAATGCAAACAATTAAACTCAAATGGCTACGAGTGTAGATTGAAATACTGAAGATGTTAGTAGATGGCTTTTTTGTTAAAATCTGACCTATGACGCCAAATGAATCTTAAATCATTTGCTTAAACTGTTCATATTTCCCATTTCCATCCTAAACAATAAAATAATGAAATAATGAAATCATATCCCTGTTCTACCAAAAGTTTTTATATAGACTCACACCTGACATTTGCACTAAAAATCATAATCTATATTGACCTTTGACCCATTGAGGCCCTTTATCTTTGCTTATGACCTTGACATTGTAAGACAAAAACTGTAATATAGCCATATACATGTATATTGACCTTTTGAAACAATGGTTTTGTTTGATTGTTTGATTTACCAATTATATATTACAAAATCATCCAAATCACATTTTAGCATTCTATGTCCCCATTAAAGTCCAAGGTGGCATATATTCAAGAGAAGTGGAGAATAAATCATATTGTTTTTTACTGAGATATTATAGTTTAAATGCACTATGTGACAGGTTGAAAACATGTTGGGTGACACTTAATCAAAAATATTATTCAAATCCATTCTTATATACATGCGGGAGAGAGGTGGTCATGGCCATGCTTCTTTGTTCCATCACCTATCTTTGTATATGATATGGTCCACAGCAAGAATCTCGTCACTTTTTAGAAATATGCCAAATAATAAAAAAAACTGTAAATAGTAAAAAATTTCATTGTCAGAAACGGTCTAGTAAAATGGGAAATGAAAATACAATAAATAATGTTGTGGCGGGACATTTTAAAACACTGGGGTGAAACTTAATTTTTAGATTTATTACGACTAAAAAACTCAATTTCTATTTATTCTATTGAAAAACAAATGTAGTTCTTTGAATGCGCGCGCTAAAAGAATTCTTTTGAACTATAGAAATCGCAATATTGGACACAATATGCATTTATAAAAGACTATTTTTACAGAACTCTTTCAGTTTAGTTTAAATCATGAACACCAATGTAAATACATATGCATGTCTCCAAATAGCAATGTTTTAATGATTTGGTTTTAAAATAAAATAAAGAGAGTCCTTTTAAACATCTAAATATTCAAATAGCTCCATAATTCATATGCTGACCTTATTTTCGAAATTCATTGTGCATAATTTGAGGTGTTTTTCAAGGATGATAATTCACCTAAGCAGGACAACTCCATTGTATATTTGAACCATTTTCTTTTCAGAATATACCGATGCGTTAGTCAAGTTTATCAAAAGAACTTTAGTGCGAGACCTATTTTATTTAGTGATCTCCAAAGGGCTTTTTTAGATATTCAAAAGCAGGAAAATTAAACTAAGAAGGCAAAACATTTTTTGATAAGAAAGATATGCTACGTACCTTTGATTCCTTCTTTTATGTTAGCTCCTCTAATACTTCATCGGTTATGAGTCCGTCCCCAATCCAAAACACTTTTAACTGTTTACAATACCTCAATAGAACTACATTAATGAGTCACTCGGAAATGTAAATCAGCGAAGGTAGTCACTTCCCCAAGTTAAAAAATTGATTGTGGCATTAGACCTAGTTTTGGCGTACATTTTTATGATCCTTTTGTTACCCTGTTCGTTTAATATAAATTGCATTGTACTCAAAAACATTTCACTCCATCAAGAGTTTATCCTGCGCCTTAACCGTTAAGAAACTCACGGGGTGTCAACGGAAGATTCGTCCTCTGTGGAGGATCGAGCTATTTTTATCGTACTTTCTCATAGTGCATAATGTACAAGTGTGCTGATAGACGTGCGTCTGAGCGGGAGGGCACAATATACTGTTGCAGGCCCGTAGCCAGGGGGCTCGTGCGAGCCCCCCCCCAAATATCTCTTAAAATAATGTGGACATACCTTTTTGCTTTCTTGAAGAATTTTCTGTCATTTCGAGGTAGATTGTAACATTTGGTGACATATGTACGGTGTATTTTGATGTGATTGCCACTTTCTTTTTATAAAATTCTAAATTGACTAGAATAGCGAGGCAACTAAATGATTCGGAAATTAATCATATATGAGCCAGGCCACATAGAAAGGGGTGTTATCACAGATTTTTTCAATATTCTGATTTTTTGTTTATCTTAAAAAGCACAGAGAAACCTTTCAAATGAGCGGGCACATTTTTGGCTCTGCAGCACAATTTTAATTTTTGTGATAAGACCAGTTTTCCTATGGCCAGGCTCATATTTTGATCCTTTAATCACTCAGAAGGTGCCAAATAAGCCCAAATATTCAATTTTTATATAAATACATAAATCATATATTTTGATCCTCGAATTGCCCAAAACGCACTAAATCATGCCCAAAAACTTAACTTTTTCAGGGGAGCATGCCCCTGATTTTTTAATAAATCATATATTTTGATCCTAGAATCGCCTAGAACGTGTCAAATACGCCTAAAAATTCGATTTTTTAAAAGACGTAAATCATATATTTTGACCTTAGAACGATCAGAACGCATCAGAATCGTCCAAATGCGCTAAAAAGCCTAAAAAAATCTTTTTTTTAATACGCGATCATATATTTTGATCCTAGAATTGCTCAGAATGCACTAAATCTGCCCAAAACTCCTAAATTTTTCGGGGAGCATGCCCTCTGGCTACATCACTCACAAGCTAGGCCATATTTTGTTCCGTCTAAATCAACTAACTAGTCATTTCAACAACATAAGGGAATAACTGGGCATTTTTCAAAATTTGGGCCCTTATTTTCTTCTATGCAAGCGCGGAAATTTTTGGGTCTCCTCCCTTGTTTCCATGGTGTCTTGTTAATAACACCCTTGTGGTCACAATGCGAAGTTGGTTAAGCATGAAAACATTGTGTGTGGATGGGGGGAAGCCCCCCCCCCCCTAACCAAAACCTGGCTACGGGCATGTGTTGTAAACATTGTCATCAAAATTCCATCCAGGAAAATCGCTGATCTGTTCAACTTGAAACTGAATTTTTACATATTCAAGAGCTCAGTTCGTGTGGGACTAAAATACCCGTCGCCGACAAGTGAAATCGGCTTTAAAATCCACAGCGGTAGCAATCAAACAGCACTCTCCTGCAAAATCCGCACATACCGGCGGTAAAAGTCGTGAGATTTTGGAAATCTTTTTGAAAATGAATGCTCTTTCTTGAAAGTTCACCGACCTTGCTTATTCTTGTTAGTATATTCAGCTAGCAGAATGTGTTTCACATCATCTGTGTTTTTAGGATACTTAAATAATATAAGTCTAAGTTGTTCGTGAGACTGCACACAAATTGAAATCTCAACTGTGTGCCAGTTTATGAAGAAACTTGAGGTAAGCTGACGTCAACCATGGGTGAAAAGGGTAGGTAAGGGTGATTCGACTTAATAGATCATACACAGATATAGGTTAATTATAGTAAATTGTGATTTAGATGCAGTTTAGGACCTATCTGTGTGCGATTTTTACCCGGAAAGAAATTCCCACGATTATGTCTCAGAAATTCCACTTAGTATGCGGAAGAATGAATTCAATTAAACAAAGAGTATGCGCGTGTTTCAGGCCTACAAACAATTATAAATCCATGGCATTTTTTTTTAAATTAAAAATAAAAGCGTTAAGGTAATATGCTGCAAGTGATACCCACGTCAGTTGGTCCTTATGAAATATACTTTTTCTCCTAAAGCCCACCCAAGACATAGAAATGTATTAACGAGTATATTTCTGACACATGATCTTGATAAAAGAGTCGTTACTCCGCTAGTTGGGATACTAGTATTTGTTGAAAATGCTGAGCTGAGGTGCTGTTCAAAGGCAAGCACCCCTTGTCGATTCAAATCGTCGATCGAAACAGGAAAGGAAATATGTAGCACGCAAATATATTTTCATTCAGGTCTATATCATAATTGAACTTGAAAGTTTTAATTTCTTTGGCCTTTGTTAATGCAAATGGACTGAAGTTCTTTGTTTCCCGTCAGTGAATGAGCATGATTTCCCGATTTTTTAAAAACAAACACAAAATTATTCCCCAAAAGCATGTAGAATCTTGTAAAACTTCCCCTGAATAAGGATTCATATGAAGTCACTGTTTCATGTGATACGGAATATACATCATCACAACTGACCAATTAAAATGCAAATAAACTCCTAACCATGTGATAATAAAGCACAACAAATGTAGGCCAAATATATTATCTGATGATTTTGATAAAGCTTTTATAAACTTTAAATCCAAAATTAAATTAATTTAAAACAATAAAAATCATTCTTGAATCAACATGGACACAGAATGTATTACCTTGCCATCGGTGATCAATGCCATCTATCAATGTCCACTAAATATACTAGTACTATTAACTAAAAATAGTACGCGGTTCATTGTTTTCAGCTCTTAGTGTTCACTTCATGTGTCCACGTGTACTGCGCTTCCAACGAATATCATTTAAACACTGTGGTAACTTTATTTTGATTTCATGTACATTGTGTTTAGATTCATGTGATTCTAGACCCCCGGGGGTATGAGATCTTTTACGTTCATACTTGGGGAAATCAAATTCAAGATTGATCTAGATTATGAGATTATCTCCACTTCTATTTTGCATTCATATTTACAGATGGATGTAATGCTAAGATAGATTAAAGAGTCAGAAAGTAGTCATGGTAAAATGTTCTTCACTAATTCTTCATGCCTGCAAATATTCTGTCATTGAACTACCTTTAGTGACAAAGTGTGTTTTATACAATTGATCTCCGAGTAGTATCTCAATCAAATGTTTCACTGGGCAGTTTCCGATATCAATTATTAAAATGGTCACCAATACTTTGTTTTATGTTAACAGATATTGAAAACAATCTTGAGACTTTCAAATTTCCCGGGATTACACTAGAAGAAAACTCTTGAAAAAATAGAGCTCAGACTGATCGAGCAACATTTATTTCATTTGAAAAAAACGTGGTTGGAACGACTATTTCATACGTATGTTTGTTTGTCAGGCAAAATAATGAATCTCGAAACACGTTTTATTCAGTTTTCAAAAGGATGGGCCTACATGTCGATGAAATGAGATTGTTTAACTTCTTTATCCAGTCTCACTATTTACTACTAAATAACTGTCAATATACGGATGCTAACTCTGTATGTTTATCAATCAATGTGAGAATCTAGAACATGCCGAAGGTGCTCTATCTCTAAATTGACGATTCTGCCGAAGTTTTATTGTATATGAAATAAGTAATCTATAAAATAATAATGTCTGGAATCGACACTGTAAGTATAAGATTGATCTTATCACCAGAAAGTGCCGAAATTTTGGGCATTTCAATATTTTTAAAACTGAGTGAATGAATGAATCATTTTCACTTCAGATTTTCACTTTCCTTTTGATATCATAGTCTTTTATCAGTGAAAGATTCAGGCCAGATCGTTTCTATTTTTAAGCAGTAGGTACATGTTGTAAAAGAGACAATATCTAAAAATCCTTTGTTGTCCTTTGTGACTTGTTGTTCTTGCAAAATCTCAGTCACCCAAACTCCAAAATCTCATATTGGAAGCAGTGGTAAACTTACCCTGCTATATTTAGTCATTATATCCTTATCATTATCCCAATGAATGAATTTTGGTAGGGATGTAGTGAAGACCTCCATCTGTCAGTCTGTCTGTATGTCTGTCAGTCCGCGAACTCAAATACTACTATAGTAGAGTCCATTTCACTGCTTCATTGCGTCAGTAGAACGGCAAAAATAAGAAATTGGAAGACCATTGTGCAATAATATATGGAAAAGTATATTCATAATGTACATGAATGACATTTGTATATTTCAGATTTTTTAGTTTTTTGTGCAATAAGCCTGTGCCGTCTTGTTCTTTGAAGAATTTCAGCCATGTTAATCTTATTGAAAATAACATGGCAGAGAAGCATCCAAATATAAGAGGCCACACACTTTATAAGCCAATCTAGAAGCAATCCAAGATAAATAAATGTCATTCATGTACAATAGGAATATATTTTTCCATATATTATTGAAAAATGATATTTTGATTTCTTATTTTTTAGCTTTTACTGACGCAGTTAAACAGTGGACTCTGGTCAACGGATTTTCTTCATATTCGGTGGAAAGATGTATATCAGTGAATAGTTTTTTTTTGTATGGGGGTTTGGAAAACAGGATTTTTCATTAATTTTGAGGTCTTTCTGAAGTATATTTTTTATTAAAGTCAAATCATATTGAAGGCCCGTGGTCAAATCAAAGGCATTTTTCCGGGCCTTGGAAAATTTATCCAGGATTGCCCAAAACTTGTAGAAATAGACTATACTTGTACAGGAATATATAGCCGACTTTCAGCTCCATTGACTCTGAATCAATGCTTCGCTGAATATATATATATATGTACATCTACCTTCCCAATATGGAAAGATAGTGAGATGTTTCGACTAGCAGTAATATCACTCATCTGATCTTTTAATATTCTTACCACACACTCATCAACTGAAACTCTAATGGCTATAGTCACTAAAACTGATGGTACTCATTGAGATCATTCCCAGTATGCAAACAGCTTTCATATCAATATCATAGTAAGTGTACACATTTAAAAAGTAACATTGTTATTATTCACACAGCTAAAACTTGACCTTGAGGAGTTACAGACTCTCCAACAACAGGCAACCCGGAGTAGAGTTAAGGAAATGCTTGGCTTAGATATACGTAAGGTTCAGTCGGACATTGTTCTACGTGAAGAGAAGTTGAAGGCAGCAGAACCTAAACCTGCAGTTCCAACACCTGAGGCCTCAACACCTGCTCAACCAATAGGCAAATCTAAATCTAACTTACAGACAGTAAAGATGACCACGTATGGTGAGTATTTTTGTGAACATGTATTTTGTGGACCTGAATTACATCTAGTACCAGATAATGATATGTTTGTAGAAATTTTATAGAAATCAATAACATACCTGTATACTTTATATTTATTTACATTAGCCTGGGACCAGAGTGATAAATTCTTCAAGATATATGCCACACTTGAAAAAATCCAGTCCATTCCTGCTGAGAATGTCACCTGTGAGTTTCAAACCAGGTGAGTTGAAATGAAAATCTATAAGTCTTGCTTTAAGTTCTTGTGACACCTACATACCTCCATAAGGTCTTGTATGCTCTAGAGGGTTGAAGTTGCTATTACAGTAAAACCTGAGTTAGTGAACACCTATCAACAGTGAATGTTTTTTAGGTGAAACCCTTTTCTCCCATTGACTCCCATGTTGTACAATCCTATAGTGAACACCTCGCTACTGCGAACAGTGAATCATAATTTCTATTTGATACATTGATGGAATAGAAGTTTATCAGTGGGCCAACCAGGGAGATTCCTTACATTTTAAATGAATTGTAAACCATAGATCTATTTTTAAATGTTAAGATTTGAATTATACTCTATTCAAATTCTATCACTGTTAAATTATATATTTGCTTTAATATGGGCTTATTTAGCCTTTTGCAGATAATTGACATAGACATTGGCATCAGAGATATTCTGAAAGGCTATGTTAATCATGCATTACTTTACATTTTGCTATAGTAATATCTAAGGGTTGTTTGTTTTTTTAGGTCCTTCACTTTGCGTGTTAAAGAACTTGATGGGAAAAACTATGAATTGACAGTCACTAATCTGTTCGATGATATAGATCCTGAAAAATCCAAATTTAGAGTAAGTAAATATTTGCTTATTCAGTTTTCAACATTGAAAATCTATTTTCTCCTTTTAGTCAATACAGCCATTGAGATTTGATAAATTGAAAAAAAGCTTCCTGCATTTATTAAAAAATTCTAGATCAAAATTTGCACAGAATGATTAAAAGTTCTGGAAAGAAAAATATGCTGCTCAGATGTCTGTTGGTATTAAATTTCAAGGCTCTTTATCAAGTATCATTGACTCCAGGCATTCTTTCCTTATTTGATAATATTAACATTTCTATATTGTTAATCTCCCAACTAGATACTTGGTCTGGATATGAACATTCCAGTAATATTATTACCAAAATTGTCCATGCCAATATTGTAAAAGAATTCTGGGAACAAATCCTCCTTAATATAGAAAGTCAGTCTTATATTGTAGTAGTGCATTTTGATGTAAACACAAGGGTATTGCAGTGCACCAGTAATCAGGTATTTCTAATGCATTTGTTTCCACTGTAGATAAAAACAGGAATGGTGCTTGTACAGTTAAAGAAAAAGGAGGAGTTCAAAACGTGGGGTGGTACAACTGCTAAGGAAGGAGCAATCAAGAAACCAAACCTGTAAGTATATTACTGTATGTATAACATGCACATTTGAATTGTTCTTACATAATGTTTGATACATTTGCAATTTGAAACCTTCAAGGGTTCCTCAAAGGATATGAAGTGAAACAAATTGATTTGGCCCGTCGACTGCAGTCATTACTAGCTATATGTATAATAATATAGTATATTTGGCTTAAATATTTTGCACCAAATGTGAAGTAGTTTTTACAGATTGCCTGGAAGTTGTGCAGATTTTTATCATTCATGAATTTTTTGTGTGTGTATTAATAGCAATGAACACCTTGTTCAGTGTTTGAACACTGATAACTCCTTCAATACCCAATCAGAATATGAAGTCAGAAAATCCAGGAAAACAGAATATCGGATCCACATTCATTTCGCTTTCATAAAAGGCCGTGCAAGCAGAGGGTTCAGATCATTAGTGATATTTCTTATTAAAACTGTCATACTCACATGTTTGTATAATGAAGTTCAAGGTTACTTTTCTGTTGGTTTGTTTCAGACCAAAAACAGATGAAGAAGATCCATCTGCGTCACTCATGAACATGATGAAACAAATGTATGATGATGGAGATGATGACATGAAAAGAACAATAGCACAAGCCTGGACTCAGAGTAAAGATAAGCAAGGGATGGCCCCAGGTGGTCCAATGGATATATAGTATACAATTTAGTGCCAATCTGCTGGATATGCGATCTAGTGCAAATCTGGTGGATATGCTATCTAGTGCAAATCTGGTGGATATGTGATCTAGTGCAAATCTGGTGGATATGTGATCTAGTGCAAATCTGGTGGATATGTGATCTAGTGCAAATCTGGTGGATATGTGATCTAGTGCAAATCTGGTGGATATGTGATCTAGTGCAAATCTGGTGGATATAAAGTATACCATGAAGTGAATATCTGGTGGATATATTGTTTACTGTGATAATATATACTACTGGGTGTTACATAAGTGGATATACAGTATAGTTTATTCAGTACTGAATATCTTCAGGATGTGACTTTAGCTATGCCCTGTTGGACTGTGGACAATTCACCCATGCATTTACATGGATTTCAAGGGGATGAGACATTACTTGTTTTGATAGAAATGCATGGAAAGACTACCTGTCTATGTACAATGAAATACTGTATTTTTGTGGGGGCACTATTGGAAAGACACATTTGATTTAGTGGATATACAGTAAACTAATTATCCCACCGAACGAAGTTCGAGGGGGATATAGAAAAGCCGTCCGTCCGTTCGTCCGTCCGTCCGTCCGTTCGTCCGTCCGTTTGTGTGTCCGGGCAATAACTCAAATACCGGTTGACGGATTTCATTCAAATTTTATAGGCTTATGCCTTATGGGTGTAGGACCTCTGCTCGAGAAGGAATTTTCAATATGGCCGCTTAATTCAAAATGGTGGCCATTTTTCGGAAAAAATATAATCTTTAATAACTCAAATACTAGTGGATGGATTTGGTTCAAATTTTATATGCTGTTGCTTTGGTACAAAGGAGCCTTGCTTAAGAAGACATTTTCAAGATGGCCACCAAATTTCAAAATGGCGGCCATTTTTCGTAAAAAAACGTCATCTTTGATAACTCAAAGACCATTGAATGGATTTGGTTCAAATTTGAGATGCTGATGCCTAGGGACATAGGAGCTCTGCTCGAGAAAGGATTTCCAAGATGGCAGCTAAATTTCAAAATGGCGGCCATTTGTGGTAAAAAAACTTTATCTTTGATAACTCAAATACCAATGAATGGATTTGGTTTCAGCGGTGGCGGTAGGCATATATTTTTGTGAGTCATCATGACTCAGGTAGTTTCAAAAAAGTGAGTCACAAGAAAAAAAGTTGAGTCAAAGCTATAAAAGTGTTTTTCTTGAGTAAAAATGCATACAAAATGTAGAAACCACATACAAAATCTATTTTTTGATTTTGTGCATACCTTTTATTGTACTCTTATAGCACATTAACAACTAACAATTAATTAATTAGGCAATTGCAAGAAAAATGTCACTATTAATCATCTGATTATCTGGTCCAGCGAGTCATGGGTGTGAATGGAGTGGGAGAGGAGTTTCTCCCTGTGTGGAGTTACACAAATTGGGGTCAAAGCGTTTCATGTTGAAATTCAACATTTTTGCAATCATTCCAAAGTCTAAAACGGCAATATAAGTCCGACCACAATACTGGGCATCATTTAAATTGAATACGGTAGAATCTTGTAATTATAAAATGAAACCGAAAGTAGATTTGTTTTCATACCTAATTTATCATCATTACCCCCCTTAATGTGCGATCGACTGGATTTTCATGTGCCCATTATCTATCTTCATAGGATCAGCTTCAGATCTAGTGAATCGAAGATCTTAACTTGAGGGAGTTAATTGAAAATACTTGGTGAAAACTTACGATAGATCGGTCACTGTGAGCACCATTGATAAACCTACTGCGCATTACATCTGCGCATGCTGATGAAGGGGACGGCTCAAGGAAACTTGCTAACTTAGCGAAGGAATTTTGCGAACTTGCGAAGGAAACTAAAGGTTCGTAAATCTAGCGTGTGAACATTCAAGGAAAGATTTTATGCGGTAATTTAGATAAATATACGATCACTAAAATCCTTAGAAGGGAGTATGAAATTAATAAATTATTGTTCAATGTTATGTTCGTTTTATTGCATTTTTGATACGCCCCCTGGCACACGAGATAAACAAATCGAGGGATCGATCAATGTTTTCAAGTTTATCATTGAATCTGAACACAGGGCTTTAAAAATTATATGAAATACCGAAATGAGAAAATGATCGGTAGGAAGGAGGCTCGATTGCGCTGAACGAAATGTTAGATTTCCGGAATTAGCAAAATTAAAAATTTGATCAATCACGTATTTTCACGTATAGGGATCAATTTAACCAAGTACCAAGCGGGGATTTTGCATGTGAAACAAACGTGCGTCAGAAAGACTCGGTAGACAATGAATATTTGCGTCAGAGTTGCAAAAATGTGAGTAAAAAACGTAAAAAATTGCGTTAACGCCACCTCTGGGTTTAAATTTTAGATTCTAATGCCTAGGGACATAGGAGCTCTGCTCAAGAAAGGATTTTCAAGATGGCTGCTAAATTTCAAAATGGTGGCCATTTTTCATAAAAAAACATTATCTTTGATAACTCAATTACCATTGAATGAATTCGGTTCAAATTTTACATGATGATGCCTAGGGACATAGGAGCTCTGCTCGAGAAGGGATTTTCAAGGTGGTAGCTAAATTTCAAAATGGCCGCCATTTTTCATTAAAGAATAATAAGTTACCTTTGATAACTCAAATACCAGTTGACGGATTTGGTTCAAATTCTATATGCTAATGCCTAGAGACAAAGAAGTTCTGCTCAAAAGTGAATTTTCAAGATGGCCACTGAATTTCAAAATGGCCACCATTTTTCATAAAAAAAAAACGTAATTAATGATAACTCAAATTCTAGTGGATGGAGTTGGTTCCAATTGTATATGCTGATGTTTAGGGAAAAAGGAGATCTGATTCAGAAGAAATTTCAAAGATGATAGCTGTCATTTCAAAATGGCTGCCATTTTTCATTAAAAAAGTAACCTTTGATAACCCATATACCATTGGATGGACATTCTCTGCTAAAGAAGAAATCTAAAGATGACAGCTGAATTTCAAAATGGCAACCATGTTTCATAAAGACATAATCTTTGATAATTCAAATACCAGTGGATGAATTTGGCTCAATTGTTTTATCAAAACATGTTTTGTTCGGTGGGATTTGCTACTCCGTGGAGTTGCTGTTTTTCTAGTTTTTTACAAGGCATAGATAACTTTTGGATAAATGTTGAAAGTGATTGATCTAAATCATCAAATGTACATACTATCCACAGATCGATTTCTAGATCATTTTCTGAAAAGGCTTCAAATATATATGCTCCTATTGATCTTAATGAAGATTTAATTTACCACACAGTAAAATCCAAATTTACAAGAAACACAGTACATGTCATTAAATTATGTTACAAACTTAGAAAATAAAAATATCATATTTTATAAATAAAAATGTTTATTATAAATTAGTTCATTCGTACATTCAAAGGTCAAGTTATACAGTATTCAACATAAGCTCATAATCAAAGTCCAATATATTCTGGCTGGGATAACAATTCCCACATAGGCATACTTCAGAAAATATTGATCCTACATACCACCCTCCACAAAAAAATTAGGCCGCATTATGATTTTTGAAAGAAAGGAGTCAAAATATTTTCCCTAAATATATATATATTGGCCCTCCCCTATACCCTCTAATTGGTCCAGGTCTGCTTCTGTACCATATACACACAACTGATGCCAGTTACAAAATGCATTTGTATTTTAATTTTTGAACCAGTTAAAGAGAATCATACCTTCTGAAGTTGACCCTTGGGAAAAACAATTTATCATCATTTTTACAACATGCATTTTTATAATTAATACAAAACAGAGCTAAGTCTTTATTATGATTTCATTCAATATTGAAGGGTTTATAATGATTAGCTCATTCACAATATAAGAGAAATGGATTAGTTTCAATTAAGAGGATGGATAAACTATACTTTAGTAAGTACAAATTTACTGCACATCAGTTCAAATTTCCATCCAAATTCACCATTGGAATAATCACGATGATAACTTTATGAGGTTAACTATTTGAGGTTAATTATATGAGGTTAACTATATGAGGTAGCAATTCATAATTGCACTATTATTATTCATAGTAAAACATCAGCAGATATGTTACATCAACAAACCTTTTTTCTAAATTCCTTTGAAACCTCCTATATTATGAGAGATTTGCATATTCAATCACCAAGGACTTTCCAGCTTGGCTTACAATGTATTCAGTCTGATAACTTATATCAAATTGCAAATTTCTCCATTTACAAAGTACAATTTACACAGTAACTTGTGATGAAACTGGTGCCATCTAGTGACCTGGATTAATACTCAATCTAGAACAAGTATATTGGTACATGGACATTATACATATAAATGCTGCTTCGCTGTCAGCTACTCATGGTATGGTATCAGGATATGACAAGTGTGCTGGCAATAATCAATTACAAGTAACTTTTAAGGCTTTAAAACTTCATTCACAATTTCTAGAGGCCCTCAGTGATTACTATGCACAATTTCTAGAGGCCCTCAGTGATTACTATGCATAATTTCTAGAGGCCCTCAGTGATTACTATGCACAATTTCTAGAGGCCCTCAGTGATTACTATGCACAATTTCTAGAGGCCCTCAATGATTACTATGCACAATTTCTAGAGGCCCTCAATGAATACTAGTACTATGCTAGAGTGGGAAAGGAACTATTGGTGACATGTTGAATTCATTTTTACAACATTATTGTTTGAAGTACTTTAAAGTGAATGCAAATGTCTCCTTTCAGTTTATCGAAATAAAGATGAGATAAAATAAGTCCATCAAACATATCCAATCTTCAGTCTAAGCATGACTTCAAGGTTCAACAGCGACTTTTGAATACTCGATATGCTTATCGATTAGAAAGTTGAAGGCAGACAAAGTAATGGTCTCGAAAACCACAAAAAAAATATTTTTCTAAAAATTTTTCATTGTTATCATTCAGAGTTCCTTTAAATGACCTAAAATATTCCACCAATTCTTCATGATATACCGACCCCGTTACTGAGCTACGTGCATAATATGTCAACCTACATGCATTATACTTCCCAAACAATACAAAAAGGCATTATAATGCAATAACATTGTTTATATACAATTCAATCAATTACAATTGTCATTTATAAATTAATTGTACATGTAAATCATGTAAATAACATGCAGTTCATAACATAGAAGTCTTGCATTAAACCCATACTGCTATAAAGCAATACAAAAGGTAAATGAGGTAAGAATCCTAGCTAGCTTTATAGGTACAAGTGTCTATGTAGAACTCGTGTTATAGAGCTACAAGTGTATATGAATACTAGCTATACACACTCCTTCTATACAGCTAGAAGCTAAGTTTGTATAAGTCCTAGCTATACAACACCAGCTATATAGCTACAAGTGTGTATATGAATTCTAGTTATATAGCTCCAAGCTACAATTGTACATGTATATCAATCCTAGCTATACACACTTCAGCTATATACAAGCAACAAGTATATAAATCCTGGCTATACACAATCCGACTATAGAGCTACAAGTGTATATAAATCCTGGCTATACACACTCAAACTAAATAGCTACAATTTTATATGAATAGCTATACACAATCTAGCTATAGGTACACACTATATGTGTATTTGAATCCTAGCAATACACACAAGCAATAATGTATATATAAGTCCTGACAACTTCTCCCTGGCTGAAAGTCATTAAAACTTCATTTATAAGCTTCATTTAATAAACATGTGATAAATTAAAGCTATATATTTACATCCTGCCAAAGAAGTTGCATCCAGCTTCATTCAGTAATTTGTAAACCTGTTATCCCATAACTTTGTTGTTATGACTACCATGGTTTCTATGGCTACCGTCACCAGACTTGCCCAGGAAAAGTAGGAATAATTTAAGGCCTCCCATTATCAAACAAGAGGGGAATAAATGGCTGTACACTGGTTACAGATGTCCCATCACGAAATTGCGAATAACTTCAGGAGCGGCAGAGTCGAAGCCTGCAATGTCCAGCATGCCAGGGTCTTCAGGATCTGCTAGGGTGAAACCATTGCTGGTCATACAGCACACAATCAGTCTGTAATTGTAGAACAAATGTAAGAAATTAGATCAGGGTTTCAATGAGTGCAAGAAACAGGCAATTATCTCCCTTCGTTTTTATTAAAATTGTCCATTGTTTTGGGGAATTCTGCAAGTGTTTCAATGTTGAAATAAGTTCAAATAATTTTGACTCTTGTTTTCATTCAGATTGCCTGTTGTCGGGTATTCTAAAACAATCACTGCAGATTCAGGAAGAAAGACAGAGTACTTAATTCTTATGGCTCTCTTAAAACATACTAACAAAAAGAACAATTTAGGATTAGGAATGGGTCAATAGTCATTATTCTACTAAAATACTTTTAAGCTCAAACCATATCTAATTATTCTGAGATCAACTCACTTAAGAGAATGAGAGTAAGATTGGTGTGACTGATATGTTTACCTAGCATTAGGAATATTCATGGCTGCTCTGTACTGCCTTAGAGCCTCACTAGGGTGTGTATTGCCATACCAGGTCTCACAGT
The DNA here is from genome assembly GCA_903813345.2 of Owenia fusiformis. Taxonomy (NCBI): domain Eukaryota; kingdom Metazoa; phylum Annelida; class Polychaeta; order Sabellida; family Oweniidae; genus Owenia; species Owenia fusiformis. The sequence goes on from CAIIXF020000006.1 coordinate 2,789,119, forward strand.
CTGTGTACACTATGAACACATCATAAGCAAGATTTTTCTCCATGGCCCACTGCATTGGCTTTGAGCAATTGGTTCCTCCCTCTGAAAGCTACAAAGAAAGACTGTATAATAGACTAGAAGCAAGAATCTTGATTTTCATTATTGCTTATTCAACTTTGGTCAAAGCGGTATCATTTATGAAATCTAAACACAAAGTTGCTTCCAAAAACAAGACAGAACACAGTAATAAATATTGTACTAGTTCTATTGAAATGTTGAAAATAGCTAGCAAGGAATTTACCAAGAATACCAAAAAATTCACTTAATTGAGCAAATAATTTTAGTTTTAACACTGATAAAATCTTTATCATCTCAAATCTAGAATTCATAGATTTTTATGGAGTTTGGTGTGAAATGAATTTTGTTTATTATTATGGTTTCTCTTTTACCTCAGCAAATTTTAGACAACATTGTTGCACTGTTAGGGACCCATTCAGCTCAACTGGTCGTATGTCCGTAGAGAATGCCACAATCTGATAATGAGGTTCTGTACGTGCTGTAGACATTGCCATAGCAGCAGCACCAATAGCAGGACTCATTTGTGGGGTGCCATGGATACCACCGTGTGTCATGGAGCTGCTTATGTCAACTGCGATTAGGAATCTCTTGTTGGTCGGTTCAATGAACTAATCATGTGAAAAATAAATGCATTTAATCAGGTGAAACAGAATGTGCATGATTTCACTACCAATCTGCCCTTTTTTGAAGTATGAAATTATTCAAAGAATGGGTATCGATATGGCGAACTTTTTGAAGACATGTTTCTCTTAAACCAGTCATCAAATCTTGAAATCTTGAAAATCTTACAAATTGTCAATTTAATGGCCATCTTTTGAATGGTTACAATATAATTTGAAATAGATATACATACTTTCATCTATATTGTTTTAAAAAACACATCAAACACTTGTTTTGTTCTTGGTATCATGTTTCCAGAGTGAAATGAAACATCTTTCTGAACCTCATTGGAACAAAACGACATAAACACAACATGTTTAGGTCTCTCAATATTGTAATTGTTCAAAGGAAATTTTGGTTGATTTTAAAAAAGTATCTTGTTAAATTGTTTTTCTTGATTTTTATCTATTTTGGGGGGATTTTGTTTTAATTTTTTGAATACTTTTTAAAATCAACCAAAAATTCCTTTGTATAACTTTAATATTGAGAGGTCTAAAAACATGTTGTATATGCTATTTTGTTCCAACAAGGTTCGGAAAGACATTTTATTTCATTCTCAAGAATTGGTAGAAAGGAGCAAAAACAATTGCACTAAAAAAAAAAAATGTTAACAAAAACAGTTATATAAAATATTTCTAAATAATTTTCGCATTAAATTGTTGTCAATCAGTCAACATTACATAAAATACCATGTTTTTTACAGAATGTTTTCAATGATTGGTTTAAGAGAAAAACATTGTTGAATTCAGTTCTCCATATCATACCTATCCTTTACATATATTTCTGTATACTATTTAATATACTTTCTTTGCAACCACCTTCACTGACAGGAGCTAAAGAAGTTTAAATTCCCAAAGGAAATTAATCTTAGAAATTCTAATATTAATCATACTCGTACATACCTTGAATGAGGCATAGAAAGCACTGTTTAGTGCTGCACGTATCTGTTCATTAGGAATCCACCTCAGTTTGCCCCTGTCACTCTTTCCTTGTTCGTAAGCCTTCAGGGCAATAAGTACATTAAAGGGATGAATTCTGTAATAATATAATGGTAAAATATAGGAAAAAGTTTCTATCTATTGCAGTCAGAATACAGTTGCCGCAAAATCTACCGCATACCTCGTACAACGATAACTCTATCTAGTCTAACTAAATGTTAAATCATTCTCAATATCAAAGTCAAAACAATGCTCAATTCAACAGTCTAATCACAACAAGGCAATTCAAGAAGATTCAAACATGATAATTGAGAAAGGAATTCTCAAATTAAAGGGTTGCATTTCTGGATCACCCTGTACAAATATACAACTCTAAATAATAGTGGATCCTGAGAATGACCAACTCTCTTCTGATTATAGATAAAAAGCCACCAACTCTAAGATGTGAAACTGACAGCTTGATAAATAACACAGATAAGGCATGTCATACTGAATTCCCATATACATGTACACTGTATGTGTAGTTACATTGAGGACTGCTCTCAATATTTATCAAATAAAAGCAAATAACCTTTGGACTGATATCAGAAAAATATTGCAATATTTGATACACATTTATAATACTTCAAAAACATTAATACTGACATCAAATTGGTAAAGTTTATATTGACAATAATATGAATCTGACTAGCCCATCATTAATATGGTCAATCATACTGTAGGTGTAGTAGTATAGCTACAAGCCCATTACAATACATGTGACCTCCCCCCATTACACACCAACCACAAGTTTGTGAAGTAAATAAGGGGGGGGGGGTATCTGAGGAGTTGAAACAGCCAGGTGTTATGGACACAAACTTGTACAAATGTTTAAGTTGTTTTTGAAAAAAAGTTTTTCTAAAAATAAGTTTGTGCTAGCATCATTCTTGGAAAAAGTCCTTTGAATGTTTTTTTAGATAATGATTTGTCAATTCTCAGTTCGATACCCCCTCCTCTTTAAATGTTTCACATTTAGTAGTTACCCTGAATCCCAGTCATCTAGCTACACTACTCTATGACTTTGATGGTAGATTTTACAGCTTTGGTGATGGTAATATCTTAATCATCTCAAATGTAGCTTTCCCCTGGACAAAGTAGAAAATGATGAACACTAACCCCTTTCTTTTCTTTTCAAAATGTAAAGGGCATCCCATAATTAAAAGTTTCTGCAAGTTTAAAGAATGTTAAATACTCCAAAGGGTGTTTCAGGTTGAATATCTCTTGGATTCAAGAACAAAGTGCCCCGCCAACTATTGTCAAATGTTGACACTTTAAGTAGGTAAGTATAGGCTAAGATCAAGAAATTATCTCTCATTTTAGGCATGTAGGTGAAATCTAGCCAATACCTTGCTTTCCTCAGCAATTCCTCATCCTTCAGTCGGTCTACTACTAGCTTTGTGTTGTCTCCTCGGGATGGGAATAACCCCATCGTTGTCATCTTGCTTAGGTTACGTAACATTGCTGTCATTGGCATGTGTTGGAGTAAAGCTCGCCATATCTTCAACAGAAAGATTCATTCAATTACTACAAAAAATATGAGAGTTCTTTTAGTCTCAAACTCTTATTCTGCCTGCGTTATCTCGTAATCATTGGGCTATTGTGGATTTTGTACAATGTATTGTATGCATAATTACATGTATTGTATATGAATTATTTTTAATGAAACATTGTCCCAATTTTTACCTCTCGGCAATTCAGCATTGAGGTTGGCACATGTTCCCTAGCCAGGTCATACTCCTCGATCAACCTTGCAACTTGTTGTTTGTCTCCTGAGTGTTTAACAGTGTCTACCACCTCAAGGTAAGAGATGAGCTCCTGTATATTGCTAGGTGAGTCTTCCTTGAGGTATTCCTTCTTGGTGGCTTCTAGGCCCTTTACAACATAACGTAGTATGACAGAAGTACCTGAAATGATGCGAAGTACATCTTTATAACCGGAGTACCTAAAAATGATGAGAAGTACATCATATTACAGAAGTACATGAAAATGATAAGAAGTACAGAAATACCTAAACTGATTACACCTACATCTTTATGACAGAAGTACCTGAAAACAAGGCATTAACATGACAAAATGTCACCACCTAGTTGCTCACAATATTATGATTTCAATCTTAAGTAAGATTTGAATTTCTGAGAACTTCTAGATGATTTTGAAAAAAAAAATTGGTCAATTTGTTCACAAGTTGAAAAAAGACCTTTTTGAACTTTTTTGACCTTGAAAAGGTCATTGAAGGTCAAATCTTAAATATAAAGTGACTTAGTCAGATTTGAATTTATTGGAAGTTGTAAGAATTTTTTAAAGGCGCCGATTGCCAACCACCAACCGCCGTGAAAAAAAAACGTAGACCATAGCAATATGTCACCACTTTTTGGTGGTGACATAATGATGAGAAGTACATCTTTACAACAGTAAAGTACATGTAAATGATAAGAAGTACATCTTACAATAGAGCAAAGAGTGACAGAAAATGATAGGAAGTAAATCTTTACAACAAAGCCTAGAATGACAGAAGTACATGACAATGAAAAGAAGTACATCTTACAAGCATAGAATGTTCTTCACAATTTAGCATAGAATGACAGAAGTACAGCTCCTTGCAACATTACGTATAATGAACAGAAGAACCTGTAACTAGTAACTTGTGTTAAGATTGACGTGACCAGTTAAGCTTAGTTGTGAGGTCATTAAAACTTAACATAGAGATACCTTCTTTGAAATGATATGAAAAAATGAAGAAGCAGTAAAGGTCTTAACAACATAGAGTAAAATGATGATGAGACCCTTAAAAATAATTTGTGAGTATGACTGTGTGAAACAAGGGGCCTCTTGAAAAATATCATCAATCACAATTCCTGAAAATCAATTGTCCTTGGAGTTATAACTACATGTATTGCAATATCACCAAAATGTCAAGGTAATTTTGCAGTACATAAATAAGAATATTTCGTCTGGGGATGGAGTAGTGATTGTGACCCAAAGCCACAAAGTTGAAAGCAATAGAGAATTAACTAAGTTTTAACAGACAAGTGTTGAGATTCCCTATAACTGAGGATGTCTCTAATGAAATGGAATTCAACAAACATTTAACAGAAAAATGTTTTCCTGATTTGTTATACATTATTTTGATATTCACATTTCATAATCAGGATCACTAAGCATTATAGTATATCCAACATTATTTTATATTCCATGATTCTGTCTTAATGATCTGAGTATTGTATACACTTGGCTTTAGGGATATTTTCTGAAAGGGCTGGTATGTGAGTTTAGCCTGACCTAGCCAGGCATCTACCTTTCAAACCCAGCCAATATTCACCACATGCCAACTACTTCAAATACTGACCCCTTAAGAAAACTAAAAGTTATCCTAAAATCCTCAAAAATTCTTGACATTAAAAAGTACCTAATTTCTATTTATAACTCAACTAAATTAACTTAATTTGTTATTTACTATAATGTTCTGTTTTCTGGAGGAAATTCAAGACATATTGTTCCATGATATGAAAAGGAAGCTAACAGATGCAAACTAGTGAGCTAATCATAACCTGGGTACATCTGGGAAATATCTCCTCATTGGAATCTGCTTCCTCCTCGCTGTGTAATCAAGATTTGAAAGAAAGCCTTGACTTGACTCCTTGTATTCTTTATAGTAGTTTTCAGAGAGGAAGGGGAGAAAATAGTAAAAGATATAAATTGAGAGATGGATGATGTTTGCATACTAGGGTTGACATTATATAATCATTTGTACCAAATTTGAAATTACTTGCACCATGTTGAAAATTTGTTTGCACCCAGTCAATAGAATTAAATATTGAGATATTTTTGTGCAACGTCAGCATTATTTTATCATTGTATGACACTGTCACCTATGATAGCCATGATCCGACTAATTGAAAGAGTATTATGTAATATCAAGGATTTACAGAATTACAGTCTGTTATAAATGTCAAAAATCAAAATCAAAATGAACTAGGCAAGTATACTGATTTGAGAATGTAATAATAAAATAACTGCTTCTAACAAATTGCTTTATAACATGAGAAGGCCATGCATGCAAGAATTCAGAGTCAATCTTGCCTTGAGGTATTTCCAGACTCCTGGAATGTGAACATCCATTATCAGGTGTGCCAATAGGATATAGTGCTATAATACATGTTCATAAAGCAATGTTATCCATCCTGGCCCTGGAGTATGCATAATCAAGATATATCAAGTGATTGCAACAATTTGAGATGAAAGGATTTTCCAGTACATATTTGTTACCATGAACAATAGTGGAACTGCAAGATATTACTGAAGATATATGACTTTTTAATCCAATCAAATTTTTATAAATTAGACCGTCTATAAACAATTAATGAGATTTTAGGATGATCAATAGATTCTCTTGCTAGAAAAAACTAATCTGATATATACAAAAGTCATTCTCCTGGGTCATATTGCTTTTGCATTATATAGTGTTCTATTTGAACACAAGAGAGGCCAATAGCCTCAGATGCCTGACCAAAATTGAGATATTATTTTGTGCATCTTAAGTATTAATATATAGTAACATCCTTTTAAACGATGCATTCGAAACTACAAATAGAGAGTAAAAATTATAGATGATATCAATAACTATGACATACCTTGATTTTCTGGTTTGACATGTCCTAATCGCAACACATCCTTATGTGACCATCCATTTCGTTGTATATATTTTGTAACATGTAGAGCAAGTTGCTTAGGAATTTTATCATTGTACCAGTCACTAATTGCAGTTCTCTGACATCGACCCCATCCTTTTGTATTACCACTTAAATTTTGAGCAAAATCAATAAAAATAAATAATTGTGTTGGTATTCTACAGATGTCACTTAATGCATTGTACGCAGCAGTTTTCGTCTTTAAGTCCTTGCTATTTCTTGCGAGGAAAGCTAGTGCAAATATAATGGGTTTGTCTTTTGCAACTCGGCCTTCTGTGCTATATGTTATTAGTTCCTTGACAGCTTCTACACCTCGCCCATCATCTATTAATCGTTGAATACATGCTGCATTTTCAATACCTAGATCAGTCTCGGATATATAGTAAGTTCCAGATTCTGACCCTAAACAGATAAATCTGCGGAGCCTATCCAAGTCATTAACCTGCCAAGCATACCCCCCTGCACTATTAGGGACTTGCCCTGGCGAAAGTGGTTCATTTTGAGGGGTATCAGACATCCTGCACAGTGCACAAACACCTGCAAAGTGAAAGGAAGGAATTCAATAATTTTTTAAATCATATGATTCATAAATAACAAACACTGCTAAAACTTGAACTTCTCAGATTTACTCCAAAATCCAGAATATTTTTCATATTCTGCACTCTTGAGGGGATCTGTTGAGCTATGTTCCAATCTAATGGTGCAAAACACTACCTAAGAAAAATAACACCATTCAAATTTACCTTATCAATTACAGTAGCATCATACACTCAACAGGAATGATTGAAATGTGAGAAATAGTTGAAAACTGATCCAGGTAATAGGTGATGTGAACTACGTCATCATTTTTAGTGTATTTTCAATTAATCGCTAACGTTATCTTCGAACTTATTATAATTAATTAAAATTAGTTCAAAACTACCAAGAAATGCGGCTTTTCATCAAATGTAGGGTTGACTGTTCTACAAATTAGATTAAACCAATATATTGATTGTCTAGTACTGTAATAATTTTCGTGGAAATATTTATGTTGATCGAGTAGTAAGTCACATGATACACAATTACACCCCCAGTAAAAATGGCAAGTCAATCTACTGGAATTCAGCAGCTTTTAGCTGCCGAAAAACGGGCTGCAGAGAAAGTCGGAGAAGCAAGAAAGAGTGAGTTGTTATTGTTTATTGTGTATCCTTCAAATTTGACTCTATCGATGTTCTCAAATCTGTGATTTAGTTCTGCTTGTCCAGAAATAATTTTTGGTCAAATTTTTTTTATGATTTTTTCTGTCAAATTGCAATTTGATTTGGGCAAACCTTACTTACTGCGAAAGCAATATGGATTTTGATATAGTAGCTTTCCCACGGCGCACTTGGGCAGCTGAATAATTACTTTTGGTCTCTAACTGTGTCTTCCATCGGTATCATCAATCCTAGTTCAACATCGTTAAACTCAATAGCGGCGTTATTTATTATTAAAAATTTTCTTGGGGCCATTATTGAGTTTAACCTCTTTACTATTCTTTCCATTGATGCAAGTTTTGGATCCACCGAAACCATTTTTCCGCGATAACATGCAACTGATACTTGACAACAATATAAAAACACATAACATCAAGCGATTCAACACAATATTATTGTATGAAATGGTCATTTATACAAGTAAAATGAGGTTAAACTTACCAATCTCTAAAATGACATTTCCGCATGTCTGTCATTGTGTCTGTTCGTCCCGGGTTAAAATTTAAACTATTGAAACGAAATTGTTGTCAAATAGATTGATAATTATCACGCGATTACTCGGGATAAAATAACCTTTTTTGAGGATAGCAGGTATCTTTGATTGATTTATATAGCGCTTGTATACACACAAAATAGTTATTAATTGCAAACCTACTGTTCGTTGATGCAGTGTCGCAATGACGGTTAATTCCTGATACGATTTGCAATTTCGATGTTACCGGAGCTGACCGATATTTTCGTAAAATTCCAAACCTGTCTCCAATATTTTCGTAATTATGCATCAATATGGTCTAAGGGGGGTACGGGATGGTGTGTATGTATTTATAAGGTATGTATGCATGCTTGAATCACATTCTTTATGTAATATTACCATGTTTTCGGAGTTTAATTAGTTCCGCTTGTCGGAACCTGCTGAACGACTAAATTAACGCATCAAGGGCAAAATGGTCATGGAGGTTAGACCTAGCCGGGGCCATAAGACATGTCAGATAAGAAACGAGGCCCAGGCTAGGTCTAATGTTGTTGGACTACATCAATCCATGCAAGTATTGGAGCGCTGAAATACTTCTTTTTCGATCATGACTTGTAAATTGTTCATCGAGTGAATGTTTTTTCGACCCATTTCCAATATGGCGGTTTGCTAGGAGCGAGATACGCAACGAATGAAATGAATTTTGAGAACGAGTTAGGTTCGGACAACCTCAGGAGATTTACGAAAATGTCCGTGCAGAAAACGCCATATTGGAATTTGGTAGAAAAAACATTCACTCGACTAACAATTACAAGTCTTGATCGAAAAGGAAGTACTTCAGCGCTCCAATACTTGCACGGAAGGATGATAATGATGTATGACATAGTTAGAGAACAAAAGTAAGCCACTGATCGACGCTGATCGACTCAATTCGTGTTTCAAAGGTCACTATTATTCAGCTGTCCATTTCCTTGTTTGAAAGCCATAAGTTTCAAAATCTAACATGGCTCTCGAAGTGAGTAAGGCAAACCTAAATCAGTTCTGTTATTCTTTCTCATAAGACAAATAGCGTGAAAACCTTGGAGTTAATTTTTTCAAATTACTCCCACAACTTATCCCATGCCAGTCCTGAGAATGTCCCTACTGCATGGATTGTGGGAAATGCTGATTATATGCTCCAGGTTATGCAGCTAAAATTCCCCTTTCATATGCGTCTCGTATGTGTCGCGCAATCTTCTTGATCCAACCACGAAATAAGGCCCCCAGATTTAGGAAACAATTTTACAATGGTCTTACATACACACATAGAGTATTATCAGGCTAGAATAGAAAGATTGAGGTATAAATTATTTATTTTTACCTTCTTCTAAGGCCACTGTATCGTGGCCTTCCTCTAAAGATAAATTCCTGCATGAACAACTAGTCATGTCGTAATCATAAAATTTGAAATCATATGTCCGCCATTTTTTCACATCACAATTTGAATTGCAAGTTTTGGTCTTATTACCTCACCAAAAATTCCAAAACACACATGAAGTGATCAGTATATTAGTTCACATCTTCTGGATCGCTAACTTAGAATTTACAGCCAGTTACTAATGTCAGACATTAATGACATTTCGTTTTGGACATTTTTCTTGGAGCCATTTTGTTTCAATTTTAGACGAAATCCTGATGAAATCATGTCAATCTCATCAAGGAGCCGAGCCGGTTCCATTTTAAATAATGATTTATTTATCTGGCGATTTTTAAAATATTCAATAAATATATGACACGGCGGCCAGCTTTTTTCAAATGGAGTTCACAGTATTCCAGATGAAATTACCTCTAGCCAAGTATTGGCTAGAGACTCGAGTAAATTTATTTCTGTATCATTTAGGGTGTTAACTCGGGCATGTATGACTTCAAAATGTAGATAATCATGATAAAGATGAGTATTATTTTTTTGAAAACATCATACTGAAATTAGCATCATGACCTCTTCATCCTTGCCCTACAGGTCTGTCTGATTACAACAGGGGAGAATTTTCCATGCCTTTCAAACTTAAATGACCTACCTCAATAAATTCTTGAGTGTTTTTGGATTGTTTTTATGTTGTTGAGTCCTCAGTTGTATGGGGATGACATAGGAACTTGAACAAAATTTGAAGCTCATAATTCCCACATACCTCCATAATTCTGAGCCTGATTTGTGTCTTTTCTTATTTTTGAGATTTTAGCAAATCCAGGCTCCCAAATAATCATTCAAAATGATGCTCCATATTAACAACTGTTCAGCTCAATATCTGGCTCTTGAAATCTTGCGAAATATCTACCATATTTATTTTTGAAATTGCACGATGCATTTTGGGATAGATAGAAAGGTTTCGATGGAAAAAGAAATTATCTGTCAAAATAAGATCATTCATTGGTAATGGGTAATTCTTTCATATCCCCACCATATTTACTGCTTCGGTCAATGACACTAAAATCCTCATTAAGAGCCTTATCGAGCACTGACACCTACCATGAATCCTTGTGTATGTATGTATGTATATATTTATTGCCCTTTATATAAAGGAGATACATGTATACAAATTATGTAAATGTTAAATTGAAACTAATCACTATTTACAAACAAACAATTATTGCTGTTGTTTTGACTGACGACGACGCCTAGCTACCGCGTAGACGCACGCCGCCGACCAAGATTGGCCTAGCACCTAATTGTAACGCAATTATAAAAAAAATGACTATATTTTACAAACATTCATTGTTTTGTTGTTGTTTTTTGTACTGACGACGACGCCTAGCTACCGCGTAGACGCACGCCGTAGGCCTAGATAGACCTGTTACCTAACACTCTTAAGATTAATAAAAAAAACTGACATTATGGATCTGCGTTTTCTATAAAAATTAAAAGGAAGACATAGCGTATCATCGTACCTTCCCCAAGGTCGGTACTGCAGTACTGTATGAAAGTATGAGATGCTTTCAATATCTTGTAAGCTAGTAAAAGAAATATACAATTTTTGTAAATTGAAGAAAGGTGGTGTTGCCCTATGGTGCAATTCTAAATTAGTGTGTATAATAAATGTACATAAATATAAATACAAATATGCGAGTAAAACTAAAATGTATAGGCTGGTTAAGAGATATAATCGTTTGTTGCAACTACGTCAGGCTGCCGCGTTGACGTTGCAACTACCAATCAAGGAAAAAACAGAAAAAAAACAAAAAAAACAAAAAAAAACATAAAGCATTGCTTATTATTGTACCTTCCCCAAGGTCGGTACACTCAGAATAAATACATATTGCATATTACCGTTAATCAAGGGAAATTCCCTAGTCGGCCCATGTTCGTCCCTTGAGGGCCACCCTTTCACGCTGATAAAGTTACATTAAGTTTGTAAACTTGTCAAGTGACGTTGACGACACAAATATTGTTGCATAACTATATGTGCCATATCTTTTAAAAATACAAGTAGTTGTTCGTTTGCAAAGTGCAACTCTTCAATTCCTATGCCAAGAATGTTTTTAGTGTTCATTTGGATACCCCATTCGCAGCAATGATTACTAAGTTGTTCTCTATAAATAATATATATATTTGCTGGGCATTTAAGTAAGAAATGCTCTACGTCTTCTTTTTCATAAGTGCTGCACATTGATGTCTGATGTGGATGTCTGATTCAGCCTGCTGCATTATTATTATTATAGGGAACACCTCCGTCCGTCTGTCCTTACGTCCGTCCATCTGTCCATCCGGGCAATAACTCAAATACCGTTGGCCTGATTTTGTTCATATTTTGTACACATATACCCAATGGGGATAGAAGTTCTGCTCGAAAACCGATTTTCAAAATGGTCGCTCATTTAAAAATGGCGGCCATTTTAGTGCCGATTTTAAAGTAATTTAGGTTCTGCATATAAAACTGTAATAGCAATATGTTTTAAATGTAAAAAAGTTATATCGGACATTGATTAAGCTAGAAATGTAAATATAGAAGAAATACATGGCACCCATCTTGAAAAATGGCTGCCTTTGCACGTCATTTTACGATTTTTGCTGTAATTTGTAAAGTAGTGGAGCGATTTTGTACATATTTGGTATGTGAATACTCAGAGGGGGAGAAACACCAGGGTTCAAAGATGACATACGCTTATAATGTAAATCTGTATTGAGATGACATCGTCGCTGATTGGTCAAAAGTCGACAAACAAATGACGTCACCAATGGCGGTTTCAAAATTTTCGAAATTCGCTTCGAATAATATTATGTTCATCTCTGGCGTATTAACCAATATCATAGCTTCTCATTTCACATCAAGATAAAGAAAGGTGTACGGAATATGCCTTTATCAATTAAAACATCCCATCGAAGTGTAGTATTTGAAAACTAGCCGATGAAAATTCGAACGAACGAAGGTGGTAAGCAAGAGAGGTAATTATGTCTGTCATCTTTAAACTCTGGGGCATTCCCTCCTCTTGTGAATACTTTAAGCATGGCACAATGTCTACTAACATTTTGGGAAGTATGCAGCCATTTTGAAAAATGGCCGCAATTTTTACGTGTGTTATTTAATATTTTTTACTGTAACTCAAAGTAGGTAGTTACCAGATTCACCACCAGGTGGCTCATTCGGGTCAGATAGCATGGCGGGTATAGTAGAAAGTTCCCTTTAACTTAAATTACATCTATTTGCGTGGTTCAATTTTCATATAACCCTTATGTATCTCATAGTTATGCAAATTAAAATATGTCCAGTAAAAGAAAATGTTATCTGTCCAATACAATACAAGAGAAGATAGTTCACTTTATGTGATTTTGTAACATAGGGTCTATGGGGAATCAACCCGAACAAGAAGTCACATTTTCAAAAAAAATTAAATTTTCAAAGTTGATAGACAATTTTTCGAAACCATATTTCTAGATGCACTTTTACATGCAGATTTCAAATATGAGATCACTTTGACTGAATTTTGAATATTTAATGACGTAAATCAAGATTATTTCTACTCGTATCTAGTCTATTGGCACAGTGTCTAATGACATTTTGGGTAGTAGGTGGCCATTTTGAAAAATGGCCACCATTTTTACGTGTGTTATTTAACATTTTTTACTGTAACTCAAAAAGTAGTGGAGCGATTTTGTTCATATTTGGTATGTGAATACTTAAGCAATTGGCACAATGTCTAATGACATTTTGGGTAGCAGGCGGCCATTTTTATGTGTGCTATTTTACATTTTTTACTATAACTCAAAAAGTAGTAGAGCAATTTTGTTCAAATTTTATATGTGAATACTATAAGCATGGCACACTGTCTAATGACACTTTGGATGGTAGGCGGCCATTTTTATGTTTTTACTATAACTTGAAAAGTAGTGGAGCGATTTTGTTCATATTTGATATGTGAATACTCATGAACCTTGCACACTGTCTCATGACACTTCGCATGGTAGGCGGCCATTTTAAAAATGGCTGTCATTTTTACTATAACTCGAAAGGTATTGGAGCGATTTTGTTCATATTTGATATGTGAATACTTAAAGCATGGAACCATTGTCTAATAAAACTTTGGGGAGTAGTTTGCCATTTTGAAAAATGGCCACTATTTTTATGTGTGTTATTTTACATTTTTTATTATAACTCAAAAAGTAATTGATCGATTTTGTTCATATTTGAGATGTGAATACACGTAAGGATTGCAAACTGTCTTATGACATTTTGGGTAGTAGGAGGCGGCCATTTTAAAAAATGCCAGCCATTTCTGTTCGATGGGATTCGCTATGCTTTGGCGTTGCCGTTGTTCTGGTTTCAAAAGTCAACATTTTTTGACACACGCTATATAACTATTATGTTTTCCCTCAGTGAATTAAGAACCTTATCAGTCCCTCCAATATTTAATATTGAGTTCTAAGTAAGGCCTAAAGCCTAAAATATGACTGTTGATTGTATTAAATTGTTGTATTTGCTATGTTCTAGGGAAGGCCAGAAGGTTAAAGCAGGCTAAAGAAGAGGCCCAGGCTGAAGTGGAAGCTTATAGGAAGGAGAGAGAAGCACAGTTCAAAGCTCACGAGGGGAAGGTACTGTAACAGAATTGCATAACTTTTCTAGTTTAACCCCTATGTCACTTGTGCTTACATATATTATATCTGAGTAACAGTCTTTAGTCGATCACTGGTTGTCCTGCTCCACTACTAAGTTGCTTTAATTTGGTGCTTTTTAATTTGGCGGATTGTGCCGGCTTGTGCTGGCAAATGCTATTTCTTTGAGATCTCTTCTGTATTAGATCTCAAATATTGTCTTTGTGATTTGTGCCTTTGAAACGTAAGGTCACCCAAATGCTTATATTGGAAATTCTGATATATCTTTATCGTATATCTCTAATATCTGCCAATTTAATCAAGGGTAGAGTAGATGGTAAATATTAAATTGTGATATATACAGATTTATGAATATAGTGTTCGTTGGGATTTGCTACTCCTTGGAGTTGCTGATTTCAATTCTAGTTGGCTGGTAAAGTGAGCCAATTAATTAATCACCTTAAAATTTTCTTTCAGATTATGGGAACAAAGGGAGATATGGAATCCAAGGTAGATATCGAAACACAGCAGAAGATCAAGGAAATCAACGCAAATGTTCAGAAGACAAGAGAACAAACGATGGCTAGTCTCCTTACTTTGGTGTATGATATCAAGCCAGAGCTTCATATTAACCTCAGACTGTAATGTAGACTTACCCAAGGACAATATCTGGCACCAATAGCTGAGCCTGCATGCATCAATGATTCTGTGGGAGACAATGGTTTATACAATACATTGGAGAAAACGACTGCCAAACAATATATTGGTTACAATGTACAGTATGCGGACAATAATACACTTCATCTGTACTTTATAGTATTTATTATAAGCAGCGAAAATTTCAATGTTTTCTATAAATCTACACCTGTCTTAAGTCATACTGAAATATTGATGTGTGCTACCTTGAATTGTCTGGAGAAAATTGTAATATTCACCTGAGAAAATTGTATTTATGACTGAAATAAGGTACTCTCGCATCAAGCCCCTATGTTGCTCTCCCCTCTATCCTCAAATTCACTAACATTGAGCTAGAAAGTATATATAGGGAGGGGGTGACGAGAGATTTGATGCAAGAGGAGAAATTAAGATTATGTTATTATAAACTGTGATAGAATTTAACCCTTAGCTGTATCCATGGAATAGATGGCGCTAGTTTGTTTGGTATTTGATTGCTATCTTCCAAACCTAAGGGACTGGGTCAGAAATAGAAATAATTTTTAAAAAATTATACAGATATGAGATATTTGACCCATCCCCGAGAAGCATTCCAGTTTAAAAGCAATTATTGATACTCACTTATTCAGTAATTATTGTCCTAGTATTTTTTTTTTAATTTCTTGTACATTACTATGTTGTAAAATGTGTACATAGTACATAGATGAACAAGTTGAAGAAAGAAGATGTTAATTAAAATCTTATGATGGCAAAGTTCTGTTTTTTGGCACCAAATGTATACATTAAATTAAAGTATTCACTGCAAATTGTAATATTCAGATTATTGCAATATTCAGATTATTGCAATATTCAGATTATTGCAATATTCAGATTATTGTAATATTCAGATTATTGTAATATTCAGATTATTGCAAAATTCAGATTATTGTAATATTCAGATTATTGTAATATTCAGATTATTGCAAAATTCAGATTATTGTAATATTCAGATTATTGCAAAATTCAGATTATTGTAATATTCAGATTATTGCAAAATTCAGATTATTGTAATATTCAGATTATTGCAAAATTCAGATTATTGTAATATTCAGATTATTGCAAAATTCAGATTATTGTAATATTCAGATTATTGCAAAATTCAGATTATTGTAATATTCAGATTATTGCAAAATTCAGATTATTGTAATATTCAGATTATTGCAAAATTCAGATTATTGCAATATTCAGATTATTGAAATATTCAGATTATTGCAATATTCAGATTATTGAAATATTCAGATTATTGCAATATTCAGATTATTGTAATATTGCTGGAATTGAAAAGTATAATTTTGTTAAGCCTGAGGTATGTGCAATATCAGATATCAGCTACTCTTCAACCAAAACATCTTTGATGTAGGCGACATCGATTAAATGATATTTATTATATTCTGAAACATAAAAGGCACACAAAAATGAAATGTACACTGATTTAATTAAAAAATGAATTTTCAAAAACAAAACTTATGTACCTTACTATAAATATCAATTAGTTAGGAAAAATAATGTTAGCCTCATAGTTTTTGTTTATGAAGATGAAATAAGATGTGAAAATAAACAATAAATGTATAGACAACATAGAAGTGTGGAATTATTTACTAGTATATTAAAATGGTGGGACATCCAATGATCACCATGAAAAGAAAGTCTGAAATGATTTGATTTGGATGAAAGCTACAGATTTTCCTTCCGCCTCACTCCTTGGTTTCAATCAAGAATCAAGAGTCCAATCACCTGCAATCATATAAGCATAGCTTAGTCTTCAGGAAATCTCAGGAAAAAATTCACCAAAATCTGAACCCATTAAGATGAATACTAATCTGTATTCTAGGGGGGAGTAGGGGGCCAAGCGAGGGGTTCAAAATTAAGGTCATATTTGTTTATTTCTTTCCTATGAAAATACTTTTTCCTCAGGAAAGTATGTGTACAGTTATGTGCCTACATTACTCTAAAAAGCACTCATTCAAATCTAACTTCCATTTCTTGGAGGACCCGCCAAAACCCAACGCTCGCTTTCCCCATGTCATTCGCCTTTCAGGAAATTTGTAGCTTTAAGCCATATATAAGAGAGAATGATGGGAATGGGGCTTCATGCAAGACTAATATATAAGAGAGAATGATGGGAATGGGGCTTGGTGCAAGACTAATGTATAAGAGAGAAGGATGGGAATGGGGCTTGACACGAGGCTAATGTATAAGAGAGAATGATGGAATGGGGCTTGATGCAAGACTAATGTATTAGAGACAATGATGGAGATGACGGTTGATGCAAGACTATAATGTATAAGAGAAATGATGGGAATGGGGCTTGATGCAAGACTAATGTATGAGAGAGAATGATGGGAATGGGGCTTGATGCAAGACTAATGTATAAGAGAGAATGATGGGAATGGGGCTTGATGCAAGGCTAATATATAAGAGAGGATGATGGAATGGGGCTTGATGCAAGACTAATGTATAAGAGAGAATGATGGGAATGGGGCTTGATGCAAGGCTAATGTATGAGAGAGAATGATTGGAATGGGGCTTGATGCAAGACTAATGGATAAGAGAGAATGATGGGAATGGGACTTGATGCAAGACTAATGTATGAGAGAGAATGATGGGAATGGGGCTTGATGCAAGACTAATGTATAAGAGAGAATGATGGGAATGGGGCTTCATTTGGTGCAAGACTACGTAATGTATAAGAGAGAATGATGGGAATGGGGCTTGATGCGAGGCTAATGTATGAGAGAGAATGATGGGAATGGGGCTTGATGCAAGGCTTATGTATGAGAGAGAATGGGGCTTAATGACTATAATGTATAAGAGAGAATGATGGGAATGGGGCTTGATGCAAGGCCAATGTATGAGAGAGAATGATGGGAATGGGGCTTGATGCAAGGCTAATGTATGAGAGAGAATGATGGGAATGGGGCTTAATGCAAGACTAATGGATAAGAGAGAATGATGGGAATGGGACTTGATGCAGGACTAATGTATGAGAGAGAATGATGGGAATGGGGCTTGATGTAAGACTAATGTATAGGAGAGAATGATGGGAATGGGATTGATGCAAGACTAATGTATAAGAGAGAATGATGGGAATGGGGCTTAATGCAAGACTAATGTATAAGAGAGAATGATGGAAATGGGGCTTGATGCAAGGCTAATGTATGAGAGAGAATGATGGGAATGGGGCTTGATGCAAGGCTAATTTATGAGAGAGAATGATGGGAATGGGACTTGATGCAAGGCCAATGTATGAGAGAGAATGATGGGAATGGGGCTTGATGCAAGACTAATGTATAAGAGAGAATGATGGGAATGGGGCTTGAAGCAAGACTAATGTATAAGAGAGAATGATGGGAATGGGGCTTAATGCAAGACTAATGTATAAGAGAGAATGATGGGAATGGTGCTTGATGCAAGACTAATGTATGAGAGAGAATGATGGGAATGGGGCTTGATGCAAGACTAATGTATAAGAGAGAATGATAGGAATGGGGCTTGATGCAAGGCTTATATATAAGAGAGAATGATGGAATGGGGCTTGATGCAAGACTAATGTATAAGAAAGAATGATGGGACTTGGTGCAAGACTAATGTATAAGAGAGAATGATGGGAATGAGGCTTGATGCAAGACTAATGTATAAGAGAGAATGATGGGAATGGGGCTTGATGCAAGACTAATGTATAAGAGAGAATGCTGGGAATGGGGCTTGATGCAAGACTAATGTATAAGAGAGAATGATAGGAATGGGGCTTGATGCAAGGCTTATATATAAGAGAGAATGATGGAATGGGGCTTGATGCAAGACTAATGTATAAGAGAGAATGATGGGAATGGGGCTTGATGCAAGACTAATGTATAAGAGAGAATGCTGGGAATGGGGCTTGATGCAAGACTAATGTATAAGAGAGAATGATAGGAATGGGGCTTGATGCAAGGCTTATATATAAGAGAGAATGATGGGAATGGGGCTTGATGCAAGACTAATGTATAAGAGAGAATGATAGGAATGGGGCTTGATGCAAGGCTTATATATAAGAGAGAATGATGGAATGGGGCTTGATGCAAGACTAATGTATAAGAAAGAATGATGGGAATGGGACTTGGTGCAAGACTAATGTATAAGAGAGAATGATGGGAATGAGGCTTGATGCAAGACTAATATATAAGAGAGAATGATGGAATGGGGCTTCATACAAGATTAATGTATTAGAGACAATGATGGAGATGATGCTTGATGCGAGGCTAATGTATAAGACAGAATGATGGGGGTGCCGTTTGATGCGATGCTTATCTATAAAAGAGAATGATGAGTATGGCGCTTGATGCGAGGCTAACATAAGTATAAGAGAGAATGATTAGGATGGGGTTTGATGCGAGGCTAACATAAGTATAAGAGAGAATGATTAGGATGGGGCTTGATGCAAGGCTAATGTAGCATTGTAATCTGAAAGGCATGCTAGATAATTTAGTAAGTTTATATGGTGGAAAAGTGGCACACCTTAGACTGAACTCTTATAGACTTATATGCCTGTAGGGTTCACAGTGGAGATGAAAAAGTTGAGATATGTCACTTTTTAAAACATTTACTGTTTTTTGGTAAGGTTTGAAAGTGGGACTAAAAAATAATGTGTATAATAATTAATACCCTCTTTGTTAGATGTCTCTGTCGCTTTGGTATATTATCAACAAATCCCCGGGATTTAATCTAGTTTTAACGTTTTTCGTTTAGTGGAGTACGAAAAGAGGTATACGATTCGCTAGCTTTGTATTCATTTTCTCAAAACCAGAAACAAAACATGGGAAGATCTGTAAATTTATCTTGATTACTTCTTATCTACACTACTTTAAAACATTTCAGCATATATTATACATTTTGGTGTTCTGAAGTACCTAGCTACAGTATGTGATGAGATTTGGAGGCAGCAGAAACATGCAGGCTAAGGTGCTTTTCTTGGGCTTGCTGGCAGTTTTTGTAACTTCTTATTTTCTTATCCATTTGGAATGGGAAATTGCAAGACTTGACAAGGCAAGAGAGAAACTTGGTAAGTAGCTTGAAATATCTATTAAAATATCTTTATTCATAATTTAAAAGGTTTGGCACTTCCAAAATGGATTGACTCATTGGGCAGCAAAAAACTTCTTTATCCATGTCACAATGACAATTAGTTCAACGTCGTTAAACTCAATAACGGCGTTATTTATTATTAAGAATTTTCTTGGGGCCATTATTGAGTTTAACCTCTTTACTATTCTTTCCATTGATGCAAGTTTTGGATCCACCGAAACCATTTTTCCGCGATAACATGCAACTGATACTTGACAACAATATAAAAACACATAACATCAAGCGATTCAACACAATATTATTGTATTAAATGGTCATTTATACAAGTAAAATGAGGTTAAACTTACCAATCTCTAAAATGACATTTCCGCATGTCCTTCATTGTGTCTGTTCGTCCCGGGTTAAAATTTAAACTATTGAAACGAAATTGTTGTCAAATAGATTGATAATTATCACGCGATTACTCGGGATAAAATAGCCATTTTTGAGGATAGCAGGTATCTTTGATTGATTTATATAGCGCTTGTATACACACAAAATCGTTATTAATTGCAAACCTACTGTTCGTTGATGCAGTGTCGCAATGACGGTTAATTCCTGATACGATTTGCAATTTCGATGTTACCGGAGCTGACCGATATTTTCGTAAAATTCCAAACCTGTCTCCAATATTTTCGTAATTATGCATCAATATGGTCTAAGGGGGGTACGGGATGGTGTGTATGTATTTATAAGGTATGTATGCATGCTTGAATCACATTCTTTATGTAATATTACCATGTTTTCGGAGTTTAATTAGTTCCGCATGTCGAAACCTGCTGAACGATTAAATGATCGCAACAAGGGCAAAATCATCATGGAAGTTAGACCTAGCCGGGGCCATAAGACATGTCAGATAAGAAACGAGGCCCAGGCTAGGTCTAATGTTGTTGGACTAAATGACAATGTGCTACACTGACACTTGTGCCAATGGGGTGTAACATAATGTTGACATGAGAAATGGGGTTACTTCCACACTTGTTAGAATTTCCATTTTCTGTCATGTTCAATTTCAGAAAAAATAAGATCTTGTACTGTAGGCTCTTGATCCATGCAAGAAAAAAACATGGCTTCCCCTACACTGGAAATTAGAGCAAGTGAACAACAAGGTATCCAAGTTACCCCATACATCGAACTTACCTAAAATTGAAGTTCATTTACTTTTGTGCATGTGTGGAATCATGAATTTGACAAATCATACCTGGTACAGATTACCCATACTCCCTTACAGGAAAAGTTTGGAAACACATTCTCACCTCCCGATTGGAGAGCTGTACTTTAGACGTTGAAATACTGGCTGAATTTACCAACTCAAAATATAAAGTGAACACCTCTATAATTTTTGATCGCAGAATATATCTAATCAGTTGAAAAAAGAAATAGGTACAATAGAACTGGAAATTATTAGCTTTTATAAAGGCTAGTATTGAATGCTCCACTTGACCATATTATATAAAAAAAATGGTCAAGGTAATTGATAACGTAAAAGCTGAGATTTACAGAGATGCTTAGGTCAAACTATGTTTTTTCAATCAGGACAATTCAGTTCAAAATGATATATCAGTGATCTCCCCAGGCTTTTTTCTCAAGTGGGTGCAAAATTCTCATTTTCACAATTCAGACCAAAATTGGTCAAAATATAGGTGGGTGCTGCGCCTACGTGCTTTGCTGGGGAGACCTGACTGAATATATTGCATCTGGTCAATCTAACAAATATACATGTATTTATTCTCTCTGGCATTAATGTGAAAAATGACTATGTACTTCAAATATTGTAAGAAGGATAGAATTGTAATTAAAAACAATGATTTAGTTTGGTTAGGGGTTTGATAAATTCCTCTTTTGTATCATATACAGTGTATGTATTTTGAGAACCAGTTTTAGTTTTGTGTTGCTTCTAAAAGAGGCATAAAGCCAAATTAAATTAATTAAATGTTACTTGAGATATAGATTTGGATCCCAGGACCATGTTTCCTAGACTGTTTTTTTATGTCGACCAGTCAATTACCATAATGCCTCAACAAGGAGGATTGTCACTTAGAAAAAAAGCTATGGAATACTCCATTCAGATTCAAATCTGGTATCCAAATCAAAAATTTGAAATAGTCAGCTTCTTTTAATTTGCATAGGATTCAATTACCGTAGTCATATGAGGTGAAAATCAGGGTGGCAACTAAGGCCTCGCCAAACGCCAAAACAAGGGTCAGAAAAAATTTGGCGAAGGAAAATGCAATTTGTCTCGACAATTTCGGCGATAGATAATTGAGCCCATGAGAAATAGATATATGCTTAACCTTCTAAACAAATAGTTTGTCAATCTTACCTCTAGAATCGCTAAAATACTTGTAAAAGCAGGAAAAAGTTTTTTATTTATTTTTATTTATTTTTATGTTCCGGACCGCAATTCAATGAAAACGCACCTTTGATTGGCTTAAAACTAAGTGGTGGACCAATCAAAGCGTTCGATGCAATACATAATACAGCTAGAACTACGAACAAAATTATTCTTGCCGTTCCATAAATTCAACCAATATAATTATTTCGTCTTCTTGCGATTTTTATTTATAATTCGATTAACGCTGTAATTGAGGAACTTACCGCTGTATTAATCAGAAGTTTGAGCATTCACGACCTACAAATACCCAGACGAGTCATCGTATGATCGTTTCATACATGTAATTTTAAAATCATATTTTATTTGTTCGCATTTCTTGTAAAGTGCTTACGTAGTATGCAAAATAGCGGCAAATTCGATTCACGATGTCTCTTAACTTTAACCAAAAAATGTCCAGTCATAAAATATTTTGGCGAGTCTGAATTCAAAGTGAGTGGTCAAATTTGGCTAGAGTGAAAATATCCTTAGCTGCCACACTGAAAATATGTACTTCGTTCTGAGTTGGCCTAAGGCAAATATATCTTGTAATTAAACATTATATATGATGTTGGTTTTGTTATGTAATAACTAAAACTAGAGATAGTTTTTGCTCTCATCAAGTCTATGGATCTCCCATCTACTTGTCTCCAGAGGAGGGAGTGACAAGCGCTGGAAGAAATTGGCTGTTTGTTAATATAGATAGGGGCAATAGTTCCACAAACAGCTCAAATTCAGCATCACAGTAACTCTATTTCTGGCCTGTGTTTATTTTGATGTAATGTTGAAACGAGAAAATGAATTGATTAAGATTCCCTGTATATCAATATTTTGTCTAATCTTGAAACCAAGGTATTCCAAAGACAATAAATGCTTAATGTATAATATTCATTCACATTTAGAAAGTCTCACCACACTTTTTTTCATGAGAACTCTTTGATTAACATGTATCATAAATCACTGAAGCCAAGAAACAGATTTCAACCATCATCACAAATACTGAGTGAGGTCAATATGGGTTAAATGCTAAGAGGAGTGGAGTCAACATTCTCTTATCTCTTTTATAATCAGGACAGGTGGGTTTCTATGTAGAAGCACACTCTGCTTGATGCTTATTTTGTCTTCATAAAATTCCTCTATATTTGCTGATACAGTTTGTATTTTATTTTCAAGTTTGTTTGTAGAGTTATTTTTAATATTTTACCAACTTTTCTTATAAATTTTATAAGAGAAATATGGGTAATGGTTTCTTATTTTTCAGATTTAAGTTAAAGTGCTCTCATCTTTTTGTGTCCAAGAAGTCTTCTTTCTTTTTCACTGTTAGTCAGTTGATCAAGTAGGATATAAAAGAAAAAATAAACTAACATTATTTCTAAATTAGTTTATTTTACATATATAGCGTTTAACATTTAATAATAGTCTTGAATCAGTCCTTTGGTCATCTATCCTCTATACTATTCCCCTACCATTGTGTAGGAGGTGTCTATTAGTATTTGGAAAGAGGGGTATACAAAGGCTTAATGCAAGACTAGTTGAACAATAAAAAAATACATCCTAAAGCCATCTTGATTAAATAAAAAAGCTTATCATACATCAAATCATTGTTTTAAAATACATCCAATAAGCTACAAAGTGCTTAAAATAAATTCATAGACACTAGTTGAACAATAGAAAAATACATCCTAAAGCCATCTGGATTAAATAAAAAAGCTTATCATACATCAAGTCATTGTTTTAAAATACATCCAATAAGCTACACAGAGCATAAAATAGATTCATAGACACTAGTTGAACAATAGAAAAATACATCCTAAAGCCATCTTGATTAAATAAAAAAGCTTATCATACATCAAATCATTGTTTTAAAATACATCCAATAAGCTACAAAGTGCTTAAAATAAATTCATAGACACTAGTTGAACAATAGAAAAATACATCCTAAAGCCATCTGGATTAAATAAAAAAGCTTATCATACATCAAGTCATTGTTTTAAAATACATCCAATAAGCTACACAGTGCATAAAATAGATTCATAGACACTAGTTGAACAATAGAAAAATACATCCTAAAGCCATCTTGATTAAATAAAAAAGCTTATCAAACATCAAGTCATTGTTTTTAAAATACATCTTATAAGGTACAAAGTGCTCAAAATAGATTTATGTAGACTAGTTGAATCAAGTCATCGTTTTAAAATACATGTACATCTGATAAGCTACAAAATATATTGAAATATTTCTTGTGCTGGAAGTTTTATTTTAAATGTATTATATGAATCCTTTGTCCATGGGCATAATCTGATAATTCCAATATTTTGCATCATATATATTATACATCAATATATATGCATCATATAATAGCATATCAGATATTATAAAATACTTTTCATTTAATTTTGTTCAGATAATATTTGATTACCTTGTTAGGTGTTGAAGTACTTCCTAGTCACCACCTGTAAATCAGTTCAGGTAATATTTGATTACCCAATAAGTTGTTGAAGTACTTCCTGGTCACCTTCATTAACCTGGAGTAGATATGGTGTATCTCCCTCTCCTTGGTATCTAGGCTCACCTAGCGCATCTTGCATCTTTCTCCAGAACAGCTGCTTTCTGTCCTCATCTTCACTCCACTCCAGGTATACTCTGGTCTCCAGTAGGGAACGCAGAGTGGGTGTAATTAGCTCTGGGGGTAGAGCATCCACAGGTTCCTTTAGGATCAATATCAAACAGTCTCTACCCCTGGTGGCTAGCTCTCCTCTTGCAAGGTTCATTTCAAACGTACACCAGCCACTACAAAGGAAATTTTTGCTGATGATCAGAATTATTTTGTTGCTTTTGCTGATACTTTCAACTATAATGTCAGCAATGTAAGCACCAGGCATAAAGTTGCGGTCATCCAGGCATATGTTATAGTTGTATTCATTGTCGAGGTGAGCATATATGTGTCCCAATGCCCAATCTTTGTCCAAAGAGCTATAACTCAAAAATCCATCAAAGCTGAAATTAATCTTAGAATGTTGATTACGTCTCAGTAATGCCCTCAGATGGAGGGCCAGATACTGTATTTTGTACCTGCGTCTATATACGTATAAGGTTGTAATAATTCCTACTACGACAAGTCCAAATGAAACAAGCGATGGAATGATTGTAGCTTTCCAACAATCCCATTTCATATCAGGCAACACAATGTCTTTGAACGCTACCTCTGAGCCATTGATGTAAATGCATGTAACTTCTGGCCATTTGTACATAATGCTATTGCATGCCTGCATCCATTCTATGAACTGGAATGAATCACAGTTACAGATCATTGGGTTCTGTCTGATGTCTATTGTTAGATTCTTGCTTGCTGTTTCTCTTAGTTTATCAATATCCATTCTTGTATGTCCATCTATTGTTTGTATGTGATTATTTGACAGATTTAGCAGTTTCAGTGATTTCAGCTCTGTCAGTAAAAACATGATGCTTTTTATTTTGTTGCCACTCAAGTTCAGAACTTCAAGTCCAGTTGTATCTATGAGTGCGTCTGAGTCAATATCTGTAATGTCGTTGTTTGACAAGTCAATGTGTTGTAACTGGGAACAATTTCTGAATAGAAGGTGGGCAGAGGAGTTAGAAGAAAGTTTTACTCTGTTGTTGGCAATGTCAAGAACTTTCAAACTTTCAAAATATCCAGTCTCACATGTAAAAAATTCAGGTACAATAATGCAGTTATTGTCATTAAATATAAATCTTTCCAAATTAACCAGGCCTTTGATTGGCTTACCAATGTATGTTATAATAAAACTAGCAGAGGCTTCTATGATCTTAATCCGATTTTCACGTTGTAACTTTATTCCATATGGTAAATGAGAAGGTGCTATGTCCACTCTGCTCCCTGTGAGGTACAGCTCTTCAAGTGCTATAGGAACATGCCATTCTCTTTCACTTAAATCTTCTGATATTGCTACAGTTGGATTGTTCATATCAAATACCATTCCCGGAATGTTATGTTCTAATTTTATCACCCGCAGATGTATCATCATAATATAAATTTCTATAAACACTCCATGAGCAGGTATTGAGCCTTGAATACTATTATTTGACAAATCCAGTATTTCTAATTTTGGCATATATTTTAGTCCTGGAGACTCCAACGCATAGATTCTATTATCAGGAAGACTAAATCTCTTCAAATTGCAATGTTCAAGAAATTTCATGTGCTTGCTCTTTAACAAAAATGGCATAACTGTTATATGTTGATATGTAATACTTTCTATCGTAGAGTTCTGTAGCCCTTCAAATGCATCAAGCAAAGCTATTCTTGAGCCTGGTCGCCCATTTGATTCATCCCCATAATATGCCACATGAATATTGCGAATATTCTTTAGTGGTTTGTAAACGAGTGGGTGAAACAGGTGTGGTTTATATGGATTATGACCCATCCTTAGATCCTGTAAATTACAAAGGCCATCAAAGATATGTTTTCCAAAAACAACTATTTTGTTAAAACTTATATCTAACACTTTCAAATTTCCGTAAGTCTGTCCAAGCTGGCCATCAGTCAAATTTGATATGCTATTATTGGATAGCATGAGTGTTGTAATATTCCATGGCAAATCCAAAGGCAGTGCAGTGCATGAAATAAGGATTTTTTTAACCTAGACATTTTGGCAGGCCTGCCAGATTTTAACAAGCCATATCATTTTTTCTCAGGCCAATTTTTGGCAGGCTGTTTCTTCCTTCTCTGGCCAAAAATTTCACTTACCATATTTCTCCACAACCACTCTAAATTGAGATTTAGTTTAGTACAATATTAACAAAGATAAAACTAATTGCATATTGCATGTCATGTATCATTCACTATACTGTACTTGATGACTTAACCAACAGCCTGAGTGTGTTGATCCCCATCTAGATTCACCTTGGAAAAACATGAGGAACATGTACATATTGATCAAACTAAATTGTACTGATTTTGGTCGGTTTAGAATTGCCCAGAAATCAGAAGCTTCAAGGTATTCAAAAACACATATTATGTACACAGACTCCACTAAAATTCAAGGTATATATTATTGGTGTCACGGTCAAAAAAATTCGGTACGGTTTGGATCGGTACAAATGGTCTCGGGATACGATACTTTCGGGACGGGACGGGACAGACAGAACACTAAAAATGATACAATCGTCTAATGATGACAGTTTCACTTTCACTTTCAGTTTCACTTTTCAAAATCACATTCAGAAATGCGTCAATTAAATCAAATATAAAGCATCTGCCGCGAATGTGATCGGCATTTCACATAGTCTGCATGGTGTACTATCACCAATTCGTTTACCTTGTGATATCGGAGTCCCAAAATACTTCCAAACTGCCGACTTTTTCGACTAAGATGCCAGCTCGATTTTTCAATTTCTTTCCTACATCCGGCATACTGATAATGCACCCGATTTGCGAACGACAATTAAGAAATGAGTCATTCATAGCCAATCAAAATCACCGTAATTTCAACAAACAACAACAGCCAATCGAAAGTCACGTTATATCTTGTGCTTCGGTACCAAACAAAAATATTTTGAAATGTTTTTCAATCTTCAACAAAAGTCATGAAATGAGCCGAAAACGCAGGGAATTCGGAGGATTTCCGGACTGATATGTAAGTTCTATTCATGGGCAATCTAACGAATGCCACAAATGTCTAGCAGGCCAAAATGTCTGGGTGTTTTTATCAAAACAAGCCATCTATAATTTTGTCAGGCCAATGGCCGATGTCGGACGTCTATTTCGCGCACTGCAGTGACAGTAGGCCTCTAGATGTGCAGTCAGCAGTAAGACCAATACAGTTACACCTCGCACAGTCACTTTTGAAGTTCAATGTGGCATATTTCATTTCATCAAGTCCAGCATGTTTAGAGGAAAATAAATCAGAGTGTCCATAAACTGCTTGATATTTTATTAACAGAAAGAATACAGTATATATGTTCGAAAACATTGTTCCAATATTCCACATTTCAGAAGTTCAGTATTGTGGTTCTCTTTTTTCACTCATAACAGTCGGCACTGTCTCAGACTATCATGTCCTTATATGCAACACTAGCAGGAAGTTTGCATGTTTTTCTTACTTCGTGATCTGCAGTTATTTCACTTGATCAACACACTCATTTTTTCTTTGTTTTTTTAAGAACGCAAGACCAATATGACCATGATTTAAATTTGAAATGAAGACTTAACTATGAATGTACTGTTGACACAGACAAAATGTCAATATTGTTGATTTAATGAACCAATCAAAACCAAGTATTAAGACAGGGGTATTTACAATATACTTCGTTCATAACATTTCTGTGAAGTCAGAGGTATTTCAGAGTAGATCGCAAATATTGTTTCATCTTCCTGATATCTGTGCTTCAGAAAATTCAAAATACCCAAATCTGAAAATTTGTTTGAATCTTGAAATATCTGTTAATTTTAATAAGTTAAAAGGAGTTAGTAACCAAAATCTGTATATTGGAAATTCTAATATGCTTACTGAAATAGGCAATGCTCATTAGCTTTGAGATATCTTCAAAGCATGCATCTATTTTATTCAAAAAAAGGTTTTTAGAATAGACCACAGATGTTATATCACTTCTAGGATTCTGTATATTCAGAGTATGGAACAGAATATCAACATTTTCGCTTACCTTGAATCTGAGGGACAGTGAAACATATGAAGTGGAACAATGCTACATTTTACTTACTGTATGTTAAATGAACCTCTATAAGAGAAACACCTCACAAGTGGAACACTTTTTAGAGGTACCAAAGGTGTTTTATATTCAGAAGACAGGCAATGAAGGCCTTGAAGTTTATGAAGTTATAAATCACTGAAGCCAAGAAACAGATTTCAACCATCAATACAAATACTGAGTGAGGTCAGTATGGGTTAAATGCTAAGAGGAGTGGAGTCAATATTCTCTTATCTCTTGACAAGTTGGATGGTGGGATCTTATAATGTAGTAGCACACCCTGTATTGGTGGAACTGTATGCTTATTTTGACTTATAGGTTTCTTTTCTCCAGTGTTCTTCATGGTTTATCTCTATAATTGCCACTATAGTTTGAACTTGTATGGTTTACCTATGTTTTTTATAGTGCAAGTGTAATGTCCGGGGCTAAGGCCGTGGGTGGCAATAATATAAAGTCAACAGAAAAGTAATATAAAATACGATAAAAATCTATTTCGATTCTTCAAAAATCATGTTCTGTACAGTCTACGTATAAGCAATAACTGAGGCTGGGCCAACACCCAAACTCAAGTGAGTGAATGTTTTCCATATATGGAAGTTACACAATACAAAACATACAACATAACATGAAAAGCTAAAAACTGGTTTGAAACAAAAGAAAGTGAAAAGGCAAGGCATAGAAAACAAGAGGATTATAAAACATTTGGCACTGATACAATAGTAGCCTAGGGACCTGTTAAAATGAGAATAAGGGAAATATATAGGATTGATCAATATGAAAAGTGAGAAATATGAAAGTATGAAAATGGCCATGTTACATCCACGCGGACAACGTCTAAATGCGTCCCGCATTTACCTTAAATGAAATTGGTCATAATTACAAAATATATAAAGGATAAATATTTATAGCAATTTAAAATTATGTGACACATCTGTATAAAAATGAGCATATTCCTCCCCTAATAACATACACAATGGTCAACATTATAAAGCAAAGTATAACATAATTCTAAAGTATAAAATGTTGACAAGTTAAATGAAAAGCCATTGAAGTACCAAAAAACATGTTAAGTAAAATCATTTTAGGCTTAATTAACACCATATAGGCTAATGAACACCATTAAAGGCTAGTTACTTTACACCATAAGGCTTGAACACCATAGGCAGTTAAATAAACACCATAACTGGCTAATAAATAAACATCAATTTAAGACAAATACACCATGAAGATTGATTACTCAATAGGTTTGATTGGCACATTGTGGTAAAAGGCTAGTCCCTAACGATATATGTATATCTGATGTCATGACAGTCAATTGAAGACCAGTGGAGATAAAAGTTGTTCCAGATTATCATATTATAGTAAATATGCATAAGTTGAAGAAGTTAATCACACACATATCTCTTGTAGTTGTAGGTTATGGCATATCATATACATCAATCAAACATCAAATATCATGGCTTTGTGATGTATTGGTGTCTTTCCTTTCCAAAATAGATGTTCTCCTAATTGTTTCCATATTGTTGTAGATTCAGTTGATCCCAATCTGGTTATAATTTGATCCAATTTTTCCTGCTGGTGGGTTTTCATCACTGTTTTATATATTTCCATTGTTTTGGATTGTTCCTTGAGTTGATTCCTGATATCAATGATTGTATTTAGATGTTTATCACAGGTAATGGTCAATATATCTAAGCTCGCCTCAGAATCCGTCAGATCAGATTTCAGTTTGGAGATGGTTTGATCATCCCTGTTTGAGCGATCAGAATATTCCTGTAAGTCCCCTTGTAATTCTTGGATCTGTCTGTCTTGGGCTTTAATGTCAGCCAAAATTTTAACCTTCTGTGATTCTAGTTCCATGATCCGTTCCTTGTATATTCGGTTTCCATTCTTCTGTCCAAATAATTCGCTCTCTATACGTTTGTAGTTGTCCATGTTGAATTTATAAATATTCATGTTTACAGTTGCTGTTTGGCAAGATTTATTATGCTGCTTTGGCCGCTCATTCGATTTTAAAAGTTTTGTTTGTGTAGAAGCAGATTTGGTTGATTTCACGAAATTTTGCTGGATTGTCGGGAATTCCTGGTGATCTCTATCACGGTGTCCATAAATTTGGCATTTTGAACAGAAATACCTGGCATTTTTGAAGAGTTCACATTGTCGCTTGTTGTGGTTTGTAGATTTACAGAACCAGCATCGTTTCACAAATGAGGTGGTATTCCATTTCGTTGTAAATTCCATTTTGAAAATATAATTGTTCCAAATAATTTGTGTTACTGTCAAATATCCAAAATTTTACGTTTTGCTCACCCCACTTGCTGTTATCTCTGCCTACCCCACTTGCTCTGTTATTTCTGCCTACCCCACTTTATATCCTTGCCTACCCCACTCCTGGTTCCAATGTAATGTCCGGGGCTAAGGCCGTGGGTGGCAATAATATAAAGTCAACAGAAAAGTAATATAAAATACGATAAAAACAAATCTATTTCGATTCTTCAAAAATCATGTTCTGTACAGTCTACGTATAAGCAATAACTGAGGCTGGGCCAACACCCAAACTCAAGTGAGTGAATGTTTTCCATATATGGAAGTTACACAATACAAAACATACAACATAACATGAAAAGCTAAAAACTGGTTTGAAACAAAAGAAAGTGAAAAGGCAAGGCTTAGAAAACAAGAGGATTATAAAACATTTGGCACTGATACAATAGTAGCCTAGGGACCTGTTAAAATGAGAATAAGGGAAATATATAGGATTGATCAATATGAAAAGTGAGAAATATGAAAGTATGAAAATGGCCATGTTACACAAGTTTTAGTATTTTACCTTTTTGTGCTCTCATCTCATTGTATCCAGGAAGTCTTATTTTTATTTCACTTTATTAGGATATCAATTTTCAAATTTGAAGGAAAAACAAACAATGATATTATTTCAAAATCAGTTTATTTTGTACATAGAATTTGACAATTAATAATAGTCTTGCATCAATCCTCTGGACATGTACCCTTGAACTACTTCACTACCATTGTGTAGGAGGTGACTATTAGTATTTGGAGTGAGGGGTTTACAAAGACTAAATTCAAGACTAATTGAACAATAGAAAAATACATCCAAAAGCCATCTTGATTAAATAAAAAAGCTTATCACACATCAAATCATTGTTTTTAAATACATGTACATCCAATAAGCTACAAAGTTCTCAAAATAGATTCATAGACACTAGTTGGAACCATAGAAAAATACATCCAAAAGCCATCTTGATTAAATAAAAAAGCTTATCACACATCAAGTCATTGTTTTTAAATACATGTACATCCAATAAGCTACAAAGTTCTCAAAATAGATTCATAGACACTAGTTGAACAATAAAAAAATACATCCTAAAGCCATCTTGATTAAATAAAAAAGCTTATCACACATCAAATCATTGTTTTTAAATACATGTACATCCAATAAGCTACAAAGTTCTCAAAATAGATTCATAGACACTAGTTGGAACCATAGAAAAATACATCCAAAAGCCATCTTGATTAAATAAAAAAGCTTATCACACATCAAGTCATTGTTTTTAAATACATGTACATCCAATAAGCTACAAAGTTCTCAAAATAGATTCATAGACACTAGTTGAACAATAAAAAAATACATCCTAAAGCCATCTTGATTAAATAAAAAAGCTTATCACACATCAAGTCATTGTTTTAAAATACATGTACATCCAATAAGCTACAAAGTTCTCAAAATAGATTCATAGACACTAGTTGAACAATAAAAAAAATACATCCTAAAGCCATCTTGATTAAATAAAAAAGCTTATCATACATCACGTCATTGTTTTAAAATACATCTTATAAGGTACAAAGTCCTCAAAATAGATTCATATAGACTAGTTTAATCAAGTCATCATTTAGAAATACATGTACATCTGAATACTTCTTGTACGGGAAGTTTTATTTTAAATATGAATCCCTTAGCCTCTTTATCATATGTTCACTTAAAACAGTTTTTCTGTTTCTTTTTTTGTTAAAAAAAATATTTAAACATGTTATATTCATTCTTTTTTGTCTTGAGTATACTCAGCAACATGTCTGAGATGGTTTTGTCAGTTAGAATGAAGGAAAGATGTTGAATATCCATGGGCATAATCAGTGTAATATAAATAAGAAGAGAAATTTACTACAAGGGCTAAATTGCCTAAATACCAAGTTGTTTTAAAGTTTACTTGAGTTTTGAAAGGGCTAATTATGCTATAGAGGCCAAACTGGTCAGTTGAGCCCAGGTTGTCCACATGTAAAGACATAGGCAGTTGAAGATTAGTTTTAGATATAATTTTAGGTGTGCACACTTTAGATAAGTTAGATAATCAAGATAAGTTACAAATTACAAACGAAAGAAACATCTTACCAACAAGGAGACAAGAACAACACGCTAAGGTAATCTTTCGTTCACATGGTGGCAGCGAAACAAAGAACAACGTCTCGAAGAAGAAAGAAGAATTTCCGAAAGAAAGAAGAATTTCGAAGAAGAAAGAAGAATTTTGCAGTTTGGTGAGAACACTTATTTTCTCCAATTTTCAAAAGGACAGTTAGGATTTTGATAATTTGAATTTCAATTCTATGTTAGGGCTCAACTCAATTTATAGAAGTTTAGATGTTTAGAAGTTTAGGTAGTTTTGCATATTCTAGAGGTGCAATTTGTAGACGTTATTTTAATAGAAGTGCAGTTACTAAAGTTGCAATTTATAGATGGTCCCAGAAGGACAATTTCTTAGATGTCAGTTTATAGATGCTTATTGAGGTAGAAGTTGATTTTCTAGAAATGCTATTTTAGAGGTGCATTCAGACGTGCATATAGAGGTGCAATTAGATGTGCATATAGAGGTGCATAATTTAGAAGTTATTGAAGTTTAGCATTATAGAGGTCTCTATGGTAAAAATTCATTCATAGAGGCAATTTTGAAGTACATTTCAGAAAACTGCAATGTGTAGTCTCAATTGAGATTGATTTTAGAGGTTAGATGTTCATACAAGTTAGATTGCAATATTGATAGTTATTACAGGTCCTATAGTACAGAGTTGCTAATCCAAGTAGCCAAGTTTAGTGCATAAGTAGCCAAGTTTAGTGTAAAATTAGCCAGCTTGAGTGTTCAGATTTCAACGGCACTGTTGAATTTCAAACAGCATTAAAATTACCTTGTATAAGATTAGGTATTGAGATCTCAGTCATTACATTGAATTTCATGAAATTTGGTGAAAAGGTGTGAAATGAGGTTAGTGTTGAGATTTCTTACTGATTTTTGCAGGCAGGCTTATTGACCACTGAAATAGAATTTTTAAGTGAGTGATACATTTTTAATTTACATTGACTTTATTAGAAGGTCATAATGACTCTATTCACATCAATTGAGTGAGTTTGAATTCATGCAGAGAAAAGTTTAGCCTTTGAATTTAATCAATTAGAATTACATAATACATTTGGCTAGACTCAAATCAAAACAAATTGCATAATGCAAATGTAAATAAACAAACTGTACAGATCCAGAGTACATGTACAGTTTATTCAATTGAATTTTGAGAACATATTTGATTGAGACATTTGATTGATTTTATTTCTCAATTCTGTGTGAATAGAGCAAGTTTATTTATGTAAGGGTATAAGGAATGCCCGATACTAGAAACAAAACATACGATTCATTCGAAGATAGACAAAAACAAGCCAAGAAGAAGAAGAAACCAAACACAATGTCAACAGAAAAACAAGAATATTATGAAGCCGATGAAGAAGGGGCTCAAGGAGATACCATGGACCCAATGAAACAAATGATGACAATGATGGCTGCTATGATGAAGAATAGTGAAGCTGAACGTCAACATCAACATATGATGATGGAACTTCAACTTAAGGAGCAGCACAACATGTTAGACGCAGAAAGACAAGAGAGATTGAGACAAGAAAGGATCCACAGAGATGAACTTGAAGAAGAACGACGATTGAGAGCTGAATTAAGACGACAAGAGTTGGAGTTTAGAAATAAGCCGAAGGATCCACAAATCCAGAAGATGAAGGATGATGAAGACATTGAGAACTATCTCACAATATTTGAAAGAACTGCAGAGATGTGTGGCTGGAAAAGAGAATACTGGACTCTAAAATTAGGACCTAATCTCACTGGTAAAGCACAGTCTGCATATGCAAGTGTTGCCATTGAGGATGCCAGAGATTATGATGTTGTAAAAGAAGCCATTCTTCACAGATACTCCATCAATGACGAAACCTACAGAAAAAGATTTAGAAGTTTAAAGAGAAACACTGGTGAAGGAGTTAAAGCTTTTACAATCAGATTAGAAGACGCCTTTAAGAAGTGGATGAAACATGCTGATACAGTCGAGAAAATTAAAGACAGAATTTTGAAGGAACAACTAGTCAACACTCTTTCACTTGATGTCCAGACTTGGGTGAAAGAAAATGATGCAAAAACAACAGATGATGTGGTGAAATTAGCTGACAACTTTCTAGAAGCCAGGAAAAATGATCCACCAGTATGGAACAAGAGTCCAACCTTCAAGAGGAAGAACAGGACAGATGGCACTCACAACAATTGTTTTAACTGTAATGAGCCAGGGCACCAAGCAAAGACTTGCCCTAATGAAACACTTTGTTTTAAATGCCATAAAACTGGGCACAAATCTGATAGTTGTAAATCAGAGAACAGAGCTGATAATAACAGTTCTGTTAAATGTGACAATTGTGGTAAGGCTCATCCCACAGAAAATTGTATGGTAGACACGTCCCTTAAGTGTGAAAAATGCAATCAATATGGTCACGTCACAGCTAAATGCTACGTAGGAAGTAAACGCAGTTTCTTGTGCAGAAAAACTGATGACCTATTCACAAAATACTCTCGAAGAGGCGATGGCACAGTCTTGGCAAGTTTAGATAATGAAGAAATTGAAGTAATTGTAGATACAGGTAGCTGTCAAACTATTATACAGTGTGTCCCAAAAAAAAGGAAACCGGCAATAGATTGCTTATTTCTCAAATATAAATAATAATAGGAAAATTTCACAGCTACCATCTGATAGGTTATGATGTCCTTTTTCTTATGATACCAAAGGTGTTTATTTTTCTTCACGGATGACTGAGTTCTAAGAGATTTAAGTGACCATGTCAGAAATTGGTTTGTGCCACTTTTTCTGTCATGAATGGCTGAACAATGAGGGATTAAAATGGCTATGCAAGACATTGTCCTATTCGAAATACACATCTCTGAACAAGCATTCAACATAGAAAGTTCATGCAGCTGACCCAAGATCAAAGAGTATTTGTAGTGCTCCTCCTCATCGTCGGATTATCGTTTGGGACAGATTAAGGGCGCTGTTCAACAGAAGAGTGATTGCCTTGAACCACAAGATTGAGTTCATCGAGATCCCCAGACCTGACACCCTGCGACTTCTTCCTTTGGGGTTATCTCAAGGGTAAAGTATTCACAACACCACCAAGAGACGTTGATGATCTAAGGGCCAGGATTGTCGCAGCAGTGGAGGATTTAAGGGGACAGAGAGACATCATCGGGGATGCCGTACGTGCGATGAGATCAAGGGCAGACATTTGCATTGAAAGGAATGGGGGTCATGTTGAAGGACATTGGGGTTAAAACAACTTTGAATGGACATTGGGATTTAAAAGGGGTGTTAAATATGATATGTGTAATTTTAATTGGAATAAATGAGTAAAAGAGTGATATCCTGATGTTTGTTGTTACTTATCACTTTGTTATGATGGTGAAATTGACTTGGCTGAAAGTGGTACAAACTCATTTCTGACATGGTCACTTAAATCCCTTATAACTCAGTCATCCGTGAAGGAAAATAGACAACTTTGGTATCATAAGAAAGAGGACATCATAATCTATCAGATGGTAGATGTGAAATTTTCCTATCATCATTTATATTTGAGAAATAAGCAATCTATTGCCGGTTTCCTTTTTTTTGGGACACACTGTACATGGAGATCTGGTAAATGAAGGTGCAGTTATACACAATGATAAAGTGAGCATGACATGTGTCCATGGAGACAGCAAATTGTATCCAACTACATCAGCTGATTTACAGATTGGTGATGAAACTTATAATGTACGAGCTGCAGTTTCAGATGATTTACCAGTCTCTGTTATCATTGGGCAAGACATCCTTAGCAGACTGGACACAGACATGATGAACCAACATGTCTACAAAAGAAAAACTGATGCATTCGTTACAACAAGACAGCAATTGAAACAGACATTACAGATTGAAGATGATGTTAGCAAGAATATTAAAGCTGAGATGAAACTCACATCTGTCAAAGATGCAGCTGAAAATGATGATGATAATTTTGTCATACCATTCCAGTTTGATGATATGTTTAACCAAGATGATGTACAGTGTTCGCGCTAGCCATTAAAATTTCTGAGTCCCAGGGACGCAACCCATTTGAAAAATTTGAGTCCCCATCTAATTTTTTTGCGTCCCTCTTATTTCTTCACAAAGTTCAAGAAAATATTGTGAAAGTGAAAATAAAGTGGGCGATAATAGAGTGCTTACACTCAAATGGGATAAAAATGACATATATTGTAATTTGATGCATCCTCCCGATAAATATCTATCACTGGGTCCTTTGCTCACAATTCTTAAGTAATGTTATACCAAAATAGTCCGAAATGAATAAAGGAAATGCTCAAATTAAGAGTTTTGTTTTCACATTTTACAAACTTGCGATCTTGAAGGTCATGTCAAGGTCGTGAACTTTTGCTTCTTTTTATTAACATTTCTCCTTATTCTGAAGACTTTTAGATGAAAAACCTCGATCTATCATTAAACAATTATCTTGATGTATAACATTAGATCGATATATAATGGTTTCTAGTGGAAATAATAAAAATAATCGTGAAAAACAATCGTTTCAATTTGTGGGGAACCACAGGGGATTTCTGCAATATTGTATGTTTTGATCTTCCATTTCGATTGCGGCATTTTCCCGAATATATCTGAACCAATCAAAATCCATGTCTCATACTGGAAACTCTGTTAATCTTCGGTAGTCATGATAGCCAATCAGATTTATCGATATAAATATACCTGGATCATTGCTCGCCGTATATCAAGGTAGTGAGTTTGAAAATCTTGATGAAAATCATGTTTCACCGCTACTGTGCTGCAGTAAAAGTTATCTTGAAGCAGTTTATAATTTTTGCGTCCTAGGGACGTAAGTTGATTTTGATTTTTACGTCCAACCTTCTGAAATTTCCGTAAAAATGGCAAAAAACGGCGTCAACGCGAACACTGCGTAGCCAGAAGAAAAACAAAGAGTGAAAATAAAGCTGATATGCTGACTACAGACGTGACTTTACAAGATGATGCTGCTACACTTAAGTTAGTCAAGAGACCCCTAAAAGGAGACCTCGATGATGACCTTGATGAGAGGCAATTATTTCTTAATGGATAGTCCAAGAAGTGACATAAAGTGATAGTGACACTTAGTAGAATTGAATTTGAGATTTTTATAGAAGAATTATATTTTATTTTGGAAAAGCCATCCAAAATATTTTATCACTGTAAATAGCAGAAGATTTATAATTTATACAGCTTGTCTGAGTAACGACAAACTTAAGAAGGGGGGAGATGTAATATAAATAAGAAGAGAAATTTACTACAAGGGCTAAATTGCCTAAATACCAAGTTGTTTTAAAGTTTACTTGAGTTTTGAAAGGGCTAATTATGCTATAGAGGCCAAACTGGTCAGTTGAGCCCAGGTTGTCCACATGTAAAGACATAGGCAGTTGAAGATTAGTTTTAGATATAATTTTAGGTGTGCACACTTTAGATAAGTTAGATAATCAAGATAAGTTACAAATTACAAACGAAAGAAACATCTTACCAACAAGGAGACAAGAACAACACGCTAAGGTTATCTTTCGTTCACAATCAGATAATTCCAATATTTTGCCAAAAGTGTCATAGTAATACATATGCATCATGTAATAGCATGTCAGATATTTAATTTTGTTCAGATAATATTTGATTACCTTGTTAGGTGTTGAAGTACTTCCTAGTCACCACCTGTAAATCAGTTCAGGTAATATTTGATTACCCAATAAGTTGTTGAAGTACTTCCTGGTCCCCTTCATTAACCTGGAGTAGATATGGTGTATCTCCCTCCCCCTGGTATTTAGGCTCACCTAGCGCATCTTGCATCTTTCTCCAGAACAGCTGCTTCCTGTCCTCATCTTCACTCCACTCCAGGTATACTCAGGTCTCCAGTAGGGAACGCAGAGTGGGTGTGATCAGCTCTGGGGGTAGAACATCCACAGGTTCCTTTAGGATCAATATCAAACAGTCTCTACCCCTGGTGGCTAGCTCTCCTCTTGCAAGGTTCATTTCAAATGTGCACCAGCCACTGCGGAGGAAATTCTGGCTGATGATCAGAATTATTTTGTTGCTTTTGCTGATACTTTCAACTATAATGTCAGCAATGTAAGCACCAGGCATAAAGTTGCGGTCATCCAGGCATATGTTATAGTTGTATTCATTGTTGAGGTGAGCATATATGTGTCCCAACGCCCAATCTTTGTCCAAGGAGCTATAACTCAAAAAACCATCAAAGTCAAAATTAATATCAGGATGTTGATTACGTCTCAGTAATGCCCTCAGATGGAGGGCCAGATACTGTATTTTGTACCTGCGTCTATATACATATAAGGTTGTAATCATTCCTACTACAACAAGTCCAAAGGAAACAAGCGACGGAATAATTGTAGCTTTCCAACAGTCCCATTTCATATCAGGCAACACAATGTCTTTGAACGCTACCTCTGAGCCATTGATGTAAATGCATGCAACCTCTGGCCATTCAAACATAATGCTATTATATGCCTGCATCCATTCTATGAACTGGAATGAATCACAGTTACAGATCATTGGGTTCTGTCTGATGTCTATTGTTAGATTCTTGCTTGCTGTTTCTCTTAGTTTATCAATATCCATTCTTGTATGTCCATCTATTGTTTGTATGTGATTATTTGACAGATTTAGCAGTTTTAGTGATTTCAGTTCTGTCAGTGTAAACATGATCCTTTCTATTTTGTTGCCACTCAAGTTCAGAACTTCAAGTCCTGTTGTATCTTCAAATGCATGTGAGTCAATATCTGTAATATCATTGTTTGATATGTCAATGTGTTGTAACTGGGAACAGTTTCTGAATAGAAGGTGGACAGAGGATTTTGAAGAAAGTTTTGCTCTGTTGTTGGCCATGTCAAGAACTTTCAAACTTTCAAAATATCCAGTCTCACATGTAAAAAATTCAGGTACAATAATGCAGTTATTGTCATTAAATATAAATCTTTCCAAATTAACCAGGCCTTTGATCGGCTTACCAATGTATGTTAGAATAAAACTAGCAGAGGCTTCTATGATCTTAATCCGATGTTCACGTTGTAACTTTATTCCATATGGTAAATGATATGGTGCCATGTCCACTCTGGTCTCTGTGAGGTACAGCTCTTCAAGTGCTTTAGGAACTGCCCAATAATTTCCACTTAATTCTTCCGATATAGCCATAATAGGGTTGTTCAAATCAAATACCATTCCCGGAATGTTATGTTCTATTTTTATCACCTTCAGATATCTCATAAAATAAAATTCAATGAGGAATCCACGAGCAGGTATTGAGCCTTGAATACCATTTTTTGACAAATCCAGTATTTCTAATTGTGGCATATATTTCAGTCCTGGAGACTCCAACGCATAGATTCTATTATCAGGAAGACTAAATCTCTTCAAATTGCAATGCTCAAGAAATTTCATGTGCTTGCTCTTTAATAAAAATGGCATAAATGTTATATGTTCATATGTAATACTTTCTATCGTAGAGTTCTGTAGCCCTTGAAATGCATTAAGCAAAGCTATTCTTGAGCCTGGTCGCCCATTTGATTCATCCCCATAGCCTGCCACATGAATTTTATGAATATTCTGTAGTGGTTTGTAAACGAGTGGGTGAAACAGGTGTGGTTTATATGGATTGTTGCCTATCCTGAGATCCTGTAGATTATAAAGGCCTTCAAAGATATGCTCTCCAAAAACAACTATTTTGTTAGTACTTAGATCCAACACTTTCAAATTTCCATAAGTCTGTCCAAGCTGGCCATCAGTCAAACTTGATATGCTATTATTGGATAACATGAGTGTTGTAATATTCTGTGGCAAATCCAAAGGCAATGACAGTAGGCCTCTAGATGTGCAGTCAGCAGTAAGACCAACACAGTTACACCTCATACAGTCACTTTTGATGTTCAATGTGGCATATTTCATTCCATCAAGTCCAGCATGTTTAGAGGAAAATGAATCAGAGTGTCCACAGACTGATAGATATTTTATTAACAGAAATACTGTCAGTATGTTCAAAAACATTGTTCCAATATTCCACATTTTGAAAGTTCAGTGGTTTACTTTTTCACTCGTGAACAGTCGCCACTGTCTTGAACTATCATGGCTTTACATGCAGTGCTAGCCTTTTAGATTATGTCGTGATCTGCAGTTATTTGACTTAATCTTTACACTCATTCGTTGTTTGGTTTTGTAAGAATGGTAACCAGTACAATGGTGATTGTCTGAGTTGAAGTGCTTTTTAGTTTTTGTTTCTAGGAGCAGAACAATTAAAGTTTGTTTATTAGATACCAGAGTCATGACTTTTTTTAACATGTTGTCCCACAGTGAGCATTAATCGATTCACCCTATTTTGTATTGTATTGTATTTTGTTTACCACCAATGAAGGTGAGCAATACCTCTTGGGTATATATAAAAGGTCGTAATTAACGCATGTAATCATGAAAGGCAGATCCAGGAACCCCTCCTTGGAGAGCCCTATATTATTTTATGTGCACTCATACTTACAAGTACACACCATGGCCTTTTTACGAGTTGTGGAC
Source organism: Owenia fusiformis (assembly GCA_903813345.2). Classification (NCBI taxonomy): domain Eukaryota; kingdom Metazoa; phylum Annelida; class Polychaeta; order Sabellida; family Oweniidae; genus Owenia; species Owenia fusiformis. The sequence goes on from CAIIXF020000006.1 coordinate 2,831,134, forward strand.
TACTCTACCGCTGAGCTTTCTTCTCAGATAAAGCATGAAATTAAAGATATTTTGGAAAATTTTGATTTGTCCCTCACTCTGCAAAGTCTGATTCCCAGTCTGTCCAGTTCTCGTTAATTGGAATGTCTGGAAGCGAAATTTGCACAGCTAATAGAATTTCTAATCAAATTGCTTAAACATTTTGTTCAGTTGCATGATGCATGTGCAGTGAAACTTTGTCATTTTTAAGCATTCTGACATTAAATTAATATATATTTTATTCATTGTACAGGGTGACTCAAAATAAATGCAACCCATACATTTCTATAACATATAAGAAAAATGCTTCATTTTTCACTCATATCAAGCTGAGGTAATGACAAATTTGTCCTATAAGTTTGGGTTCTTCCGTTCAAATAGTCTTTTGTGGCTTTTCAAAAAACATGTTCGACATGATCACCTTGACATCGCAGGCACTCCTGAATGCGGTCAATTTCGCATACACACTACTCTCTTGGGATAGCTCTGATCTTTGCAGTGCTTTCTGTTTTTAGGTGTCTGATTGTCTGGAGGTGGTTTTCGTAAACAGCAGTCCTTCAGGTAACCCCAGAGATAGAAATCTGTTGCATTCAAGTCAGGGCCCATTAACAGTCACATCTACTGATCAGTTAGATCAAATCTAGTGGTACTGAGGAATTTTTAGATGGCTCTAGGGAGACTTAGGGGCACCACTCATGAAGAACAATGGTTCCAACAGGACAGTGCCACCCCACACACTACAAGCCAATCATTGGAGTGGCCTGGAGTGGCTGATGCAACAGTTTGAGGATCGACTGATCAGTAGATGTGACCCTGTGTGGGCTCACACATACCCTACTTCAATGCCCCAGATTTCTCAATTTGGGGTTAATTGAAGAATCATTGTTTATGAAAATCTCCCCCAGACATTAAGACACAAAAATCAGAAATCACTGCAGAGATCAGAGCTATCCCAAGAGAGTATTTAATGTCCACGAACATTTTTTTATTTTGGGTCACCCGGTATGTTCAAGATCAAGAATAGGGATTTCCATATTGTAATGTTCTGTTTGAAATCAGGTTGCCTCACAATACTGTGTTACTTATAAACATCTTCGTTTCTGGCACCCAGAGTGTTGTTAATTTGGCCTATAATCACCCAGCTATGCTGTGTTATAGAATAACACCAAGGGCAGCTTCTATCGCTTATTGGTTGCAAATATCTATGTTTTCACTACACTTTCCTTACAAGTAGTCATTCCTAACAACAGACAACATTACTGAAAACAACATGCATGAGTAAAAGTATGATTTAGACATGGAAAAGTTTAAAAATTTTCTCACAAAAACAATTTTGGTAATAACAGCCGGAGAAAAATGCCTGTTGCTAATGAAACCGCAGTTTTCAGGTCTGCTATCTATGTACCTGGATGATCTACCACAGTTTTCAGGTCTGCTATCTATGTACCTGGATGATCTTACCTGTCATTGAACTCCTGATTGGTTAATCTAGTGCTGTGCAATGCATGTGGTTTCCACATACCTTAATACTGGCCTGGAATCAGAGACAACCTATTATATTCCTCATGACCATGAAGTAAATTTTATGGTCTTTCATTAGACATTTTTGGAAAATAACTGGACACATACTTTTTCAGAATTTCCAAGACACTGGAATCATCTCGGTTACCCAGCCATATTGTCCAAAATATTTCATTTCTGAATGAATAATGTTGCTTATAGTTTTGCCATTCCCTTTATCTCCGATTCTAGCTTCTAGAAAGCAGTATTATTCAAACAGAAGACTACCAGTGGTGTATTTTCTAATTGGTACCTGTAGTGAGAAATAACTATCTCCAGCTTGCAAGCAGGAGTGTTGCCCATTTCTTAGAATCCAATCTAATAGTAAGTTGCGTCTAACATACACTATTGTTTTCATATGGTTTTTGTACATCTCATTCAAGGCTAGATGTGTCTTCTTGTGTGTGTTCAGTGTTTAAGAATTCTAGTTCTAGTTCTGTTTCAGAATGAAACCACGATGCACTCTTTAATGTTGCCCCAACCAAAATACATTGCTTGTTTTTAAAGAACCACTGTTATGTAGTGCTCAGGGTAACCCACCCCTTGCTGTTTTGTTATATTGGGAGGTGTGATCATGTTACTTGATTTATATACCAAATACCCTTAGATTCAGGCTCTTTTTTTAAAGGTGTTGCTTTGTTAATTTTTTACAAAATCATTTTGTGTTGATATACTGTGGTTGTTGAAAACCACCAAAGTTGCTGATAGGTGGCAATATCAATTCTGGAATTATATTGAATAATCTTATTATGTATCCATCCAAAAACACTTACAGTAGATAACAGATCTCTATATTTTAAATATTGAATGATGATGATTCACACTTTAAATTATGTCAAAGGTATTTGTGTAATTTCATCTAATTTGTGTCTAGAATAATTAAAATAATTTTTTGTGGCTCGACTTGGGTTTGGCCTAAGGTTTACTGTTATCTGATATCAATTTTAATTTATGCCTTAAATTTATGAGATGTAAAGGATCATATCCTTATAGTAAGGGTAATTTCCCCAATTTTGTTTCAATATTTCCTGTACATTTCCTAGAAACCAGGGTTGGGGAAGGAGCGAGCTCTATTTCCTCCCATTCAACAGGGAAACCATTGACAGGCATCCTTACTATACTAAACTTCTCGGTTATATTTTGAAAAATTCAGATTGATCAGATGATTACTCAGATTTGTTGAGGTATGATGGTATGTGGCAATGCCAATGTATTGATATGTACCAAGACATGTAATTAATTGCATGTACTTTTGATTAGATTTGATAGGGGGGATGAGTGCACAGTCTCGTACTAACTGAATGGCTAAAAGGGAATATTGATACATACCTACCTTAAATATACCTATGCACTGAAAATGGTTTGTAGACATGAATGTATAAAGCATCTCAATAACGTTATTTTTTGCAGTCATTTGCATTTTTCTGTGTAAAAAATGTCTTCATCTTCCAGAATTTTCTTAGCAGATTATTTCCATTCTTGAAATGCCTGAATTGACAAGTAGGCTGCACTCAAGATCTCAACAAAGCTCTAATATGTCAATATAGTTGACATATTTAGATATCGTGGGATGTTTCCTTATAGGTTCCCTCTTTTAAGCAAATTTTGATTTTTGAAGTACCTAAAATGTACAATATTGCTGTCACATTCAGAGTGTCTCACTTTTCTTGTCTTGGCAAGAATTAATATTAAGGCAGCCATTTTTATGTCACCTCCAGAAGTGTTGATATATTGTTATTGTCTCCAATTATTGTAGCTGGTGTTTGGCAGTTGGTGTCTGTAACAAATGGCAGGTGGTTACATTTTGAATATTGATGCCTTGTTGATTATAAGGTGCAATGTTGTTCACCATGTGCCTTATTTGATATTTATTCAAAGATTGGTCATACAGTATACAATTGTTGACCTCTCCAGAGGTCAACCGGCAAAATTATATATCGAGACTGTAAACCGAGAAACTACTGTTGACTGAGACCGAAGGTCGAGGTCAACAGTACTTTCAAGGTTTACAGTCGAGGTATATGATTTTGACGGTTGACCGAATGGAGAGGTCTACAATTGTTTTGTTAGTCCGAAGAAACTAATAATACACATATAGACGACAATCATCAATCGGCATGGCTTCATTTCACCATGGACTTCTAACTTATTTGAAGTCCATGATTTCACTTCTTTTCTCCGAACCACGCCAGCAATGCCAGCAATGCGTACTCATTAGTAAATTAATGTTAATTTTACGTTTCTATTTGTATTTTTGCTATACTTATTACTTGTCATCTAGTAAAGTCAAAATATCACATTCATCAATGCAAACGTCAGTCTGCCATGTTTTTCTTTAAACATTATGACGTCATATTCCCATAATTCACAAGTGTAGTACAGTAACAAATGCGGTCAACAATATGATATCCCATGATGCACAGGTGGGGTACAGGCAAAAATGTTGACCGCTAATTGACCAATCAGATGAGAGTATTCACACTGAGGTACTAACAATATTGTTGGGCAGTTCATTAGTACCTGAATGTACTGGATGTTATATTTTGGCTGGCTGTCTTGTACCATTAGACAACATATAGTTAACATGGATAGCAACTGGAACCCTATGGTGCACAACTAAGCATCTCTGCAGGCAATTTCTAAAGTAATTCCACATATTCAGGAGATACATGTTATTTACCAGGAGATATGTGTTATTTACCAGTAATATTTACCAGTAGATACATGTTATTTACCAGGAGATATGCGTTATTTACCAGCAATATTTACCAGTAGATACATGTTATTTACCAGGAGATATGTGTTATTTACCAGTATTATTTACCAGGAGATATGTGTTATTCACCAGGAGATTCATGTTGAAATTATCCCCAGCCTGTATTGTTTGAAAACCTGTGTTAATGCAGATGTTACCAGGAACCATGAGAGCATTGTCAAAAAAACATTTTGAGTATTCTATAGTCTTACAACATGTTTCTGACCCTAACATTCTACTTAATTTATTTACCCTAGTCAAGAAATAATATTGGGGGGGGGTATAGTGTACACAATGATACAAGACTATGAATTGGGTAATTTAATAGAGTTTAGAAAATTCCTTGATTTTGACAGATAGATACATGTCTTTATAGTTACTACTCAAATCTAGTTCTGTTATCATTCATTCAAAAGGAAACAGTTGGCGTAAAAGACAGGTACGCGTGCTATGTTGTTTATTACTTCATCATTAGAAGATTCTTTGAAAAAACATTGTTTTAACAACTATGTTATCTTCCTGCCAGGTGGAACATGCCACATCAGTATAAGAAATGTTTTTGGTTTTGTTTCATCTCGAACTGGGTGACGACTGGAACATGGAAGATTTGAAGCTAAAAGAGAGTGTATGTCTTTAGCAAGACAAATGTCTTGAATGTGGTGGCTTTTTTATATTTTTTTGTTGAGTCTCAGCCTCAGCTTGGTTGATCTTGCTTTGACTAAACATCCCAGTGAAACCTGTTTAATCCAAACGTCACTAGAACCAGCCAAAAGTGTTCAGATTTGCAGATGTTCATGTTTCAGTGTTTTTAACATGGAAACATATGGCAGATTAAGAAATGGGATGGAAAAAGTGTTCAAATTAAAAGGTATTTAGATTAGAGGGGCATATACAGGTTTTACTGTATGTGATTTGTATCTGTCGTTTGTGTACTGTACAGTAGATAGTACTCCTCAATCCAGGAATGTCTAGGGTAACCTACTCAAATTCTAACTTTTCCCATTGTTATGAACCATGACAGAAAGCTGCTTCTACAGCCTAGCTACCCTATTTGTTTATGTATGTTTTATTCCAACATAAATGATGAGTACAATATTATATAAAGTTTAGTGTTAAGATAAATAAGAAAATAAAATATAAAATGTTAAGTACAGCAAATTCTGCATTATTTGTAATAATAGCAGGAAGAGTATCAAACTATGATATTGTAAGGTCCCTGTCTCACATGGGTCCTGTATAGGTATGTATTTGGCACATATTTATATCTCTATTTTGTCCATCATGATAAACCATGACATCTCATTTCTTCTCAGGTGAAACAGAAAGATGCTATGAGTATCAGTCGAGAATGATTTTGTCAGCCACATCTGTTTATACGTATAGTCTCCAGAAGAGGGGACTGGGATCTACTACATAGTAAATGTAAGAAATGTTAACATCTGAGCAAAACGTGTCATCCAAGTTTTTCGTCATGATTTGCATATGGATTTCTAACTTTTGCAGGGTATAACTATACCCAGATGCCTCACAGTTACATAGAATGGAAAGACTACTGTTATGTATAGGTGGTATACAATGTATTACCACATTTCCAGGGAATGGAAAGACCTCTGTAATGTATAGGTGGTATACAATGTTATTAGCCAGATCACTCCCATACTTGAAGTCTTTACATTCACCAGATTTTCTTGGTTTCACTAATCAGGGAACTTGATTAGCTGAGCATCTAATCAGTTAGCGTAAATATTTTCTATACTTTGCTCTACTTCACTGAGGCTCATCTTAATGTTTTGCTCAATATGAAATGAATTAGGGTGTAGGTTATCTCTGATATGGTGATTGGGGTGATCCTGTTGCAACAACTAGGACTTCTGGTAGTGGGAGGTACTGGATTGAATCACTTTATAAGTGTATATGTGTCTTCTAAATAGACCAGTATGACCTGGTTGTTAGGTTAGATACAGCAATGTATATTTATGCAAGACTAGAAACTCATAGAAATATGTATTAATACAAAGCTATTTGCATTGGTGCATAGCAGTGTACAATTGTACATAGCAATTTGCATTGGTGCAACTGTGCATTGATGTTTTTTGCAATGTGCATTGATATATATCAATTTGATTTGGTGAATAGCAATATGACTTCATGCACACCTATTACCTATTATGTGTGTGTTAGTCAAAACTGTATGTTGGTTTAACCTTTAGCGTGCTGCCGGCAGATTCGTCCGCCGAGACTAAAATGTCTCTCACAACTGCCGGCGGACCCGTACGCCCGATTTCAAACTTTTAAAAACTCTACTTTTTCGCTCCATTCGTATTGTCCAATTAGATTGCCCGATTTATTCAGTGCCTAACATGACTTCCTGTTGACCTAGAAATGGCGATATTTCGAAAAATAATTCTCAATTCAACAATTTAAACAGTGTTTTAGTCGTTTTTAGTGAACGAATCGTACAAAATGGTGGACAAATACGATCACAACAAAAATGTGGAGGAAATAGATTACGATTTCGAGCTCTTTAGGCTCTTGGAAGCCGATAATGGTCATCGAAAATAGAAACTAGAATATTTTCTGAATTCAAAAATTGAACATTCGATCGCTGCAAATTCAGATTTGGATTCTGACCAGATGAAGAGGCGGAGCGGCGGATTCCGGAGGAGTATTCATGGTATATTTATGCCCAGTCGTGTTAATGTACGAAAAAATTCATGAGAACATTTTTTTTCATGAGCCAGGCCACTGTATCTTCCCTTTGTGAAAATTTTATCCAGATTCATTCAGTAGTTATTGAGATATTAATTATTTAGTCCAGGCATATCATTTTTTGCACTCTTTGAAAAATAAGCCAGTTGCGTGGGATATATTTGCTGAAATAAGGCAGTATGGTAAAGGTTAAAATAGCAAATCAATGGATAATCAAAAATGTCAGAATTTCAAATAATTTTATCAATGTTTTTGAACTTCTATGAAGATGTGAATACAATGAAAAAATGTATTATTTTTTGGTAATTTCACATTTTTGTCTTTGTTAAAATTGACCAGAGAAGTTCTGTGAAGCATCATTTTGATTTGGAAATATAGTTTTGCAAGTTCATTCAAATTCAATTTATCAACTGCAGTGGTATAGTCAAAGCAAATACTGACATTGGAGGATCTGATGATGTGTAGTTACTTTATTACTACTGATGGGCTTCTATTTGGAATTTATGCCTCCATTAAATTGACTGGGTCAAGAGTCTTAGAGATAAAATCTGCTACAGAGTTTATTCAAAACAGTTAAACGTTAGAATAGGCCCAACAGGTGGAACAAAAAGATTTAAGAAATCATCACATTAAAATATCTAAACAGGAAGTATATGTATTTAGGGCAGTTATGTGTTAAAATGCTCATAGTTTGCAGATAGTTCATTGAAGTGTTTCAAGAGCTCAATGTGAATGAAATAGTATTTTAGAAAAGTTCTCTTTTCATATTTTCATAATTAATGTCTAATTAAATTTATACACGCTATGTCCGTGAAACCACAAGTCAGATCAGTATAAATTCACCGGAGAAGTCGCTAGATTATACATTATAAGTGTCAGTTTTTGTTGAATAAAAAAATGGAATAAAAGTGAATGAATTAAACTTTTCTTTTATTCAATAATTTTACAATTAAAGTCTTGTTTAAGTTGTATTGAATCTTTATTTTACTAATATCAGGTAAAGCCTACTTGTTTTGTCAGATTTATTTTCTCAAAACATATAATTCACCTTTTACACACGTTCACTTTGTTTCACAGCTTGTTGAAGAAAACAAAATTGATTCAATTTCAATATTATTCTATACAAATATTTGTTGACAGTTTGATTTGCTTAAGAAAGGAAATTTATTTGATGTTTTATTTGCCAAAATATGAATTTAAATTGATGTTTCAAAATACCATGCAGATGGTAGATTGACATGCCAAAGCAGCCTTCCTTTGTGTATTTTGATCACACTGGGTTTGTGGTCTAGAATTGATTAATATCCCATGTCGATTTGGCAGAGGATGATAGGTTTGCTCATGAGCATGCTATATCAATCCCATCTATTGAGTTTACTTTTAAAGAGTCTAAGGATGGTTCCTTCACTTGTTCTGTATATGGAGGTCAGCCATCTATCACTTTCCTTAATACAACATGTTTTGTTCAAGGACAACTACTTCATATTGGAGGTGTTCTATGTTCAGCATTAGGTCAAAAGGTCATTGGATAAAACGCATTTGACTATGAAATTATAAAAAACTTCTTACTTTTGACTCAAATGTTCTACCATCAGATGTATCTATTTGGCATTCCTAGTATATTGGGCTATTTCATCTTCGCACACTCCGGTCTTCACTTGACCGATGAGAGCCAAGTGAATGAAGATGGAGCTATTTATAAAGATAATGAATGCAATCCAAATATTTGATAAGATGAATTACAATGCAGTACTGCAGTATTAATAAATTAGTTTTTACAAAATAACATTTGAAATATATATTTGCATGATATCTTTGATGAAATTAATTTTATATTGTCAATGTATGAAATCATTAGCTTTGTGGGAAGCCTAGAATCTATCAACATCTACATTCTACAAATGAACTATTTACGTCAGGCTAAACATTATATTTTTCATATATTTTACATCCACGGACAACATTTCATGACTTATAAATTGACTAACATTTCAAAACTGATTTTAATGAGACACTTACAACTAAATAAGCTTGTCAGTTTAATACTGAAAAAAGTTTCAACAATATTCCCCATCTCATGGTTAATTTATATCACATGTCAAAAGTGAAGTTGCCCTGTTAAGAATAAATTGAATGCAAAGTGCATCAGAAATGCATTATTTCTGGAAGACTGGTTAGATGTCAGAATAGATAAGTAAGTTAAGTAGAAGTTGATGTAGAATGTAGGAAACATCAAAACAATAAATCTTCATTTTCTTTCAAAGTTTTCTGTTCTATAGAGGGACGCCTACATTTTAGACCTGTATATGGTTTTTGTTCAGATTTTTACCAAGGATGTTTTAGATTGATGGTTTTTGTTCAAAATTTGAATTATCTCACATTATATCAGTGTAGTTGAGTAAATGCAAGTTGATTTATTCTTTCGTGAATTGTGTCTCAAAATGGAGAATAATCATTTTAGAATACTAATTTCAATGTATCTTTTTATGATTATGATAATTTGCCTGTGACCTTTGACTTCATAGCCCAACCCCAAATTCAAAGGTTGTGGCCCTAAGTATAGAGGAAGCATTGCTAAGTTTGTTGAACAGCTGAGAAGGTGAAGGCTTGATTGATCAACTTACAGACCACTGTGCTGAATACCTTACTCTCGATGAACACTTTGATACGTGATGAACATTATACTGGAGTATAATACTATCCCCTAAAGCTTATTTTGCAAAACTATCAGGTAGTGTCTTTCATTCTAATAAAACTGACCACTCTTTTACATGCAGTTATGCATGTAGTCATTTTGCCCTTTGCTTTCCCATCAATCTTTGTTTTTCTAGCACAGTTGGTTGGTTCTTCATTGGTTATTAACATGGCCAATGTGACAGCCTGGTAAATATGTTCTTGTTCAACTGCAATATAAATCTGGCTGTAATTAGAGATCATTATCTATATTGGAAGCAGAAAATAAAAAGTTTTTCCACCTACAGTTAAATTGTCAATTATGATCAGCTTTCATTCAATTATAGGACAAACATCCTATTAAATGTGGACTAAAATTGGTAGTTGAAAATAGGAATTGAAAAGGTACCCAAAGGCTCTATATCTTAGCTATCCATATATGCTTTGCCGATAACAGAAGTTTTTTTATTTTCATGCTGATAAAGTCATAACAATCTCATGTGAATTTCTCATCAAATTATGCCATGATATTCTTTTTACATAATCTGATTGGATGTCACAGAAAAAATTGTATAACTACCTCTTTTTTGAAGAGTGGATTTAATTTGAGCTCTTTTGGAGGGTACAATTTTTCCAATTTGATTCATCCTCAGATAGGGAATTTTATAATCAGAAATTGCTTCAATGTATCATATTGCATGAAAAATATGTATTATATCAAAATAACATAGAGCTTTAGTCATTCAGATTTAATTAAGAAGCATGCAACTGATAAACTGCCAGTGTTCTGACCTTTATACTTTCTCATTGTTATGAGTGATGAGGTGTTGTATATCACAGGATTATGAGAATGGGGGAAATTGGAGTTTGTTAGTTTAGTTTGTTGGATTTTGTGAGCCAGTGTTATGCCACAGTTGTAGTAGCATTATCTGTATAATGTTACCCTGAACACAGTCTGTATTTCAATGACAAACACTGATTGGCTCGTTGTAAATTCAGAGATTTATTGCGAAATGAGAGTGGAGACGAAGCTCTCTTTTGAGAAGCGAAGTCGAACGAATGCAAAGGGTAAAATATTATTAGCAGTAGTAATATGTTGAAACTGGACCAAATCTTCAAGAAATATGGAAACATCTATATTTGATTTTGATTTCACCTCTCATTTATTTTTCTGTACCCTGTGCATGTGTAAAGGTATACTCCTTTTGGTGAAGTAACCACATCAACTATATAAAGTCAGCAATGATAGCCAAAATAATTTTTGAAAAAAGTTGATTTAAGGACCATGGTAAATATTTAGTTTTCCAGCAGCAAAAAGCATTTACTGTTCTAAGTGTGGAACAGGTGATTGTTACAATAACAGTTTTATCTTGAAGGTTAGGGCCTTTGACATGTTTCAGATAGAGTTATTAGCTTCACTTTCAGAAATCTAAGTTTTTAGGTAGTGTACAACTCTCAAATGTAAAAGAACAGGTTACTATACAGGCTTTCTTCGAAGAATGCTTTTCTGGCTAGTTGTATAGTTTATAACATTCATCCATCATTCTCATTGCAAACTGGATCATTAAAAATCATTTATGTAATCTTTTCTGAATTAGTTCATGTATTGCTGCATAATCTTTGTGATTTAAGGATTAGGGGTCACTTCATTTAGATTTGTCAAGGTCTCTCTTTTAGAAAGCAATAAGAGAGACTGATTTAACAAAAAGTTTTTCTCTGGCATATTTTCTGCAAACGACCAACTACTGAAGCCCATTTTACATCTTAGATATATATGCAGCATAACAAAATAAAATGTCTCAAGAATAGAATACAACTTTAAAAATTGAAAAAATAAAAACATAAATTAATGGCAACAGCTATCCTTTTCCCTTGTCAGGATACTTTCCCAATGGTCAAAGCATGTCAGGAAGCTTATGGAATTGATGGTCAGAGTAACAATGTCAACATTACCCCTGAGTCCATATTGCAAGCTATACCCTCCAGTGATCTCCCCAGCATTAAAGGAAGTGGGCGCAGCACCCACCTGAGATTTTGAAAATAGACTTGCACCCACCTGAGAATCCATTTGCACCCACTTGAAAATGAGTAAAATCATGAAAAATTCACAAATTTTGACCAATTTTGGTCTGAATTGTAAAAATGTGAATTTTACACCCACCTGAGAAAAAATCCTGGGGAGATCACTGCCCTCATTATACAGTGATGTTAGCAAATTAGGGAGCTCCTCTGTGGAATATACATATCTTGAATGATGTTTTTAATGAGTGTTGGGCTATATGTTTGAGGCTATATTTGCTTTGCTAAATTACATTGATGGGCCATTGATTGGATATTATCAAACCTGAAAGCAAGTAGCCCCTCAAGGGGATAAATGGAATTAAATTGTTAGCATTGAACATACAAGCTGAGATGATCAGCCCTTGCTTGTCTTGTTATAATCTCAGAAACTTGTAGAATAATGATTTCACATTTAGATATGGTTTCAATGGTGGGAAAACACAAACTAATAGATGTTCTTACATGCAGGTATTCTTTGTAAGAGCTCAACTGCATTGAACCTCTTTGGATGACAGATGATTCTCTGATCTAGTTTAATCAACATTTTTGTCAGAAATTCACAGCCCTACATTTTCTTCCATACTTTCTATATATTCAAACTTATTCAAGTTGTACATGTATATAACGTTTTTGTGATCACAGGATAGAAGTGTATATAGCCAATAGGGTCTAGGGTTATACCTGCCAAAGTCATTCTCACTTTGGTATCTACTAGAAATATTACTGAAACCCAATTGTTCATGACTTCATGTACATCTATTTCTAGATATCATAATTGTTAAAACTGAGAGTGAAAAATACTGTTTTTAGGATGTGGTACTTATATATTGATGTATTATTAGAATCTAAGATGCTGAAAACATAACAGCTGTAAAAGTATTAAAAAACTGCATTGCTTATATTAAAAAACATGCCAGGAATGTTCAAAGGTTGATTTCTTATTAAAGACAGAATTTTGGAATAGAAAAAATGGTAATGTCAGATTAGTTCTCTGAAGGTTAGCACTCTACAAGGCCATAGAAAATATGAAATAAGTTTTATTTAATACTGGATAAGTATTTGACTTTTAATTTAAAATTGCGTTGTTTCAAACATGTATAATATCGCAACATAATGCACAAGGTGTCCATAATATCTCTACATTTTACATAGACTTTGTATAGTAATTATAAAGAGAGTCAGACTTTATGGATACCCTGTACATTAATCAAAGAATAATTTACCTTTGAATATATCAGAATTCTTACAGAAACACACCCCTGAAGTACTGTATTTGATATAAACGCACATGCAGAAACACACCCCTGAAGTACTGTATTTGATATAAACGCACATGCAAACAATCAAAAAATATGTAGTTAGTTAAATTCAGTTATTTTTGAGTAGCAAACTTCATGCCATCCCTAAAGATGATGATCAATTTTGAGTAATGAAAACCATCAAAGAGATCACATCCAATCTTTGCATAGTCAACCTCACTTAATACTGTATTAACCCATAAATCGCAGGAAATAGATAAGAGATAGCATTTCAATTTTCTAGGATTTGTTTTTTCTATTGAATAGTCTAATATGCCACTGGTGATACATCAATGTGAATTAAAGCGGGAAGAGGAATCACTGAAATTGACTACAATATCCGTTCCAATATCATCCTGAACTTTGCCAACTATTTCACGCTATACAGATTCTAGAAACGTCGAAATTCTTATAACGATAATTAAACGCTAAGTAATTTTCATGATTTATTATCATCTTTTTAGTGGTAAATGAAGGTTTCGATAAAAAATATGTCGTCAAGGTTTAATTGTGTTCAAAAATCCAGCACTATCGTGTTCTATAACTGATTAGCATTATCGTCCATAGAACAAAAGCATTACGTAGGATATTTCCATGAAGAACTCAATCGGAAAGTGGTAGCATGGCATTAAGTTGTCAGACTTGGTCTATAAACTATGGTTCGTTGCATATTATTAGGGAATGGCATTGGTTTTATGTCACAAATACAGCAAGGCCCTTAATTAGTTAGAGAATGGGGATACATCTTGGAAAGAACTATCTTGGGAGGACTTGGTTGTATACATAACAAGCAAGGTCGCATACATGGGTAAATCTGTAAAAGTTGTTATTAAGGGCACCTTTGGGAAGAATTAAAGGACATCAGCATGTTATGTTAACTTACAAGTTCTTTATATATGTGAGTCAATTAGGATACTTCAGTGAAGTTTTTCCTGCATTATGAAATTAATTTTCTATCATTTCTCTGTTCTATCATTTCAAATAGCCTGTAATATTAGACTACAAACAGCTCTCATTAATTGATTTTGCAACTTAAATAAAAAAATATCAAATTAAAATATTTATTGATTTTCAGAGGTGTTTCTCTAGCAGACAAGTTCTTTGGCTCATTTCCGTAATATACCAATATGTATTATGTTGCTAGGCAATTATGTGATTGGACATCATGGTATATGGTCCACTTCCACTGGTGATAAAACCATCCATTCATTTATGGTCAATTCCCTTTCCCTCTATTGTGCCATTTACTTGATCAAAATACATGTACAGTATATGTTAATTTTACATTTACTTGCAAGTTAGGAAATGTTAAAGATAAATTTGCATGTGAATTGTCTGCAAGTGTCTTATTGAACAGTGATTATTCTGTAGATAATGGACACATAGCACTGTTAAATAAAGATGGATAGAGATAATTACCATTAAATTGCAATTTGTTCTGACTTTGATCTTAAGACACTGTGATTAATGAATGAGAGTTTTAGTGAATGTCCACTTTTATTTTCACATTTGCATTTACCAAACTCACAGTGAAAATCAATGGTTGCCTTGCCTTTAGATTGATAATATAATCTCAGAGTGAGCGGTCAGTTTTTATTGCTAAGTCATATTTTCTTTTGATCAATATAAAGCCATTTTTATAGTTTGATCCCTTCATTTCCATTTTAAGAAGATGAATATTTTGAAAATAAACATACTTGTTATTGATGTTCAAGTTTATGAGATCATTTCATATTCCTATGTTTTCTGGTTTATCTCTGAAAATTGCTATATAACAATTTACATGTACTATTTTGAATTGTGAAAAGTAGGAATCTAACCTTTTTGATGGCTTTTCTTATCAAACCTCGCTGTCTAGTTGTAAAGCATCCATTATGTTTTAACCTGTCAAAATAGAGGCTTATCCTGAAGACAAAACATATTTTAACCATGATGATGAACATTCTATCAAACAAGTGAAATCAATTTAAGAAAAGGGTTTTGTAGCATAGGCTTGGAAGATAGTTGGGGATTAGATTAGACAGGTTTTACTGTATGTATTACAGTTTTGGCTTAGATGTTAACCTTTAGGCCCCTAGCCAAGGGGGGTTTCGATGGGATTGAATGAACCCCCTCCTGGCCAAAAATACTTTGAAAATCATCCAGGTTTTCACCACTCCGAGCACTTTTTAAATGATTTTGGCCATTTTTGGAACAAAATTGTCAAAAGTGAACCACTCTGGAATTTTTGAATAAGTGAACCTCCTTGGCAAATCCTGGCTACGGGCCTGTAAAGATACATCTTTGAATTATTAAAAAAGGTAGGAATTCTTCACCTGTAGAAAATAAATTGTGTTTTGAACAATTCTTTGTTTTCTACTCCTGTCGAATAGATCTCTCATCAGATCTGATCAAGATCCTTTAATACATTGATATATAAGAATTGCATGCTAAACAGGCTTATCTCAAAGGTTCTTAGATAACATTAGCATATAAGCCTTGCTCTGATTGTATTCCAAGTTTATTAAATCTATATCTGTCATTCAACACTATTTCATTGAATGTTCAGTGGATCATTGATTCTCTTGTTTATAGTTGCTTGTACCAGCTTTATTTCCTGTTAATTATTACATTTTAAGATCATTCTGATACTCATAGCATCTTTCTGTTTCACCTGAAACATCTCAGGGCTGAGAAGAAATGAGATGTCATGGTTTATCATGATGTTTTAAGATCATTACTTGTAAGTTTATGTCTTGTTTAACTTTGATGGCTTGGAACATCAATGAAAAAGACATGTGCATTTACTTATATTGATTTGTGAAGGTAAAGATTTGAGTTCACTTTGTTGTTTCATTCTCTCTTGTTATTGTTATTATGCTCTTATGTTCATTACCACGTATTCAAAAAAATGAGCAGGACCCAGGTATTCACATTAATTTTAAAATCTGCTCTTTGTGAATTGCTGATCGCATGAGCATGTTAATATTGCTTTACATATGCCATACAATCACATGTTAATATTGCTTTACATATGTCATATAAATTCATGTTGATATTGCTTTACATATGCCATACAAACACATGTTAATATTGCTTTACATATGCCATACAATCACATGTTAATATTGCTTTACATATGTCATACAAACACATGTTAATATTGCTTTACATATGTCATACAAACACATGTTAATATTGCTTTACATATGTCATATAAACTCATGTTAATATTGCTTTAGATATGTCATATAAACTCATGTTGATATTGCTTTACATATGTCATACAAACACATGTTAATATTGCTTTACATATGTCATATAAACTCATGTTGATATTGCTTTACATATGTCATACAAACACATGTTAATATTGCTTTACATATGTCATATAAACTCATGTTAATATTGCTTTACATATGTCATATAAACTCATGTTGATATTGCTTTACATATGTCATACAAACACATGTTAATATTGCTTTACATATGTCATATAAACTCATGTTGATATTGCTTTACATATGTCATACAAACACATGTTAATATTGCTTTACATATGTTATATAAACTCTTGTTGATATTGCTTTACATATGTCATATAAACACATGTTAGTATTGCTTTACAAATGCCATACAAACACATGTTAATATTGCTTTACACATGTCATATAAACACATGTCAATATTGCTTTACATATGTCATATAAACACATGTTAATATTGCTTTACAAATGCCATACAAACACATGTTAATATTGCATAACATATGTCATATAAACACATGTTAAAATTGCTTTATATATGTCATATAAACTCATGCTAATATTGCATAACATATGTCATATAAACACATGTTAATATTGCATAACATATGTCATATAAACACATGTTAAAATTGCTTTATGTCATATAAACACATGTCAATATTGCTTTACACATGTCATATAAACACATGTTAATATTGCTTTACAAATGCCATACAAACACATGTTAATATTGCATAACATATGTCATATAAACACATGTTAA
This sequence comes from Owenia fusiformis, assembly GCA_903813345.2. Taxonomy (NCBI): domain Eukaryota; kingdom Metazoa; phylum Annelida; class Polychaeta; order Sabellida; family Oweniidae; genus Owenia; species Owenia fusiformis. The sequence continues at coordinate 2,848,219 of CAIIXF020000006.1, forward strand.
AATTGCTTTATATATGCCTTACAAACACATGTTAATATTTCTGTAGAGTATAAATCAGCTCTCCAGTTTTTGTATTTTTACTATTTAGTCTTAACTTCTTGCTTAATCGTTTCAGTCTTTACTAATTCCTTTCTTCTCAAATCCATTGTTATTTTGTAAAATCATGTTAGGCTTTTCATGGGCAGTCAAGTGTTACAAGACCATTGTGTTTTGTGGTTCTATTCTAAAATTCCACAAAGACAAGATGTCTAAGTTTATATACTGCAGATATTTATTCAATTACATTGGGGCATACTTCAATAATGACATGCAATTATAAATGGATTACTGGGAATTATTTATCTCTCTCTTTACATGCCAGTTTCCCATCCCTCTAAAGCTACTTCTTGTTATTAGTGTGTTCAATTCAACTGAACTGACCTTCCAGAGGCAATCCAATGAATCCATGTAATGTTTTGGAATATATATAATGATCTGTTAACAAAGTTTTCAATTATGAATAGAATGAGTTGCCACATGCATGATTTGTAACTACAGATTCCTAAATGTAGTCAAGTTTGGTAACTGCTGAGTCTGGAAGCTAGTTTACTCTTTTGCTTGGTATCACTGAATTATTTGAAGTGTGAGATGTTGTTCTGGAGTGTTCACACTTATAGGTTTACTTCTATTCCTTATCATTTGCTCATTAAGGGTATCAGTAGCTCTTTATTCAACTAAATTACAAATCGCTACACTCTCCCCTCTTTAATAAGTCTTCGTCCCAGCATAGTTGATTGTGCAGTAAATACTAACTAAACACTCATAAACATTCGTTTTACTGTAGAATTTCGATTAAAGTAATCTGTGTAAGAACGTGATTGAATTTTCCATGAATCTAAATGCTCTTTTAGAACGAAACATGTCAACTTGGGAATTCAAGACGTTTTATCCCTCGAAACATAAAATAATCCAAGAATGAGCCTCATTCCTTTATATATATTTTATTATAGATTTACATTGATTGTTCTGCTTAAGACTTCATCAAGGCTCTCTGCGGATGTATTGTTTGTGAGGTTTTTAGGGTTGTGGATGTGATTATATTGAGTTAAATGCTCATGAAAGTTTGTGTGTTTACCAAGGGTGTGTATTAGAAAGAGATAGCTACTTTGATTTTAGTTATCTTGATAGAAGTGTCCTAATCTATATGGGATCTATTAGAGAATTCTACCTACTGTATAAAGTTTCCTCAGATCAGTAAGCATGCAATTCTATAATGCAAATCAACAACTTAGGCTTAAAATGCAAAAGATTGTAGGATAAACACTAGCCATTCATTGTTTTACACAAATAAGGTTTTGAATAGAACTTGGCATTAAAACCTTGGATGCTTGGTTTATAGTTTTAATAATGTTGACTAGAACCAAAACTGCTTTTTCTTTGGCCTTACAATTAATTAAACTCTTACATCAAGTCAAGTGCTTACCACCCAGATGCTATACATATTTCTACAAGTACATTTAGGAAGAGATAGCAGGTGGAGAGAAAGGGATTTGATTCATTTAATATTTTATTTGTAAATGATTTAATTCATCATTAAAAAATCAGTATTGTTAAGCTACTCACCATAAAGGGATTTCTTTCAAGCAATAAGAACAATATGCCTCTTTTATAACTCATTAGAATCTGCATTTCCTTTATATTTCAACATTTATAGTTTAGGCAAAATAAAAATGTACATTCCTTGATTAATTTCATCTATAAATAATGACTACATTAGCAGTTAAATGCAACATAGATAATACTAGCAGAATATAAAAAAAACTGTGATGCTTCGTGGGCTTCTGAGTAAATGTTATTTTAGCAGATTGTAGTCCTGTGGCAACTGGTATTTAGTGAATGATTGATGTGTTCTCATCTAGCAACCCAGTCTCCTCATCCCAGTCTTCATCTTTTCAGTTGCATCTCTAGAGACAAACTTGCATGGAAGTGTCCAGTGATTGCTACCCTTTTGAAGAAGATGGCTTCGTATATACTCTACAGTATACCTTTAAATAAGAGACAATACTTTCATCTATACCCCATGTTATTATCAGAATAATTATGTTAAAATCATGAGACTTGAATTTCTGGTTTTGTGTACCTTATGTTCCTCACATTCAAACAATATTTAAGGTCCATAAAATTGCCTTTACAATTGTTAATAGATTATAAACATCATCTTGAATTATTTTCAGGGTATTCTGACCATATGTTGGTCAATTATATTTTTGTATTCATGGTGTTGCTATTTATGTTACTTGTGTTCTTAACTGCTAGATTTTACAACAGATCGGTGTAATAAGTTGCATTTGAGATTGTTAAGATGTTATTAGCATCATAGATATGAAACCATTTATTATGATCAGATTGAAGCATGGCTTGCCATTAGAGATACAGGGTACATGTAGTTTGTTGTGGTTGACTGGAAAGGACATCAACATCCATGAGTACCTTTAAATAAAATAGAAACTCACCAGGAAATACAAAACTGTGGAGTCAGGTTTTAGAATTGAGAATAGCATAGAAATAACATTATAATTTTACATATAGATTTTTAATTGGGACAATATGGATTATATTAATAGTTTTGAGAAGTTAGGGTATAGTCTGAGAAATTCAGTAAATTCTATCTAATGGTGAACCAGTGAAGAAAATATGCCAAGTACATTTTTAAGTAGGGGAAGCAACAGACTCATTATATGCCTAAAATACCAGCCATCCTTGTCATACAGCCAAGCAGATGGCTAGTGAAAACATTTCAATTCTCAGGCTTAATGTCTTGATATATCACCAACAGTTGTACCTATGACTATGATGTTTCCATCAAACACTTAGGACATGCTTTTCTGGAAAGCTGTGTTGCAGTCCTTGTTTAGATTTATCATGATAAACTATATGTCCCTTTCTTGTCAGGCTTTACATAAAGAATATAAATGTACTTTTGAACTCCATAAGAGGTCTTAATAAGACTGAATTCCATGATATACATGTAAAGTGTTATTGCCTGTATGGACTTTGATATTCCATTTTATTAAATTAGTCTTAATTTTTATCAGGCAGTTTTTTCGATAAAAATAAATACATATTCCATTCTTCAACTGAAATGAGATTTTTATATGAAAATCACACATCACACCTTCAATGAATAAGCTTTACATGTACATGTACTTGTTATATGTATTGTGCCTCTCATTTGGTATCTTACATAAAGTCGTTGAATAATGGAGGCCAATTATCAGAAACTTTTACTTATGTTGCTGCATTTAATGTTTCTGTCTTTCAATTATACCTAAAAAGGGTACAATATTGTCTCCAGCTTGTTTAAATATCCTTATTCATTGAATATGTTTGTTTTATATTTTCAGAGGTAGCAATGGCTCAGCTACAACTAGGAGATGTAGACCAGGACCATCTAAGGGCCCCCAGGTCACAGACTGGGGTAAGTTTATTATTTTGATGATTTACTTTAATCATATATAAGTATGTCCCTCTAATGTTGCTATTATTGAAAAATAAGACAGATTTAACTGTTGAAATTGGCAAAAAGAACAGAATATACAAATAGAAAATATTAGTTAAATGTTGTCTCATAATAGTGATAGAAGACCCTTTAAAATAGGATGCTATATATGATGTGTATTTGATTGTGAATATATATAATATACATCTATAGGACTAGTATATGGCATATTAATAACTGATTCTCCTCTCATCTGTTGGGTAGATGGGTAGATCCTTTGATGAAATGTATATAACCTGGAATTTCTGAATGAAATGTAATACTTGTAACATTAGTAACATACTGTTACTTAAATGTTTGATTCCATTATAGGTGAGAGATACTTTCGCTCAGGTGGATGAGGACAATCTAGTCATGATATACAACCGTGTGCCAAAGACTGGGAGTACGTCATTTGCAGGGGTAGCCTATGAGTTATGCGTGAGAAACAAGTTCCATGTTCTTCATTTGAACGTCACCAAAAATTCCCATGTACTCAGTGTACCTGATCAGGTAAAGTAGTAGAACCTGCAGGCCCATAGCCAGGGGGGTAGGGGGCTCTTGGCAAGAGCTGGCTTCAGGCCTTATCTGGTTGACAGTTTAAAGAAGTTATTTTCCATGTTTTATATAGGGAGGTTTTGCCTAGTGGGTTCTGTCTGTGCTTTCAAGTTCTGGAAGTTGTACTTGGAATGCATATATAGGAATTTGTAATTTGTATATATCTTGAAGTTCACTAGTTTAAATCAATTTGGCAATTTTACCAATGGTAATTTTTTCCATTTACTGAAATGTAGCATTCCAACTTGAGTAGGGCTCACAAGTCATACATGTATTAGACTTCAACTTATATTAGTCTGTTCATTATGCCTTCCCTTCTAGAAATCCTCATGGAATTTTTCTACATTTTCTCAAAATTAGACTAAATTTGATTAATCCATTTTTATATGTTTCAAGGCATATAGACATTCTGCTCCCTTTTTATCTTTCTTGCAAGACAATTTTTCACTCATCTGTAGCAAAACAGTAGAACATGACTCAATGGAATTTTTTTCATGTAAGGGTAACTTCTCTGATAAACCAGCTGAATCTCTGGTACACTCATGTGGTATCTATTAAAATCTCATAATTTTGCTGGCACACTTCAATGTTTGCTTTGTTTATTTGTTTGTTTATTTATTTGTTTTTGACTGACACCATAAACAGTCACTCATGATTTGTCTGGTATGTATTCCAATATTGATAACTCCCTCTGTTCATGATGTAAATGTTGCTCAAAAAGCTACCCCAACATTTGTAAATGTTGCTATACATCTCTCTCTAATGATGTTCATGTTGCCCAAAACTCACTTCTTTAAATCTATGATGAAGATGTTACTCAATTCTCACCCCTGACACTGGTGATCCACTCGATTACGCTGGTTACCAAAACGGTTCGTTTTGGTAACAAAATGTCGGAACATCCGGAAGGTACGATTTTTCTCGTTTCCTTATTTTACACGTTGTAGGCAGAATTCCCACGACATTTTTTAACACAAACGTGTATCAGTATCATATGTTTAAGAAAGTGTACATATTTGCGAACAAAATAGTTTAGAAGACAACAGAATCGTCGATTTACTTCCTCACTTAAGTTACATAAACGGTTTGGGTTAAAAGTGCAGATCTTAACTGTTTTTCGAAAAACCGTTTATGTAACTTAAGTGAGGAAGTAAATCGACGATTCTGTTGTCCTCTGAGCTATTTTTTCGCAAACATGTACATTTTCTAAAACATAATGATACTGATGCACGTTGTGAGAAAAAACGTCGTGGGGATTCTGCCTACAACGCGTGAAATAAGGAAAAAAGAAAAATCGTGCCTTCGACATTCCGACATTTTGTTACCAAAACGGTTCGTTTTGGTAACCAGCGTAATCGAGTGGATCACCAGTGCCTAAATTGCATTGTAAATGAAGACCTAAGAACATGTTCTAAATTGAATTTTCCTTCTTTAGGTGCGGTTTGTAAATAATGTAACAAGCTGGCAGACAATGAAACCCGCTCTCTATCATGGACATCTTGCTTTCCTAGACTTTACCAAGTAAGTACTAACCAAGTCAACCTTTTTTCAAAACAGTGATTCCAGCTCATATGTTCTCACAATGGCTAAACCTTTGAATTTGTTATAAAGGTGCTCTCTGATGTGTTAAGCACTATACTGTAAAATATAATATACAATGTTATAGTTCCATCAGGCCATGTGGATTCATGGGGACAGAAATTGTCCAAGTATAACCTTTTTATTAATGATTTGAATTCAGTTCCTTCAAAGGGAGCTTCATCTAGAGCAATAACTACCAACTATAGGACTTCAAAATAGTCTTAAGAATGAAACACATTAGTTGATTTAGGGGAAAATCATTTTTGGAATGTAAAAAGGTATAAATTAGTATTATGTTAATAATATAGCTTATAATTATAAAATACCTTTATATAAGAACTCCCTCTTTCTATCAGTTCAGTTGGAATCTAACCAATACTTCAAAGTTGCATGTATCTATATCAAAGAGTCTTTAATGATCAACTTGTGTAATAAATCAACCTGCGAATCATCAAAGAATCTTACAACAAATTACTGAATTAAGATATTTTGCATCACGGAAATTCCATACTCTAATTTTTCTACCTCTGATTGGTTGTTACAGTATATGTATATCATATATTTAGAAAAAACATCAGACAGTACAATGTGTTCAGATTAGAGAGGTTTTCAGATATGCAGGTTTAACAGTACTAATTTGAACACTACAAGCAGGTGTTCATATTTCAGTAACTAATGGTAGATTTCAAAATTGGTGTTCATATTAGAAGGTGTTCGGATAAGAGAGGTGTTTCGAATATTTGTTTTTCAACAATCCTTGGGACTTGACAAAATGATCACAAATCAAGATTCATAGAATTTAACTAACTTAAATGATTGTCTATGCTGATAATTTATGTGCTGTTTGGGGGTTGGGACCTGGATACCAGATTACTACTCATACTAAGAGGAGGGAAAACCCAGTTTTGAAATGACTTCAACTTCAATGGATCTGGGACTTTCCCTCCTCTTACTCATACTGTAATTGTCTATCCTTAAAATACCAGTGAGTTCAGTTATATGCTGGCAGATAACTACCCAGAGGTGGTGGCATTTATAAATTGAATACAGTTTTAAAATTCATTAGCAGATAAAGATGGCATAACATTAGTCAATATTGCTATCTATTTTATAGATAACACAGTTTTAGATAAATATGATTTAATAATTGATGAAACATGTCAGTAAGGCAATTTTTGAAAATTAATTTAACCAAGTATGATAAAGGTTATTATGGGAAATGTTTAACTCTTTACTCCCAAGAGCACAAGGCAACTTGTAGAAAAAATGAATTTTAACTTTGACTATATTTATAAAATTAACAGAAACTATCATTTAAAATGAATGTACATACATGGTGCATGTATTTGGTTTATGTTTAACTCTTGAAAAATTGAACATCATACACTTATACATTATGGCAAAAGCTGAAAAATGAAAACTGCTCTGGTATTGAAGAGGTTAAACCACATAAATGTTTTACAATTACATCCAGACATCCTACAGATAGGCTATCAATTTAAAAATATACCTATTCAGATAAATGTTTGCTGTATTTCAGTTATCTTGCTACATTAGCCCAGAGCTAGATTTTGCACTTGAGTAAATAATAGCAGGATTTCGACTTTTTTAACAAAATGTAAGTAAGGTTAAACAAACAGTTGTAAGGGGATATATGTAGTACCATGTTTAATATCAACAGTTCTGTCAATGTCCGAGGTTTTGGAATATGTCTGGAATCTGAATGAGGTTTACTGTTTTGGCTGTGTTCAAATCATATCTGGATTTCCAACTTAATGTTTTAGCTGCCATCTATTCTTGAAAACATATGATTTTTCATTTATAACTTTGTTGTGAGTGGTTTCCAACATGTTTTGATTCCATTTGCTTTTTTCATAGGTTGATTTGAAAAGCTAGTCCTGACATGTTCCTAACATGACAGGCCCGTAAGACACTTTTCTCCAAGGGGGGTGCGGTTTTTAGCTTACTTAAGAGAATATAAAATTGTCCATTTTTTTGCCGCGTAAATCAAATCGCGTAAGTCAGAGGGCGGGGGGGGGGGCTCAGTTACTCCCTATATTGGTTTGGAATTAACAAATGCAACTTCCAAACGTTCCAATTGTTTTGTGGGGGGTGTGAGGAATGGTCCGCTCCCCCTAGAAAATTTTACAGTTTTAAGATGCTATTTGGTGCTTTCTCGGCACTTTCAAAGTGTAAGTTTCCAACTAGTACGCCACCACCATGGGAATAAGAGTTGAGTGAATAAAAAACCGAGCATTCAGGGGGGTCTGGGGGTTGTCCCCCAGGAAAATTTTGAAATTTGGTTGTATTTGGAGCGAATTTGCAACCATCTGGTACGCCTGTGCATTATGAGTCAATAAGAAAAATGTGTATTTTTTTCAAATTCTTTTGGGGGTGTCAAAGTGGATGAGAGGGTGAAGTGGGGTGTGGTGCCAGTAGGGGAGCAAGGGGTTGTCCCCCAGAAACATTGACCATATCAAGTTGCTATTTGATGATGTCTGGGCACTTAAAAAATGTCTGAGACAATACATGAAATTCAGAATATTTTCTTTTGTTTTGTGGGGGATCTGAGGGGTGGCTTACTCTCCTAGAAAATTTTACAATTTATAGATGATATTTGGTGCTTCTGGGCACTTTTAAAGTGTATTAGTCAATAAAAACATTGAAAAACAATCTCAATTTTTTTCAAATTTTGGGGGTGTCAAAGGGGAGGGGGGCAGAGGGGGAGGTGGGGCTGGGGTGCCAGAGGGGGAGCAGGTGTTTGTCCCCCATATCAAAATTTACAATATCAAGGTGCTATTCGATGAAGTTGGGCACTTTAAAAGTGTCTATTTCCCAAGAAAATTTTACAATTTTAAGATGCTAATTGGTGCTTTCTGGGCACTTTAGTCAATAAAGTCAATAAAAAAATTTGAATTTTTTTTGGGGGGGGGGTGTTAAGGGGAGGGGGCTGCCAGAGGGGGAGGTGGAGTGGGGATGCCAGAGGGCGAGTAAGTGTTAGTCTTCCAGAATCATTAACTTTATCAAGGAGCTATTTGATGATGTCTGGGCAATTTAAAAGTGTCTGAGACAATACATAAAACAAATTCAGAACTTTTCCATTGTTTCGTTTGGGGTGTGAGGGGTGGCCCACTCCCCCTACAACGCTATTTGGTGCTTTCTGGGCACTTTCAAAGTGTATGAGTCAATTAAAGAATTTGAGAAAATCACAATTTTTTTTTTTTTTGGGGGGGGCGCCAGAGGGGGGTCTTTGCAAGTGCAAGATGCAAGAGGGGGAGCAAGTCCCCCAGAAACACTAACTATATCAAGGAGCTATTTGATGATGTCTGGGCACTTTAAAAGTGTCTGAGACAAAACACTAAAATAAATTTAGAACTTTTCCATTGTTTTGTGGGGGGTGTGAGGGGTGGCTAATACCCCTAGAAAAATTTACAATTTTAAGTTGCTATTTGGTGGTTTCTGGGTTCAAAGTGTATGAGTCAATGAAAAAAATTACCAAAAAAATATTTTCAAAAAAAAAAATTTCAAATTTATTTTGGGGGGGTGATCGCACCCCCCCATCTGACGGCCCTGCATGATGTCAGTTAGATTCAGATCAGGTTTTGAAATAAAATGATCTCTCTAAAATACCCAAAGTTTCTAAAAATTCTAACAGTCTACAATTTACTCTATCAACAGACTGATAAAAAGTTCTTTCCTGAAAAATACCAAGGCTTGAAGAATTGCTCATCTAGTAAGTGGCATGGCACGTGCAAATGGCCTTATAAGGACTGTCAGTTGATGGCGCAAAATTCTGTAGGTTAAATTATGTACTTAAACATGTAAATATTGCTTCAAAATCTCCAAAATTGAATTTCAATGAAATTATCCAAACTACATGACATTGAAATTTGAAACATGTTTGTAAATAATAATAAAGAGAAATGTGATATTAATTTGATTTATATAGTGTATTCAAAGTTCTAATGTTAAAGTTTAGTTGGGCTACTATATCTGAATTTTTAGATTTTTACAGATAAGTCCAGATGACGCGTTTTGCATTGTGATATTTCAAGTACTCCATGGCTTTTAATGACAGATCATTGTCATTTGGCAACATCACTTGTCAAATCTAATCTCTTTATTGATCTGTTTGGAATAAATACATCATTGTGATGCCTTTTGGACAACATGAGGATGATGGAGTCATATTTTCTGAAAGTTTTAACCTTTAGTTTATGTACTATTGGAGGGTATATTTTGTGGACAATGGGTATTAACAGTATGTATCGCATCAGGATAAAAAGTTATGATGTTACAGATAAAGGAACTGGTCACAATATATGTTTTATTAAGACACATAAGTGTGCAAGTTCGACAATCACAAATATCATGCAACGATATGGCTTAAAAAATAATCTCACTTTTGCATTACCTCTTAAGAATAATGTGTACTTTGGATTTTTGAGGGATTTCAGAGAAGATTCTGTGGCTCCGCTGCCACCTGGGAAACAGGCCAATATGTTAGTTAATCACGCAATCTTTAATGAGCCTGGTATGAAACACATCCTCGGTCAGGACGTGAAATTCATTGGAGTCCTTCGTTACCCGCTTAAGCATCTTAAATCTGTATATAACTACTTTAGATTGGAGCAGAAATATCTCATGCCAAGTATTGATACGTTCCTCTCAGATCCGAAAAAGTATGACGTCGAAACAGAACGCTGCTCTTACACTCATAACTTCCAGGCATTCCATTATGGCTTTAACATGTTAAAATCAGACTCCAAAAACTACATAAAGCATAGGACTTTATATTTAGACAGGATATTTACCTTGATGATCATCGTAGAGCATTTCGATGAATCTATGATCCTGCTAAAACGAGCGTTGAATTGGAAATTATGGGATGTAGTGTACATGTCGAAGAAGGTGAGAGAGTACAATGAAAAGAATAGAGAAATCACTGAAGAGAAAGAGGCAGTCTTCAAAAAATGGAATAATATAGACTATTTCTTGTATGATCACTTTAATAAGACTTTGTGGCACAGAGTAAAACTGCAGGGTACAGGCTTTAAGAAAGAACTCGATATATTCAAATCGATTCTGCAGGAAGTGACATCTTTTTGTAGTTCGGATATTATTAGTGGAGAATTAAAACTTGTTGATACTTATAATAATCAAACTCAAACATGGACAGCTGAAGATTGCGTTTCACTCAAACGTGACCCTAAAGATTTTACTCAAACGATCCGTAAGAAACAATATGGCGGTTTGTTCAAGCATAGATTTCCTAGTAAATACCCGGCAAAGAAAACGGCATCTCACATGGGGCGAAAAATAATTGGTGATTGGGCTGTGTCAGGATTCTGAAATAACATTCCTTTCGATTGCAATAATGGATACTTGATATTGTAATATGAAATAATAATGATATTCAAGCTTAGTCACTAATGAGAAATAAAGTCTAAAAATAATATCATGTTAACATTGACTGTTGTTATATACAGTACATAAAGTTGATTCAAAAGATCTAACGCAGCTTACAGTGAGATCAGATCCACCAGCATTAGACAAAAAAAGAATTGTATAAGTCATTTGCACCTGTGTTATTCTTTATTAGATGTATAATGCTTCCGTTTGACAGTAAAATATTACATCCTACTGGTAGAGGTGATCAATATTAAAGCTTTCTATTTCTTGAATGTTAAGGAATCTATTCAAGTTTCTGTAAAAGTATAGTATGCACAAGTGACAGTATAAACCAGAGAGTGTGATATGTTGAAAGCAATATTTTTAAAAGCATGGCAATGTTTCCCAAAAACTAAAATTGAGATGGTTGACGTTTCAGAAAATAGGCACAGCATAGCATATACCAATGACCCAATAAGGGCATTATATACCAAATATTCCTTTCTATTGAGGTGAATACATGTTCATCTTTCCCTCAGTGTACTTCCTACAGCCGGAATACTCATTCTACAAATATAAGCTGTGATGTCATAACAACGGAGCTTTGTTGCCATGTATATTCAAGTATTTTCTATAATATTATTGTGACGCGATAACAAAAATCTTTATCGTCTGCTAATATTCTGATCTACCGTGGTATATACAGTTGAAAACAGGAAGTGGGAAACAAGGAAATACACTCGGATATTTTTAATCATGTGATCAGTTCTTAAGTGAGAAACACAGGAGAAAAAAGAAATACAGGAGCACTAAAGAATTTGCAATATTTTTTCTAATTTTTTTTTAATGTATGCCCTAATTGGAATCTCTCAATATATTATCCTTTTCATTTCAATTGGAAACTGCGCTGTGTGCTCATTAGTGGGAATGCGCGGGAATCTACAATTTAATCAGTGCTTCCTTCATATATAGATTTTCCATAAACTCACAATTTAAGAAAAATCAAATAATCAAAATTATATTATTAAAGAGATTTTACAGTAACTTGCTGAATTGTAGAAATGTCAGTCTTTGTCTAATCTAATATAGTACAATGTTGATATAATCCATTAACTACTTTATTAAAGATGGATGTCTGAATAATATAGACAGAAAAGTCTTGTTCCATGGAAAATGAAAAAAGAAATTGACTCAGATGAATTGGTGCAAGTAGAAAGATTTTCTTAGATGAATACCAAACTAAATAGCATTAATAAAGATGAACTGTATTAGAGTTAATCATGTCACGTCAAAGAAAATATGTCAGCCTATTCACACAATCTTAACTATCACATGAAATTGATTCAGGATTGATTTAAAGGTGGCGCTTACATCAAACATTTTTTCGGGATGAAACTACATGAGCTAATGAGTTATGTTGGCATGAGCACCTGTTACACATTGAATTTTGACATATAGGGTTTTCCTGTTTTTTACGACTTACTGGTCAATTGTTAAACTCTGTCATTTACATATGTTCATTTGACTGTTAGAAATAATCATAAATATTTATGCATTCAGTTTGTGGCATGAATTGAATGGACTCATCGGTGTGTATCAAAACAGTTTAACGAATAAGACGGTGATAAATGAATTTTATTCAACTGAAACTCTCCCATTTGTCATGAGTTACTTTTTTAGTTATTAGTTAAATATTGTTGTGCAAGAGAATTGGTTCTTAAATTCATTGAAATACTTATTTATTATTGAATATTTGGTCTCCAGTGAGGAACTCTTATTAGAACACCTCTTGTAAATACCTATCATAAGAACACCTCTCCTCTTATAAGAACACCTCTCCTATCATAAGAACACCTCTCCTCTTATAAGAACACCTCTCCTCTTATAAGAACACCTCTCCTATCATAAGAACACTTCTCATAAGAACACTTCTCCTATCACAAGAACACCTCTCCTCTTATAAGAACACTTCTCCTCTTATAAGAACACCCGTTCTCTTATAAGAACACCTCTCCTTTTATAAGAACACCTCTCCTCTTATAAGAACACCTCTCCTCTTATAAGAACACCTCTCCTCTTATAAGAACACCTCTCCTATCATAAGAACACCTCTCCTCTTATAAGAACACCTCTCCTCTTATAAGACCACCTCTCCTCTTTTTAGAACACCTCTCCTATCATAAGAACACCTCTCCTATCATAAGAACACTTCTCATAAGAACACCTCTCCTCTTATAAGGACATCTCTCCTCTTATAATAACACCTCTCTAATGAGCACCTCTCACAGGATCACCTTTTCTTTTTGAGTGAACACCTTTGAAAAAGAACCTCTCTGGTGAATACCTCTTATAAGAACATTTGTCTAATGAGTAAATCTCACAGACACACTTTCCAGTAAATCCAACCCTTTAGTGAAAAAAAAATATTTTAAGTGATCAGCTAACTTTAGAATAAGCGCATTTTAGGAAACAAAGATAGTTTTTGTGGAATTCCTGACATTATAGCATACAGGTGTTAGGCTAGTTACCTCCGAGAAAATACATAAACATTTGTAAATATCACATATTTTCTTTTATTGCATACAAACTATAGGCAGGGGGCTGGTTGCCATTTGTTAACTTTTATATACATATATGACACACGGTGTCATAAGCATATGGTCTATAAAATATATCTTCTATTATTTTTATGCATGTGCTTGCATATAAATGCTTATACACATGTGCTGGCATCAGGTTTTTGTAGAGGAAGGAGGAAAGCTTTCATGGTATAAAGATGTGGGCTTATTGGGTTATTTATTTTCTTAGGCAAAGTTGTTTACATGTGTGGTCTTGTTAACATATGTATTTGTTCACTTGGAACTATAATTAATAAACCATACTTTAAAGCTAGATGTACTAAGCAAGAAATATTGAAGGCCTCAAAACATTGCCATGCCAACTGGATCTGATGAGAAGGCATGCTGCGCTGGTTTGATATTTCTCGAATGACTTGTTTCTAATGCAAATTATTTTAACATTTCATGTTTATTGTAGCTTTAAAAGATGTTTGCTAACACATTCTGCAATACTTCTAGTTAAGAAATTGTTGATATTTGGTCATACATCAACATCAGTGATCTCCCCAGTATTAAAGCACTTAGTGGGTGCAGCACCCACCTAAGATTTTGAAAATAGGCTTGCACCCACCTGAAAATCCATTTGCACCCATTTGAAAATGAGAGCAATCATGAATAATTGGCATATTTTGACCAATGTTGGTCTGAATTGTGTAAATGAGAATTCTGCACCCACTTGAGAAAATATTCTAGCATTCTGATACTCATAGCATCTCTCTCTGTTGCATCGCAGATCTACTATCCAGGAGTCCGTTTTTGTACCGTTCGTAGTAACGAACGTTCGCAATTCGTAAATTCGTAAATATTTAAAAAGTTACGAATGAGTTACGAATTCGTAAAGTTGCGAATGGATCATTTTTGTACGCTTTCGTAAGTCATTCGTAACTTTCCAATTGTTTAGAGTAAGATTTACGAATTGGTTGACGTCATATTCCACAGTTGTCAGGACAGATAGTACAACAAACAGGGTTGATCAAAATAATAAAACCAAAGTCATACAATAAGAACTTTATAAAAATAAAGATTCCATGAAAAGTACTAAAATAGATAGAGAAATAGGTTGATAATACGTTGATAACGGTGTTGCCCTTTGTGTTCTCTGATTTAGAATGACAAAAACGTCACAAATCACAATATAAATGAATAAATAAGAGGCCGTTCGCAAAGTTACGAAAGGGTCAGAGGTGGTATTAAATCTACGAACGAAAACAGGCATGACGTCACTATTTTCGTAAATTTATGAATCGTTCGTAACTTTACGAATCTTACGAAAATGCAACTTTGCGAAATTCGCAAATTAAACAATGGACTTACGAACGTTCGTTACTACGAACGGTACAAAAACGGGACCCAGAAGGATAGAGATGGAGAGGGCGTGGATTACCACGGTGATATTCTAGGGAGATCAATGTACATTTATGCCATATTTGGCGCTTTCCAGAAGTTTCTTAATATGAGAATGCTATTGCATTTGCCTTTATAAATGATAAATAAACATTTAATAGATCATTTGATAAATTCTGCCACCATTTGATATTTCAGAAAAACTATGATATATATTGGCTAAATTGATGATGTCATTGGTTGAAGGTAGACATCTTACCATGCAAAAACAAGATTGAATTAATGCCAATTGCAAAAAATCAACTTCTGACATCATCAAGCTAGCAAATACATGTATATCAAAGTTTCTCTGATGGATCTGATGTGAACATGGCAGGATTTATTAGAACAATCTATTGAGATTATGATTCACTATGATGCTCATGTAACTGGATCAACTGCCTTTTTAGTAACACTGCTTCAACAAAGGTTATGTCTGAAAAAAATGTTTGCATATATGTGGTTAACTTCTTCATCAGAACCTAATTAAAAAACAATTAACCAGAGTTTCCAATGTAGTGTTTCAGAACTCTTTGAAGTCCAATTTACTTTTTTAAACCAATCATAGCAATTAGTTGAACATGTTGAATTCAATTAGATCTATATGTATAGATATCAATACATTTAATTACAGTCTATTCACAATGTTATCCCTTTCATACCCCTTAAGCACATGCTTCCAGATCTATTTTGCAATCCAACTGCAAACATCAAACATGAAAATTGTTTGCTTTTATCAGTCATTAAAGGTTTGAAGCTCATTAACTCTTCATTCAATATTGTTGATATTTGATCAATTCTTATCTGTTAAGTGTAATTATTGTCTAGTTTCTAGTTTATGTTATTAATATTTAATTACACTGATTTTTTGAGTATTGACTGCTTTCAAATTCATTGTTTTATGCTCCTTACTGTACTTTGCTCTTTGAACATCTTGCTCGATACTTATATTAGTTAAAAGTGATATATCTACTCATATAAGTCCATGGGCTTATAGTTGGTAGATTCCTAGGTGTAAGTATTCTTATATTTCGGTGTTATGGTCTGTCCATAGTGAACATTTATAGGTCTTATTCTAAGTGGTAAAGTATCAGATTTAATTCATGGACTTTTATGAATATTAAAGGTTAGTTTACTGCGCCTACATATATGATATTGCATATATATCTAACTACATTGTATGTTCTTATATATCTGTTGAAAGCCCATGATTTTATCAAACATCCCATATGATTCAAAATACCTATAAATTGATTAAGGGCATATTTTTGATTGACATAGATGTCTAATTACAATGCATAGATGCACAGAATATTGTATTTGAAATGAATTATTAAAATTTTATTTATTTATCTTATGACCTTAGATCACATTGGTGTCATATAAATGATCAAACATACATTTTGTTTATATACAAATACTTTGTGCATACCAAGTAATATCAAACACATTAAGCCTAAAATGAATTTTATTTCATTTTTGATATCATATTTACTATAAATTGATGTTGAGTGATTTATGCTTGGGTTCCATAAGGTAATAAAAACATTGGATAATTGATGAAGATTGGAATATAATTACCATTTGTGATTTTAATGTCTTTCTTCAGCACCTGATGCTCCATAAAATAAATCATGTGAACAACTTCGTTAAGGTCATCTTCATATGGTCAGACTTCACTGCCTTCGAGAAATAGATGTAGGGTTCTGAAACAAAGATGCCTTGGAATTTTCTCATATTTATTTTGACATTGTCATTTAAATGATCCAATGCTGAAAACTTAATGAGTTTTGCATTTCAAAAGTTTTAAGTATGATAAAACATATATGTTTGACCACATATGAATATACATGCAGTCATTTCCATTCTCCTTGCAGAAGATTAATGACCTGAAAGTTAATGTCAAAGGTGTCATGTGAAAATGTCATGTGACAAAATTCAAAGAAATAATGAGGTGGGAAATAATTAATTTAAAAGGAATTAGTAAGCATGCTTTTTTGTTATCATTTATAATTATTCCAATCGGTTTGATGAATCGCACATAAAAATGTTTTTTCTTGATCATAGTGAAGTAATAAACTGTATAAAAAATAATTCAGTGCAAGTTGCTATCTATTATTGTAACAAAAAATCTATATTGTGCATGTAATTATTCAATGTGTAATTAACGTTTCTCATGATAATTGTAATTTCAAATGAGAGGATGATAAAAACTTCTGTTAATTACAGTTTAGTTTTCATTTTATATTGCGATGAAAGGATATTCCGGGATGATCATTATCTATTTTTTAATAACTGACCAGGCCATGGGCAAAGTTTGTTAATAAATTACTTCTATAAAAAACTAATTTGTGTATCATAGGTTATGATTTGTGATTTTTATATGCATCGTAAGTTATATTAATGATGTTCAAATCATCCATCTCGTTAAGTATTGAAATCAACAGAGGCACTACGAGTAGTCAGAGAATGCTCTTGATATATGGGTAATAGGCAAATACGGATAAGCGCAGATAAAAAGCAGTGCTTGAAGTGGAGTAGAAATATATTGGAGTATTTTTGTAATCTCAGCGAGCATTGCTACAAAGAGAGGAGAACTTGAGCTGCTACTGTTGGACTTATTAACTAATTCAAGCAGAACTATATAATATTAAAACAGAAAAAAGAATTAGAAAAAAAGTTATTGACCTTTAAAAAGTGTTTTTAAGTTCAATTTATTTGAATGATTCAGCCACAAATTGGAGCATATACAATAGCACAGTTGTGTTAGTTTTCAGACGAATTTTCACTAAAAAATTATCAATGAAAAGAACTGGGTATTGCATATTTTATTGGATATAAGAGGTCTACTAGGTTTTGTTAGTACATATACAGGACCGTGTGATTGATTTGCAAAGAACATGCATTAAATTAATTCCGAAAACTGGATATCTCTGAAGGTAACATACCATATGTACAGGGTACCAGTGATTAATGATATTACTTGCCCTACTTCAGTGGCATAAAAACTGATTTTTGGGAATAAACATTTAGCACAGAATAAACATTCAGTTATAAACATACCAAGTGAATATACAGGTTTTCTGGAGGAAATCTTGTGGTTTGGCTAATTAAACCTCAAGCTCCTGCTATTAACCAAACCAGTTGGGATATTGACTTTGCAAAAAAACTGATAAGACACTAAAAACCAAGTACAAAGTTTAATTCTACAGGAGGAAAATGATGCGGAAATTACATCACTAAGGCACTAAGAAATATAGAAACTCATATAGTCTGAGGACATAAATTACATTAATAAAAAATATTGGAGTTGATAAATTAAGAGTGTGAGTCCCTTGATCAGGTACATATGGTAAAATTCCCAAGCTAGTATGGACTAAGTATACAAACTTTCTTCAGAGATGGGATACATATGGTTGAACTATACTAGATGCTAGATAAGTCACTGATGAGGATATATATCTGAATAGTTCAACAGACGATACAAGGGATTTATCCACACTGGAATTTATTTTGCTAAAGGCTAGGGATGATGGAAATTATTCAATAAATGGAGTTATTTGCTTGTTTAAGCCATAGGAACTTAATTAGGCAAAGTAAAAGGACAGTTTGACACTAAAACGACTAGCAGGATTAAATACAGGATATTTGGAAAATCATTCCAACTTAGAGTCTATCTAGCTTAGTAATTACGGCGATAATTCATGAAAAGCAAAATTGATCTCGCAAATGTACATAATTTGACAGACAGCCAGAGAGAATTCTAATACAGTTTGTATGATGATTCTGACGGGTGTCAAATAATATTTTGGATTGTATTTCACTGGAGGAAATGAAGTCTGTGATGCTATATATAATACTGTTATTGTCTTTCTGTGTCTCTACTGAGCAAAGAAGGTATAGGAGACAACCCACTGATGCCCCTAAGCACAATTACCCACAGCAAGTCAATATAGGTCAGAAACAAGCTAAACTACCCCATACATTACCCCCAATTCGCCCCCATCAACCATATCAACAGCCTGCACTTGCTTATAATGCTAAAAGTCCATATAAAAATGGAGTCATAGGAGGTGATAAACCTCAACTAAATGCCAATCAAGATACATTTAAAGATGGCGCTATCCCATTTAAAGATGGGGCTGCCCCATTGAACATAAAAGAAATGGTAACAAGAAAACAACCTGTACATGTAGAACGCAAATCACCTCAAAGTGCACCTAGAGGAAGTAAAAAGCATCCTCGCTATCCTGTCAAAGATGGAAAAAGCAAATACATAGCGCCTTCTGTTAAAGTAACACCTCTACCAGCGGACAAACTGCCAGTGCCCAAGCTTGGGATTTACTGGTCAGCTAGTGGTAATGATTACAGCTTAAAGGCATTCTCTAGTCATCCATTCCGTATTCGTATGCGTCCTTATCCCGCTGTTGGCTCCCCCTGGCCTATGCCTCAATCTTACGAGACAACCAAGGAAGAATGCTACCCTATCGTTCCAGATCAGTTCAAAATACAATCCGATATGGCCTCTTGTGATATTTTAGAAGATGCAATCACCCGATACGAGTCATCAATATTTAAGACAATGTCATTTGTTCGCAATCCAGCAGACACATCATGTAGTCATAGCAACGGAACTCTTAATCCTCAGGTATATTCACTTAATATAAGTGTAGTTAAAGTGTGTGAAGGTTTCCCCTCTTTGCATATGGATGAATCATATGAACTGCAGGTGAATGAAAAAGGTGCTAGTCTAATCGCCATGGAGATATGGGGTGCCCTGAGGGGGATAGAGACATTCTCACAGTTGATCTATCGTACTAGTGAATCCACATACCAGTTGAATAAAACTACAATCAGGGACCACCCTAGGTTCTTACATAGAGGTATTCTAGTCGATACTGCCAGACATTTCCTCAGTTTGGATACTATTAAAACAACACTTGAGACAATGGCTCAAAACAAGTTCAACGTCCTTCATTGGCATATGACAGATGACCAGTCATTCCCCTTCCAACTGAAGTCTTTCCCTAATATAACCAGCAAGGGGTCTTTTGATCCAGACTCAATGGTGTACACCCATGATGATGTCACAGAAATCGTAAAATTTGCCCGGATGCGGGGAATCCGTATCATTCCTGAATTTGACACCCCAGGGCATACATTTGCCTGGGGGGTAGGCAAACTTGAGCTCCTGACCCCTTGTTATAAATTCAATCAAAAGGACCTGGATGGTATGTATGGGCCACTTCACCCTGCTTTAAACTCCACCTATGACACGCTACAGAAAATCTTCCAAGAAGTCCTTGATGTATTTCCCGATAAATACGTTCATCTTGGCGGTGACGAAGTGCCATTTGATTGCTGGAGGACAAACCCATATATTGCAGAATTTATGAAGCAGAAAAACTTACGTGATATTCGGGAGATGTTGCAATATTATGAACAACGTTTAGTCAATATTGTGACATCAGTTGGAAAGACCAGATCGACGGGGGTCGGGACCATTGTATGGCAGGAAGTTGTAGATAATAATGTCAAGGTTCCTTCTGATACAATCGTTGAGGTGTGGAAAAGTGGCGGACATGAGGTGTTCAATTATATCACCCATAGGAACCTCAGTGTCATTTACGCAGCCTGTTGGTACCTGGATCACATCAAATATGGTCTCGACTGGCATAACTTCTACAAATGTGATGCGCTTTATCAATTGGAACGTTACGGAAGAGATAAAAAATGGGACTCTAATAAACTACTTGGGGGTGAGGTATGCCTCTGGGCTGAGTATGTAGATGATAATGAATATAATCAAAGATTATGGCCCCGTGCTTCAGCAGCTGCAGAAAGACTTTGGAGCCATCATAGTATAAATGATGTTCATCGGGCAGCGCCACGCATCGAGGAGCACAGATGCCGTATGATCAGTCGGGGGTTACCAATGGGGGTCATCAATGGTCCGGGATATTGCAAACAGTTCAAAGCTAAATCCAAGACTATTCCACTTAATACTACTGCGGAGACTGGTGGTTTCTTGTCAGATCTCTCTCTATCATTTAACAATATAAGTTCATCCATAGATATTCCAGAGACATATTCCCTGATGTATATCTGTGCGGGGATTCTCGTTTTATTGGCTGTTGTCATGGTGATCTTCAAACAGCCATCAAGATCAGGAATTTTAGTGCTTCTTATTCCGCTCAAATCAAACTCTAATAATCCACGGAAACTGATACCATTGTTTGCCGTGGGTATTTTGGTATATTGCCTTTTCTCCACACCATTATGGCTGGAGGTTTTACATAAAAACAATCGTGGTGGGAGCCCAATGTCTCACCTAAGACCCAAATATGGTGCACTTATAAACCACATGAATCAATCAGTGCAATTAAAACCACCTTGATTTGTCAGGGCATTTAGTTTTATTTACTCCTTATTTATTAAGAGGTTATGTCAAATTATCAATCTCCATTTTCACAATCTACATCCAGCTTTACACTGCAAACTCATGGGTTTCACTCCTCAAGGAAAATGAATTTACATATTACATAGTTCCACATGCCTATCAAACATGCATGAATTGAAAGAACTCAGAAATACAATCAAATATGCAGTTCGATTTAGCCCAGTTTTCAGGAAATGTATTCAAATGTATTAAAGTATATACATGTCTATTTATTCTGTTATTACTGATTCATCTGTCACTCAAGCTGATATTCCATTTTCTAAACAAAGTGGAAAGATCATGATATTTTGACTCAACCTCTAAGTTTAATTTATAGACACTGTTCGCCATAAAATGGAAAAAACAACAGCTGAAACTATATACAGGTATTCTTTCTCAAAGGATGGCAACAATCCGGTTATTATCTGTGCTATATTAGTAAATATTAGATAAGATAAAATGCCTCTGCAACATTTCAATTTATTCATTCAGTTTAAAATTATATGATACAATTTAATATTTTCATAAACTCGTAAGCTGAGGTTTATGTGTCATAATTGCTTTGAGCAATTTGAGTTGTGGCAATAAATCACACATTTTGCATTTAGTTTAAAAAGTAAACAAAATAACAATCAATGACATCAACATTGCATGTGTTATTATACTACAAAATTTACATTATATTAATGCGGCTGGGGAGATCACAGCATATTGAAAAGATAGAGTGGAAACATAATGATAAAAGAGAGAAATGTTCATATAAGTATGTATGATATTTAGTGTTATATGAAAATAACTGAATTTCTACCAAGAAGTCACCAATCACTATGTTTCTCCATTGAAATGATAATGAATATTAAACCTAAAATATGTGTTCTTTTTGCATTGCACCGAGTCCCCCTTAAGTGTATAAAAGGTATATTAGTGGGTGGTGAATCTAAATGGCTTGATGCAAGCAAGACAATACAGTTGTATTGACATTAGAAAAGTTTTGCACAATATTTTTAGCCCAACACATCTAAAATCTGTAACGCATTTACTCGCTTTACGCATACCGAAGTATTTCAGTTAAACCAATGCAGTTGTGGATACGGTTGAACTATAACCTGTTGTGCAAAACCTCTCTATTGTTGACTATATCATCACCTTATATTTGAGAAGCTATTTTTCCAGCTGTATATATTACATTTTAAGGTTATATGACCATGAATATTATATTTATGATACAGCCTCATTATTTGCTCATATTAAGCTTTATGATTTAATTCATTAAGCATACAAATTGTTTTCATTAAGGAATCATTGCAAAAGATCAATGTAGGATAATTCACAACTATATGTTTTAAGTTAATCTTTGAGACAATCCCCTCAAATGACAATGGATTCTATTTATGAGTGTTAAAATCTCCAGATAAGCTCTTTGATATACATCTTGTATTTAATGTCTCTGTTGTATCATTTAAGGGATAACTAGCATTAATGATGAGTCTAGAGTAACTTTCTTTGCTTACAATATTATATTTCATATCTTTTTTCTAAAACATTTAACCAATTCTGAATTTTACTTGTACACCACCCCTCGTACAATTAAACAATGATTTACCCTGCCTTGATTTTTTCAGCTGTCCCTATAAGTATGTACATTATATTACAAATCCTGTGTTAAGTGTAAAGAGACTCTAGTTTATGGACACCCTGTAAGATTTAAACACATCTTTTCATATTATATTTTCATGTTTCTTATTGTTCTTAAGGGCGGTTTGGTAAACAAATTTGTAATTTTGCTTCTGGAACTTTTTTGTTTAATTTTATAAATATTAAGTCAAATCTATAGACATGTCAGCTTCCATTAAAATGTTGCTATTGTAAGCTGTAAATTTTAACATATGTTTATGAATTGATTCTGAATCACGAAAGCAATGTGTTTTTATCTAATAAAATTTCAATGACGTCCATGAGTTAGATATATTTTCAATATATTGTAAGTGATAAAACTCAATATAGTACATTGAAGGAACATGACATGGTTTCTTTTGATTTTGATCAATAAAGTCACCCACTCATACTACCTTAAAAGTATAAGGTCAAAATTATTTTTCTAAATATTTATGAACTGAGGAAAGCACTTTCACATTTTTGTTGGTCTACATAAGGCACTCAAAGAAAATGTCACTGGGTAATATCTTAAAGCCTAGAATAAGATACAAAAGCAAGCACTGAAGTACAAATACAAAAGTATACAAATCAATGATATTGATTAAAAATTAGGGAAATCAGTCAAATCACGTCAGAAACATGTTAAATAAATCAGAGTAAATTTAGAACATGGTCAGAATATTTTATTTATTCAATGATAATTTCCAGTGATTTGATTGGTCCTTTTGAGGCACATATATCTTCCCATTTCATGTTCTGAAAAATTCATATACATGTACAGTTAAACCTATGTAAGTGAAGCATCTTTTGTCCCTCAAGATAGTGTTAATTTTGGAGGTGCTCTATTTACAGAGGTAAATTTTCTATTAAGTTAATGGTTAATGGGATTTGAAAAAGTGTACATTTTTGGAGGTGTTATATGTGTCTTTGTATAAAGGTGTTTACTTTACAGGTTTCACTGTAACTATGGCATCATCGTGAAATGTAGACTTTTGCAGGCATAATATTATTATCTATATATTTTACTCAATCATCAAATACTTTACAGAATCTACCTATCAATTTAGATCACACACTTATAGCTTTAAGTGTATATTGTTCTAAATGAGATGAGACGAGTCAAAATGTAAGACTGTATTTTTGATTTAATATAAAGGTTTACTTTAATTTAATCATAACTCAGTAGACCTTATTGATGATGAATGACTATGGATTGTTGTTAATCAGTGGCCTTTGTCCATTGTGGCTACTGATTTTATGTTCAGAATGATGGATAGACTGTTTCTACAGTTGTTTGAATAATATTAAAAGAAATAAAAAATACAGTTATTGTTTTGTCAAAGTTTATCTCCTTGAATTAGCAAATATTCTTGAATGTTGAGGAATGCTCCCTGATGTAGCTGAGAGTATTGAATTATTATAGTGAGTTAAGAAAAAAGGAATTGACGTGTAAATATGTAATTTTCATGCACACCTTGTTGAGGATACCACATGCAATTCAACAATATCAATTACAAATCTGTGTATGATAAATATACTGGACTAGTTAATTATTTAATCCCATGTTAAAACCAAATTTGTGATTTACAATCTGAAAATAACCTATTGTTCTTAAGTTTCCTGATGAACTATCAAGATCCCATGAAGCAATACAATCATGTAATCACCATGGTAATTAGCCCAGCTATGAAATATGCCTAAATGAAAAGGCAGTCATATTTCCAGACATTGGAAAATCTATGTTTTGTTGGATGTATTTGATAATGCTCAATTTTTAGCTGGATTTGTTTTCACTTGATGTTGAAATCCTGGGTATATGAAAATGTAAATAGTGTTAAATACCATGAATAGTGGCATACTGTAATCATAGGGGAATGAGAGTCATATTGGTTGGGAACTACTTGAGCAAAGCAAACACAAAGTAATCCTAGAATTTTTCAATTTTTAGAGGTTTATACAGCATCAACTGTGGTGACAAAAAAATTGCTAGATTGCCAGAACACATATGACTTTTTGAAATTGGTCAGAAGATTGCAGTAATAACAAATATACCATGTACAAGGATTTGATACGGAACAGGTCACCCCAATCAGCAATCAGTCAATCACAATGACAACACAGGATGCTGTTGTAGGTGTAGTTTGTTATGTTTGAGAAAGAGTTGATTTATTCTGGCAAAATACTCTTTCTTTACTGGTTAGAAATTGTAGAAATTGGTTTAAGTGGCATGGAATACAATCAGTAAATTAATTTTTCAGCTGGAGGAGGACTTAATCAGTTTTGGGACTCCAAAAGAGATGGAATACTGTGAAATAGACTCTTCCATTCCTCATGGGTCCTCAATTGGTTCTCAATTGGTTTAACATTAACTTTCAATTTGGTTGATCAGTAAAAAGGAGAACAACTTTTCCATACAGCCTAGGCCACTGTGAGACTGTGTATATCTCAAGACAGTTGAATGTTTTATCTTAGAAAATGTCTTGTTTCTTAGTTTGCTGTTCGTTTATCCAATACTGATAAGATTGCTAAGTCAGCTTTGGTTTTTGATACAAGACAGATGATATACCAGAATATTGCAAATAGAACCAGAGATATGATATAAGTACACGGGGTGGTCCAAAAGTTCCGGGAATGGGTTCTATATTTTGGTAATATTTATTATTCAATATTTTTGATATTTGGCATTGTTATTCTTGGACCAACTTGAATCCAGCACAATGAGAAATTTATTATCTTGATTTGTCAGTCTGATGCAGAGTCACAAGACAAGGCTCCATCTCATGGCTACTATTTTGGCTCACATGGTACCATATGAGCCTATGGAATGCCCACTTCTCCATCCTTCTGTCCTATATCTGTCCATTCATTTTCAAACAAATGAAAACTGCCCATTGTCTGAACTAATAATCCATTTCATGTAGATCCATAATTGTAACTTAAATTATTGTTCTTGGCTCCTATTTTACCTTGTTTTGGAGAAATCAGCCTTTTTTCATAAAAATATCACATTTTCAAAAATGTATGAACTCACCACATGAGCTCACCAAATTGTGCCATTCCTTTCGTCTGTACTTGATAAAATACGGATTTCTGAATGATGATCTATTACATACCTTACAAGGGCTATAAAAGCCCTTTTTGAGATTTCCAGGATATACTAGACTGTTAAAATGTGAAGAAAATAAATAGATATCAATTCTGTTGCCATTGAAGATGTAACATGTACTCACAGGAGCATGTCAGGATTTCCCTCATGGGCGATCAATGCAGAAACAAAGAAATAGAATTAAATGAGATGGATGACATATTCCTTGAAGCTTACGAGCCTCCATTAATCATGCTTAAAGGACATTGTCCACACATAAATGATTATATATTGGTGATAATTACATGTTCTTACTCATTGAACCATAAGATTCTGATGGTTGTTTTATAGTTAATCAGTTCAAAGTAAACTCTTATTATTCTACTTTAGTGATCTACAGGGTGTTTCATAATGACCGTTCCCCCCCATCCATAGGCAATCCTAGATCCCATGGCCCCATAATTTATATACATGTACCATAATAAAGCTAATTCAATTCTGGACTTATGTGCCAAATATTAGCATAAAAAATGGAAAAAATGTCATGGTTTATCATGATGTGAAATGATAGTCTTGCTTCAAGTCCTTGTGACCCCCCCCCTCCAAATATACACCTCACCTCAGAGGTGAAGTAGATGGGATGTGGTTCAAAGACATGATGCAAGACTTAGTAAAGATCACTCTATTGTTCTATATTATACTTGATGACCATGCTTTGTATTTCTGAGTAGAAATCTAATGTAATAACACAAAGTACAAGTACACAAGCCACTGCGTCTGCCAGATTATGAACTTGAACAATTTCTAATTATTTTGAAACAATTTTACCTATTATATTAAATATGAAAATTTCATTGAAATACTCATTATGTAGATCTACATGTACTTAAAAGAGAATGGATTGCAGGTTAAGCATTTTATGATAAGTAGAAGGATGCCAATAAGGTGTGTTAATTAATTAACCATGGCAACAGAAAGTCAACATTCAAAGATGCTACAGACAATGGGAACCTTTCTTGTTATTATATGATTAATGAGATTCATTGATTACACTAGCAAATAACAACCTTTTCAAGCATACATGGTAAAGTTCACCATTTATCTTGACAGTTAACAAGATGTGAAACTAGAAAATCCCAATGGAGCATCCTCAAGAGCTTATCTCTAAATAGAAGAAATGAATCCCTACACATTGGAAATGTTATGTTTTGATAATATTACAGTTAGTATTGATACACAATTTCCATTTATAACACCCCCTCTCCAGTGACTTCACATGTAACTCTTTTGTTAATGTACCGCCTATGTAATTTTTTATTTTTAACAATGACGTCAGGACTCAAGAGAGTGTCGAACATTCTATAATAAAACACTAAATATGATATACACCACATATCATATTACAGTTTATGTCACGGTTTTCCTGTTATACAACTGTTAATAATAGTTGTTAATAATTAGTTCATGGTACTCCATACTTTAGAAGTTAAGCCTTGTAGAATGTAAATATAGAAATATGAAATGCTTTCATAACATATACAATTTCTGTTTTTATTAAAGTTCAGTCCCATGTGTTCCTCCCACTACATCAATTTAAAATCCTGGCATGAACTTAGTTGCATTAAAGTAGTTGTTCAGGACATTCCCAACTTGTAATATCCATTGAATTTTATTACAATTTTTTAAGAGATTTTTGGTACATTGCAATTTATAAATAGGTATCCCAAATGTGTTTTTGAATCATTTGCAAGACACCTATTCATTTATATATTTGAGTGTCAATATGACATATTCAGAACTTTATCGCACCTTTGAGTGCTATATTATGATTAGTTTGGCAGGTAGGCAGGTGGGCATCCAACTTAATTCTGTATACGCGATTCCTGGCGAACCGTTTGACAGATTGATGTTGAATTTTTCAGGGATAATTCTTTGTATGAAAACCTGGAACTGATTAGTTTTCTGCATCCTGGCTAAATGTTAAGGCTGCCATTTTTGATTTTCCATATCCTAAAATCTTGTCTGTAAAGCCTTGTTTATGCATCATCAGATGAACCTTTTGACAGATTGATTTCAAATTTTCAGGGAAGACTCTTTGTTAAAAAAAATGTTGAACTTATTAGTTTCTGGGTTTTCTTGGTAAACAGTCCGGTGGTAGGAGCAGTTAAAATGGTAAGACAGCCATTTTGGATTTTTCTGAACTTAAATCTTGTCTGTAAAGTCTTCTCTTCATGTTTCAAGCCAAACTGTGTGATGAATATGTGATGATACATGGTGATGCAAGTCTAATGAAATTAATGTTAGTTTATTATTGACAGAAAATTAAGTGTCCTGACTGTTATAGCATATTCTGATTTGATATATTAATGTCTTTTGTTATAAAAGTCAAGAACTGATTAGATTTTACATGAAAAAAAAAATTAGGAAAAAAATCATGAGGTTTCTTTATCAACTTTCACATAACTTACAAAAATCAATAAAAATAAATTGCATTAAATACATGCCTTTTGTAATTAAGCTTACTGCAGAGATTTCAAAAAGATAACAAGTCATATCAGTATTGTTGCTCTTTAATTGCTCATTATTGAAAGTAAACAATGTTTCTTGACTTTTTAATATTTCTCTTATACATGAGATTGGATACCCTCAGCAAGAGTTCTGGTTCAATAACCTCTTAAAATTCCCAATTTGTGATAATTTGTCATTATGACCATCTAAACTGAGCTAGGTAAATGTCTTTTTAGAAAATGAATGCTTTACTTTACTTCACCTTTTAGAATCTTTACTTTCATTCCAGATTCGACTCCCTTTATAAGACAAGAAAGCTACATATAATTAGATTGTAATTAATGCATCAGTGTTAAAACTAGAACCATATGTATTAATCAGAGGCTAGCTGACAATGACCAGGGTAGAGAATTAGAAAGATAAAGTCTTGTTTTATGATGATGGAGTATAAGTCCAACATATACAATTCTGTCAAAACCATCTGTTTACTTTTTTAAACATGATATATTATCCTGAGAAACGTAAGGAATTTAGTGCTGTATGTGTTATAATAAAGCTATAAAGTATAGATGTTACAATACATTATACATGTATATGTATATTGTGTTGTATTTTTTCTTGAAACTGCAACTTATTCTTGCAATGTCAGTAAATATAATACCACCAAGTGTGATATTCTTCCATATGCTTCAAATATGTGCCATTTCATCAATTATTGAGTATTGCCCTGTATCAATACATCACCAATGGATTATGCTTGGATTAGTATAGATGCATCATTAAGGATTAGAAGTAAGAAGAAGCAAGAAATTACCAACTATCAAAATTCTTTAAATAAACTCAAACCCTTATCTATAATTTACGGAAATTTGGAATATATATTAGCGATATAGGCTTGCATTAAATTTTTTTATCATATTATAAGATTTTCCATATTTCCCTTAACATTCCAAATCTCAAGGACATAAAAATGATCAAATTCTGAAAATAGAAATGCTACGATAGCAATCAATCTTTTTGCAGGAAAAACATAAATAAATCTCAAATTCCTCTAGTTGGTAACTCTTTAATGTGTTAAAGGAATACTCAGATACTTGAGTACCCTGAGATTATTAGCTAGTATGAGTACTGCCCTCTGAAGAGAGTCCTAATTTTCTCTGCTCGTATTCAGTTCAACCATCTTGATATGTTTACTAATTCAAACAGAAATCGCTATACTTGAGCCATAGAAGATTCTGATTGGCTTAACCAGTTCAGATGTTTTATGATTTAAAGAGTGAAATAAAGTTGGTTGCTCTTGTCAAAGGGTAATTTATAGGATTCAGATGATAAACGTTATAACCAGGAATAATACTGTATCAGTGTATATATGTATTCCATACCTATTGAGGTTTTAGGTACATGTGCCAAGGTGTGGGATTTGCAGATGGCCCAGCTGTATCCATTTTGGTCCCACTTCATAATTTTTTAAAATCCATTTTTTGATTTTGGAATCTTAAAAGGTGAAATGTACCGAGAACCTCAGTCAGTAACATTGTTTTCCTCAGGAAACCATGTTCAAGAATCTCCCAGTATATAATCTTTATTATATTCCCACATTGTCATAGAAAGCAAATATAACCTTATCATCTATACAGACATATTCAAATGTGCTTTACTTCTATTTACAAATTGCATTTAAACAATAATGTAATGCCAATCAGGACATCAACGCTAAAATGATGTAGTAAAACAAAAAGTGAATAGAACTGTTATATTAAAAAAGAGTTTCTTGATTTAATGTATAGGTGATGATAGCAGAAAGTACTCCATAAATTGTGTATGAATTATGGATAATAAGAATAAACCAATCATTTGGGAATTGCAGTATCATTAACTGGTATTAGCTTGTAGGAAGCTTAATATTTCTGTCAGTTTTTCTGAATGATTATCTGTTTGATTCATGTAGGAGTTCAAATAATATATTTATAATCTTAGCTGCAAATCACCTTTTCCCATGCGATATTAGAAAGGGTAAAATGTATATTCTTAATTCAAAATAATCAATACTGGTGATAAATCAAGTACATGTACAATACATGTATGTAGATGAGAGACTATTAAGTTGTCAAGGCCTGTTGAAGGGAATCACGCAAAAAACGACATGGTCCATATACAGAGCCATTATAGTGTTTGTACGTTGGTAGGTTTTTATGTCTCCTCCAAAAGTGGTCACATATTGTTATGGTCTCCATTTCTATGTCTGCAGTTGGTGTCCATCATCTGTAACAAATGACAGGTGGTTACATTTTGCATGTTAATGCCTTGTCTCAATTCTCTCTCAATTCTGCTGCAACTTTAAGATTGAAAATAAAATAAAAAATTAAAAGATAAAATAAACAAGGTTACAGTGACCTAGGATAAAACGGAAGACAGACTTCAGATATGAACTGAAAGACTTTTTATTAGATTATTTTTCTAATATTCACAGCAGGTTGGAAATGAATCATGTATTTAACCCCTCAACTATACACAGTGACAGAATTTCTCATCACCTAAGAAATGACCTAAAAACCTGGAGTGATGAGATGAGTGTCTGTCACAAAATGTCACAAATATTTTCACTAAACTTGCTCTAATTTGAACAATTTTTATCCAATTTACACAAAATGTGTTAAAATGCTGTAGAAATGATCTCACTAATTTCACTAAATTGAGCATCGCCTGTTGCACATGCATGTTGTAAAATGTCAAAAGCTGGCAAAAATGAAAAATTCTCTGGTTTTAAACAGTTTTTATGTCACCACCAAAAGTGGTGACATATTGTTATGGTCTCCGTTTTTTGCGACGGCGGTTGGCGTCCGCCGGTTGGCGTCCGGCGTCCGGCGGTTGGCGTCCGGCGTCTGTAACAATTTCTTACAACTTCCTATAACTTAACAAATACTGTTTAGACTGACTTCAATTTTTTTCTAAATCATCTACATGTTCTCAGAAGTTCAAATCTGACTTTAGATTTGACATTTGACCTTCAATGACCTTCTCAAGGTCAAAAAGGTCTTTTTTCAACTTGCTTCACATTGACTAATTTTTTTTTCAAAATCATCTACATGTTCTCAGAAATTCAAATCTGACTTTAGATTTGACATTTGACCTTCAAATCTGACTTTAGATTTGACATTTCACCTTCAATGACCTTCTCAAGGTCAAAAAAGGTCAAAAAGGTCTGTTTTCAACTTGCTTCAAATTGACTTAATTTTTTTTTCAAAATCATCTACGTGTTCTCAGGAATTCAAATCTGACTTTAGATTTGACTTAAGATTTGACATTTGACCTTCAATGACCTTCTCAAAGTCAAAAAAGGTCAAAAAGGTCTTTTTTCAACTTGCTTCAAATTGACTAAATTTTTTTTTCAAAATCATCTACATGTTCTCAGAAATTCAAATCTGACTTGAGATTTGACATTTGACCTTCAATGACCTTCTCAATGTCAAAAAAGGTCAAAAAGGTATTTTTTTATCTTGCTTCAAATTGACTAAATTTTTTTTTCAAAATCATCTACATGTTCTCAGAAATTCAAATATGACTTTAGATTTGACTTTAGATTTGACATTTGACCTTCAATGACCTTCTCAAGGTCAAAAAAGGTCAAAAAGGTCTTTTTTCAACTTGCTTCAAATTGACTTATTTTTTTTCAAAATCATCTACATGTTCTCAGAAATTCAAATCTGACTTTAGATTTGACCTTTAATGACCTTCTCAAGGTCAAAAAAGGTCAAAAAGGTCTTTTTTCAACTTGCTTCAAATTGACTAATTTTTTTTCAAAATCATCTACATGTTCTCAGAAGTTCAAATCTGACTTTAGATTTGACATTTGACCTTCAATGACCTTTTCAAGGTCAAAAAGGTCTTTTTTCAACTTGCTTCAAATTTACTTAATTTTTTTTTCAAAATCATCTACATGTTCTCAGAAGTTCAAATCTGACTTTACATTTGACCTTCAATGACCTTCTCAATGTCAAAAAAAGTCAAAGAGGTATTTTTTCAACTTGCTTCAAATTGACGAATTTTTTTTTCAAAATCATCTAAATGTTCTAAGAAGTTCAAATCAAACCTTCTTAAGGTCAAAAGGTATTTTCCAACTTGCTTTAAATTGACCAAATTGTTTTAGGTGGTGACATTTTGTCATGTTAATGCCTTGTTAGAGTTTGGGATTCAACAGGTTAAATAAGTCTTTATTTCATTTTTTAATTCAGGTTTATTTTTAGAGTCGAAATCAATGTGCACTTGTTCTTTATATCATAAGATCTCTAAAGTGGTACTTGAAATAAACAGCATCTTGATTCACACAGTTTCAATTGCTCCAACTTCTGTTATATAAACCACCTTGGAATTCGAAAATGATAAACTGACAAGCTTTAAGAAAATGTGAATATATATGTACTTTCAAGGAATTTTTATAACTTTTCCAATATTCATTTTGAATAGAAATGATGCATTCAAGGTTTTCATATGAATTGCCATATGTTATCAGTAAATATAAAAAAGATATGAAAATAATACATAGAGGATATTGCCTGGTTTAAGACTGATATATTTTTTGTCATTGTTCATGTTGGATATTTGATTCTGCAAGTGTTACTGTAGCATATTGTCAGTGTTTGAGGTGATATCAGCTCTCATCCAAGTAAACAATATACATGTACAGGTAAAATACCTGTGTGGATTTTTGCCATTACAACCATTTACCTGCATTTTCTTCTTTCTTTCTAGTTCTTATTTATGATTCTACATTTAATTGTCTACTCATAAACTTTGGTGCTAAATAGACAGAGAAGGCTTTAAATGGTTTTGAAATTATAAAATTTATTTTTGAAAACTGATTTGAATATATTTTGGTATAAAATATTATTTTCATCAATGAGGGTGAAGGTGAAACGTCTCTGCTAAAGATTTGCAAACCACGAAAAGTGAGAAATGATAGAGCTAGAAATATCTTGTTACTACATGTACTGTACATGTATTCTCCATTGCTTCGCTAATATTTATGTGTGACAGGATGTACATAAAACAGGGCTCTTTAATAAGTATAAATCTAGCATGCCTTACATCACCAGTTATAACTCTCACATTTTCTTATATTAATATTGATGATTTTTTTGTTTGTTTTTATTTGCAGGTTTGGTCTGATTCAGAAGCCATTGTATATAAACATTATACGAAACCCCCTAGATAGACTTATTTCCTACTATTACTTCTTACGAAATGGGGATGATTTCAGACCACATTTGAAAAGAAGAAGAATGGGCAACAAAATGGTAAGAATATTTTTGTAAAACTCAATATTTTGCTTTCTGTTTGTGTTTCATACTTGTATGTACAAGAAAACTAGATTTATATTTTTATTTGATTTTACTACTTAATGTGGCATATCATGTGGGTAACCTATTCATGTGTTTGCAACTTAATTAATATGTTAATATTTTTAAGCTATATTCTTTACAAATTTTACTTGGCATAAACTCATAAGAAACTTTCCTTAGAATTTTCTGTTAAATTGATATGGTAATATATTGTTTCTATTCATTTCTGTGCAACATGTGGTGATGAATATGATAAACTAGAAACAAATCTAGTTGTATACAGAGTTTAGTTATTACTAAGTCAAGTCATTAATTAGCAATGTATTGCTTTTTTATTGCCAGTTAATAGTTTATTCAATAATGCTTTTCTATGTACATTGTATAGTATTTCAGTCCAATTTGAAACTTTTTGGTTTGAAATTAATTGATGTTGTACTATGTATTTATTTTTAAAAAGTAGTACTTTTTGACATATATGTAGAAATATGTGTCAAGTTATGTATTAATATAAAATAATTAGAGTTTATTGTGCAAATATCAGGGGTTTCACTAGAATTTCTCACAACAGGCTAAATTAATGAAACAAGGGGCATAATGAATGAAAATCATAAATTTAACATGGAAAAGTTGGAAACTCCATAAAAAACAGATGATTTTGTGAAAACAACTGGTGAAAATGGCCTGTTGACTGCTGCTAATGAAACCCCTGAATATATATTTATTTTTGAAATTCATAATATTTACTTTTTCCGAATGGTACTCTTCACCTTGTGTAAATAATTATATTTTTATGATATCAAATTGTAAATATGTTTGGGTTTTTCATTGCCACTTCACAGACAAACATATGCTAAGATCAAGGACATGGCCATTTATTATAAACCATATTTTTTAGCTACTGACACTTCCATTGATGATTTATTTATATAGCCGCTCTCTAAATTAATCCTCCAACAATTCGAGTGATCAATCACTGATATTTTGAATGCACACTATTGACATTTTGAAACAACAAGGGAGTGATGTATCTAGGTTGAGGATGGGTGTCATTTGTAACTATGGTGACAGTTAAGATTGTCTTCTGACAGTGACTTGCCACAAAAATAAGCCATAAATCCATTCTCTCAATGGGTCCATGAAGTGTATTCTCTCTTTTAGACAGATATACTTCAATAAATACTCAACCTACTTTTTCCACTCAGACCCTATGCAATTTGAGAGATAAATTAAAAAAATAATTTAAAAAAACAAATGTGATCATGTTTACATTGATTTTGATGGGATGATTTACTTTTCATTTTTTGTCCTCTCATGATTGTATTTTGGCTTTCTGGGGAATACTTATATTGAAACTTGGATGATGTGACTTATTTTGAAATGGTCTTGCTAATCTTAGTACATTATTTATGGTATTCTAATGCATTATACCATATTTGGTATATGGTATTCTAATGCATTATATATGGTATTCTAATGCATTATACCATAATTGGTATATGGTATTCTAATGCATTATATATGGTATTCTGATGCATTATATATGGTATTCCAATGTATTATATATGGTATTCTGATGCATTATATATGGTATTCTGATGCATTATATATGGTATTCTAATGCATTATGATATTTCAAATTGATGAAGATTAAATGAAAGTGAATCTTTTTCAGCTTGAACTACTTCATCAACACATTTAATAAATAACAGAATGTTTTAAATGTCAGTTCTTTTGTTCTTGTTTCTGATATATTGGTTCTTTTCCTGCTGAATATTAGCAATCATTATTCCTTAGAACGTATTCAATTGTCCAGTAATGAAAGAGTAAGCCATAAAAGGAAAACTTATGGAAATAATTGCAATAATTCATGCATTAATCCATGGTAATGATGGCAGCCTATAAAGATGACCTTAATGGAATAGTTAATTTTAATACCAAGTTTACTTATCTACAGTTTCTATTTATCTTGCTTGATAGAGGAAAAAATCAATTTGGATATTTTGCTCTACCGATTGATTGATCCTGTTGTCTGAGATAACGGAAAACTTAATCTGGGATGTTACAACAGTTATAGTGTGTTTCCAGTATGAATAAATGCAATATTATTTTATTGTTCTTAGGTGGCTTGGCTTTCAATGTTGAGTTCTCTTTGAATTTTGTATTATTTGCATTATAAAAGGTCTAACTTGGCCTGGTCTTTTCCAGTCTGATCTGGGCTTACTTGGACTTGTCTAACCTGTGATCTGTCTGACCTACACCTCCTGGATCTTTTCTATTATAATCTCCTATATGTACACGTGTTGTGTTGTTTAATTGCAGACATTTGATGAATGTGTAGAGGAGGGAGGGTCTGATTGTGATCCAATTAATCTATGGCTCCAGATTCCTTTCTTCTGTGGACATGCAGCTGAATGCTGGTAAGGGATACCATCTAAAGGATATTTGTATTACCAATGATATTAATTTATTGTATGTCCTCCTAGACTCCCACAAACATGATCATCAGTTTCTACCTTACGAACTATCATCCTTCCATCCGAATCATGGTTCTCACAACACAAATATCGAACCACGTCCACAAGTTCCTCTCTCCCGAACATATTTCTCCACTCGTTGACCAAAATCCCACACAAAGCTGTGTGGTTCGCGATGTGGGAACTCTGTTCCCAAGTGGAGAAATATGTTTGGAAAAGAGGAATTGGTGGTTTGAGACTTAAAAATCGATGTTCGCGTTATGAGAACTGTGGTTTGAGTGGAATGAACATAGTTTGCAAGGTTGGAACTGATGATCGCGTTAGTGGAAGTCTAGGAGGCCGGATGTAGTAAAGAATGTTTAGTAAAAAATAATAAAAGTTTCTCTGTTTTGTATCGAACTACTATGTCCCCTCCCATTCTCTGTCTAGTGCACAGTGGGTGGTCAGAGACTTGATTTATTATAGTATCTCTATTTATTTCATTTAGGGAGCCTGGGAGTGAGTGGGCCTTAACACAAGCCAAGTATAATTTACTAAACAATTACCTTCTGGTTGGTACAACAGAGGAACTTAGCAATTTTGTAGCAGTATTAGAAGCAACTGTCCCACGCTTGTTTGCTGGGGCAAGGTATCTCTTTGAAACAGGTCAGGGGATTTCAGTCAAATGTACAACATTAATTAGTTGAGAATTCTGAGCTAGAAGCACATAATCAAATAGGCCTTTACTGCACAGTGCACAAGTCATTTTTATTTTATTTTGAACTCATCAAGATAATACGGTGTCTACATTTGTACTATTTTGAAGAACTTGAACATGTAAAGTCATGGTTCCCAGTGACTACCTTACAATTAGGAGCATATATTAGCCCTATTGAGAATGAATGTTAAACCCGTCCCATAACCTAAATTTGAATTCTCTTACAAGTTCATCTAGTATATTGTACTCAATACAAAGTTATTTTAGAGTAAATCACAATTATTGTATCATTTATCTTATTAGTGCTTCAGAAAATGCAAAACTATTGTGAAAATTCTAAATAATCAGAATATCTCTTAAAAGCTATATTATACTGGAACTTTATTGTGACATATTTAAAAAAAGAATAATTTGTTCATTTGGCCTTATACTCTGTGGAGTTGCTGTTTTTTAGTTGAACTTTCTGAACAATAATGTACATGTCAAAACTTATTTCATCAATGTTATTAAAATATAGATAAAAATTCTAAGATCTCAAAGCTTTTCTATTATTTTGATAAAACCATTCATGTATTTAAAATGTATTTGAACAATTTTATCATAATTGGTAATAATCTTTATGAGACTATTAAGTAAATACAGACCATCTTCCAATATTTCTACCTTTTGATTCAATATGTTTATCTTTGAGGCAAGCAATCAATTAATTTCCTGTATGTCTGTTGTGTTTCTTTACTTTACTGATGTAACATGAGATAGTTGCCTCCAGTATAAGAAAAGGGAAATTAGTTTGCATTTTAATCATATTTCTATTTTAATTATATTTCTGTTTTAATCATATTTCTGTTTTAATCATATTTCTGTTTTAATCATATTTCTATTTTAATCATATTACATTTGTTTCAGGTGAAAAATCGCATTTAAGGAAAACTTATAATAAATTAACTCCAAGCTCAGAAACTGTGAGGAAAATCCACCAATCAGAGATTTGGCGAATGGAGAATGAGTTCTATGAATTCGCTAGTAGACAGTTTCAGTTTGTTATGAAGAGAACGTTTGACTTGAACGCTAATGGAGAATTAGAGGCCAAAAAACAGCAGTTTACATATGAGAAGATTCGGCCGAGGTAAAACCTCCCCACCCTCACCTATATTTAGATGTACATGCATGTCTCTGTATATATTGGTATTCCGTACGATGAAATCAATATGGCTGTGTCTAAATAAACAGTAAACTTGGTGTTAGGGACCTGGTTAAATATGTATTATTGTTTCATTTTTACAAAACATTATTATGGGTAAAAAGTAGGACATTATTTTGGAGGCAACAATTTAATGTTGTTAATTTCAAATGAGAAAGAGTAGGGGATCTGCTGAGAATTTGTAGAATTAATTTCATTAAAAAAAAATCATTACTATTTTGACCTGGTCCCTTTTGTAAACATCAATGGGACCAGTTTAATGTGTTCATTTTCAAGGGAGCTGACTTGAGAAGTGTTCATTAAGAGAGGTGTTTACTTATTATGTACCATATACAGGCTTACTGTATGATGCCAATGTCTTAGGAGCACCATGTGACAATGTGACAATCATGCAATAGAAGTGTGTGATTTCTACCACAGGTGCTATTAATGACACTTGTAGGGTTGAGTACTGGGGCAAAAAGCTCAGAAAGTGCAAAATGGGTTTGCAATATTGAATTGAAGTGCAAATGGGTTTCATGGGTCAGTTGGCAATGGGGAAAAAGTGGCAAAATGGGTTTGCAATGTTTAAATGGAGGATGGAGCTAAAATTGCAAAATGGCTTTGTAATTGTAAGCTCCAAAATGGGACAAAATGGGTTTTCATGGTTAATTTGGGAATGGGGCAAAAAGCACAAAATGACTTTGCAACGTTAACATAGAGGATGGGGAAAGAAGTGTAAAATAGGTTTTCTTAATTGAACTTGGAATAAGGCATGAATCACAATACCTTACTATATTGTTATGTAAAACACTTCTAAAATGTGCATGTATGGCTTTATCTTATTTAAACATTCATGTTCTCGTATGTAATGTATGAGGGAAATAATCAATGTACACATGTACATTATTCTTTATTCTATTCAATATCATACCTTAAAGGGGCAACAAATATTAGAGATGCTTGAGAATTACTTCACAAAGTTCACAATTTACAATATTCTCCAACATTCCATGTCTGTGCCTATTTTCTATAAAATGTCCTAGAGTTCTGACTGTCATAATAAAGTCTTGATGTTTAAGATTATTTGGCAATGGTTATGAGTGAATGTCCCTTTTTCAATTCCCATGGATTTAAAAAGTTATGCATCTTCAGTAACTTAATTATTTTATCAGATATCTCAATTTTTTGGTAAAAGATGATAAAAGAATTGTAAGAGAAACACCAGCATGTTTTTTGAAAAATGTTCTAACATTTTACATTCTCTCATCTTTGCTGCCTCTTTAATTTTACATACTTTTTCATGTTAATTTAAAACACTTCATGCTTTCTCTATGAGAAAACTATTAAATGAAATGTTTCATCATGTTTATGTACATAAATATTAAATACATGTAAATAAGTCAATGTCTTGATTCTCATAACTAGGTGGTGGACCTTCTCTGAGGTTGATTATTAAAAAAAATGTCCCCACACAGTATATACCTTCAATGAAGGGATGTAATTTTGAGAGTTAATGAAAAGGCCTTGCCTTTCCTTGTTTTGTTAGTCCATTGAATATCTAAAGTAGGCTAAATTAAGGCAATGAATCATTCAGTCAATAGTTATTACTATTGCCTGCTGTCTGACCAATCAAAATACAGCATTTACATTGAGATACTAATATTTTCTCTTGAATACCTCAGTAACTGGAATAACCACATGTAACACTAATACTGAGGGATTGTCCTAACCTGTGTTTTGTACAAAATGTTTTCTCAGAATGTAAATAGCATAGAAGGCATTGTTGTCTCAATAATAAATGTAAAATGATTAGTAATAATAATAAATATTATATAAGTTTTAAACTACACGTTTCTGGATTTCAAAAATGGTACATCTCCATATGTATGAATGTTTCTTATTATAAACACTTTTGTTGGGATGGTTTATAGGGGTTGGGGTGACCAAAGTCATTGACCTTGTTTAGCCTGAATAAATATTGAAGTGCTCATTGCCAAAAATTTGAGCCCAGTTGGTCAACATGACATCACAGAGCTATAATTGTGCAATTTACCTTTGCAGTATCAAAAAAACAACATATTACGAATATGATAAACAGGAATGTTAAATTCTGCCTGTTTGTTTCACAGATCAAAACCCATATGGCATCATGTTATAAATGAACACTTTGCTGTTCTTCAATTAAGAAAGGGTGTCTATAATATCAGACTGACCCAACTCAAGAGAACTTCTTGCAAGCATAAGAATGTTAATACTTTGAAACCCAGACTTATATACAACTTTACCTTGCCAGGGCTGATGTGAAAAATTCCCTCCACTCCAGCTGGAGTTGAACTTAGTTCAGTACAGAGTAGAAAACCACTCATTCTGGAGATCAGGTCAAAATGTAAGCCACATTCCTGTTGTAAATTATTATGGTCTCGTTTAAAGGGGCTCAATGCCTTTTCCTGATTCTAAAATACACCAAAATTGAAATATTTCATGATTACATGTGACTTTGTCACAAAAAGCATCTTTTTGATAATATTAGTGTTTAAAAAGCTCAGTTGGTTCAGTTGCAAGTGATTTTTCATTTTGCCTTTTAGTAATTTTAAGAGGCGTGTTCTTCATAGTATAATATGATTAGCACATGTCATTTCACTTACTAGATGAGCAATTGTTAATGCCTTGGTATTTTCCGGAGAGATGCTTAGTATCAAAGTCTGTTGATGGTAAAAATTGTAGATTTAGAAATTATGAACATTTTTAAATAAATTCTTTTAAATATATTCAAGAGAAGAGGGAATTAGCAAGGATTATTATATACCTCAAATGTATTCTAGATGCTCATTGGCTTATTCATGGTCACATGACATGGAATAGATGAACTAATTCCCTGGAAAGTCCTAAATCCCTGCTTTCAGGGAAGATGAATTGTACTAATCACCAGTTAGGACATGTGACCAGTCAATAGTACATTTTATCTTCCCCCAAATCTGAGATTATAGGAGTTGAAAGGTAAAATGCCTTTAAATGCCAATAAGAACCTGTGAACATTTGATATTGAAATGAAAAGACTTCTCATTTTGTTTTTGTTTACAGAGTACTTTTTTCAGGTATATAATAAAACAAATAGTGACTGCCACATTTTCGGGAAATAGTGTAAAAATTTTCCTCTCGGGAATATCCTGTCCACTGACTTGTTCCCTCGGCCTGCAGCCTCGGGAACATGTCAGTGGACAGGATATTCCCTTGAGGAAAATATTTTGCACTATTTCCCTCAATGGCAGTCACTATTTGTACAATAATGTACTTATAATAGGCCTATAAATTCAAGGTTCATTGAGCAGAGCTAAAATTAATTTCTCTGACCTTGTTGATACTCAAGGGGCGAGGAGGAAAATTCTCAATAAATGGTGTATAGTTGGTTTGGCAGCATTTTCAGTTAGGGGAGAGTCTTGGATGAAACTTCCATCTAGGTGATAGCTTCACAGAGTGGTAGGAAGTTCTTTTTTTTGAGGAGTTAGCCCCCCACCCCCCAAAAACACCCCACCCTGGGGAAAAAATTGTTCACACTAAATAACCTTAGATATTTTGATGTTTGTAAGTGACATACATAGATATTATATATATAAATCACTTGCAGTATAATTGATGCTGATAACTTTTAAAGAATTTGAAAATTTATACAAAGTATGTACCCCAGGGGGCAAATTCGTGACTCATTTTCTTACTATTTTGATTCTAACTTTTCAATTAGACACTGTAAGAGGTTGGAAAAATTCATGTGAAGTGCCCAATAGCAGGGTTAGTAACCCTGAAAGATGCAAAGCCATGGAAGAGGTAGGAGCTGAGAAAAAAATTGTTGATTTTTCGAAAAATTTGACAATTTTGACAGCTGGATTTTGTGTATGACTATAGCTGACCCTTATAATTTCTAGATCCATTCCTCTATGATGATAGTTATGGTTTTATAGTGTGGAACTAAGATGTTAAACATAATTTAGATGGGTTTTAAGGAAGTTAAAGGTTTTAAACAAGTCCAAAATTTGAAAAATTGTAAATATAAGGTTTCAAATTTACGAATTCCAGGTATAGCCATGGCTGACCCCTATAATTTCTAGATCCATCCCTCTATGATGATATTTATGGTTTTACAGTGTGGAACTTAGATGTAAAACATAACTTAGATGGGTTTTAAGGAAGTTAAAGGTTTTAAAAAAGTCCAAAATTTGAAAAATTGTAAATATAAGGTTTCAAATTTACGAATTCCAGGTATAGCCATGGCTAACCCCTATAGGTTCTAGATCCATCCCTCTATGATGATATTTATGGTTTTATAGAGTGGAACTAAGATGTAAAACATAGTTTAGATGGGTTTTAAGGAAGTTAAAGGTTTTAAACAAGTCCAAAATTTGAAAAATTGTAAATATAAGGTTTCAAATTTACGAATTCCAGATATAGCCATGGCCGACCCCTATAGTTTCTAGATCCATCCCTCTTTGGTGATATTTATGGTTTTGTAGTATGGGACTAAAGATGTAGAACATAATTTCGATGGGTTTTAAGGAAGTTAAAGATTTTAAACAAGTCCAAAATTTGAAAATTGTAAATATAAGGATTCAAATTTACGAATGTTAGGTATAGCCATGGATGACCCTTATGGCTTTTTCATCCATACCTCTATGATGAAACATATATTTTTAGAGTGTGAAACTAATAAGTAAAACATACTGAAGATGAATTTTAAGGAAGTTTAAGAATTTTAACAAGTGCAATGTTTGAAGAATTAAGAAATATCAGGTCTCAAAGGAGCACGGAAAGTATTGCAACATATTTCAGACAGTCATATGTTAGATTTTGTCTGTTTCCTGAGGATTTAAGCAGGTGCATATGACAGGCCATTGCATTACCTACAGGAAAAGAACTCTTAGAGATGATAAAATAGTTTGGACTTTGAGACAGCAAAGGTGCAAACAATCCACCCACATGTTTTTTCGGAAATGTTGTCCTGATTTTCAAGCCCTTTCACTCCTGCTTTTTCAATTTTTGTTGCATCAATATGTTGCGTTTTGAGACATAGTTAACCCATAAAAAGGAATAATAAATTTCTTTTAGATAAAGCAGAAAACAATATTTTCCTGTTATTTTCCCATAGGGAAAACTCATGCGCTCCATTACTTTCAGCTTAATTTTGGCCACCCATATTTGATATCTCTTAAACCCCTGATGGAATACATTATTTCTTTAAAGGGGTTAACTGTGTGTCAAAACACAACATATTGATGCATGTAGGTGGGTTGTTTGCACCCTGTCTCAAATAGAAATTATTTTATCATCTCCATTAGTGCTTTTCCTGGAGGAAATGCATTGGCCTAACATATGCACCTCCTCAAATCCTCAGAAAATAGCAAAAATCCAACATGTGACTGTCCTTAATCTGTTGCGATACTTTCAGTCCTCCTTTACAATTTCAGGTATTGCCTTGAATGTCTCTCTTTTTGAATGTATGACTTTTTAACTTAGAAATTAGATGTTGAAAATATTGTGGTCAGGTTTAATCCATGTTACAAGTATTGTTAAAAGAAAAATCATTAGAGTTGAGGACCTTACCCTAGAGTTCCTAAGGGGGTGAGAGTTTAATAAATCCCCCCCCCCAAAGTGTAACTGCTCTTAGGGATATCGTATACAGTGTAGTAATTGATTGATTAAATGGATTATAACTAATTAATTATTATTTGATGATATTTATTATGTGATATAGCATTTTTACTTTTTCACATCAACATGTTCGATGTAATGTTCTACATTGTCAAAATACATAAAGACATCGTTAATTAAAAGAAACATGATTTCTCTATATTTTGTTATGCCCATACTGTAATTAAGCAATGATCATCTCCTAATACAAAATATTATTATAAATTATCAACTTATAATCACTACACTTCCAATAAAACAACTTGTCATCAGGCAACAGTAATTATTTGGGAAAATAAGGATTATAAGGATCATATCCCGCTGGGCATAGAAACTCCC
Source organism: Owenia fusiformis (assembly GCA_903813345.2). Classification (NCBI taxonomy): domain Eukaryota; kingdom Metazoa; phylum Annelida; class Polychaeta; order Sabellida; family Oweniidae; genus Owenia; species Owenia fusiformis. The sequence continues at coordinate 2,892,666 of CAIIXF020000006.1, forward strand.
GTTAGTGCAATGAGATTAGGAACTCTAGGGTAAAAGGGTCTTGTCACACTAAAATCTTCATGTTGATCAAAAAAGTATATATGGTGGTATATATGATCAATATGTTTCAAACAAACAGACATTGTAGAAAATGTTTACATACTGACTTTGCAGATGACATTTTCTAGCAGTTAAAGAATTTTTTACATTTATTGAAATGATAGTCATAAAATTAGAATATCAGTGTCATTGGTGCAAATTACTGCAGTCCCACATGTTCTCCTGCTGAATGTAAAACAGAGTGAATAAGTTTAAAATCAGCCTCTTCAAGAGTGGAATTTAACAGGGGATTTCAGTTATCATTTTCACAGATATTTAAGTTCTCTCCAATAGTTCCACTTAAAACAATCTTGACATTTGGCACACTTTTAGAATGCTGCTTTATTAAATTTCTTTGTAATCTTTGAAAATTTGTATTATATGACTTGGCCAAAAGGTATTCATATTTTTAGGTAATGGTGTAATTTCTTCTTTGGATTAAAGTTCAGTAGGGGAAGCATCCATTCTTCGCATTCTTTCAGAATCCTTTACTGATGGAGACTACTAGGAGTCTAATATGAAATCTATTCTTTGGGCTCTTTTACTAGATTTGATGGAGTAGTCAAATATAGCTTTCCAAAAGTCTCCAAATTTCAACATATAAGTTAATCTTAATTTTCCTTTTGTCATAGCCATTGCATCGATCACGAAAGTTTTATCAATTTGTCGTATGGTTTCATCGACCTCCATTTCAAACCCCTTTTTAAGTTCTGATTTTACAGATAAGATAGATGATTATTGTCAAACGAACTGTTTGTATCCATATAAGATCATAGTTTACTCACACATAGCTAGGCAACGTGTGTCCAATTCCAGCCAATTCAATACTTCATATAACTGCATTCCAATTTACTATACTCTCATAAACCCAAGGTCAATTTTAGATTCTAGAGAAAGTAATGAAACCAATAAGCTGATCAATAACATTGACAAAAAATCTATAAATAGCATCATAGGGAATAGCATGCCAAGTGCTTGTATTTGAATTTATGTGGATTACTCATCTGGTAGACACCTTTATCAAATGTTAAAGTGTTGTTGATTTTCAAGTTGTACAAGCACAGTGTCATGGGTGCTTTCTTTTCCTGACATAGTATTAACATTGTGTTAAAAATTATCAAATGCACCTAGTACAGTAGTTCTAGTTCATCATCTTGTATAAATGATATATCATCAGTGAAACCTGTATATCCCAACATCTGACTATTGTGAACACCTACCAATCATTCCAATACCTGACAAATCTGAACACCAACCAATCTGAACAGTTTTCCCAGTCCAATTTTTCCTCCCATTGACTCCTATGTTTAAAAAATTGAAATCTGAACACCTCTTACTTCGAACAGTGAACACTCATATTGGAAAAATTAACCTGTCTAACTTGAACTCTTTTAACCAAATATCACATGTTGTTTACAAAATTGCTCAAATATTGTCAGTTTAACACTGAATTGTTATGATATCAAATTTTTGAATTGGATTTTGAAATGCTATTTAGCTTTTTATGTGGTCAGTATAAATATTATTAATATTTTTCATTGAGAATGCATTCATATTTCTTCAAAATCCAGAACTTGTATTGTAGATGTAAAAACCATGAAATTCAAACACTCCTAATTAGAATGCTTTCAGCTGGTCCAAATACCAGTAGCATTCAGATTAGAGAGATTTTACTGTAGTTCACGACTTTTCACTCCATCTATATGCAGCAAACTAATTGCTGCAACAGGTATATATTCTACACCTGGTCTCTAAGCTATGATATCATAGTTGATACAATTATGCTCATAACCTTCAATTATCAGGGCTCATTCAAGGCTGTACCTGAATAACGTGAATTTGAGACCAATTTTGAGATCAATTTTTCAAATTTTGCACTTGTTTAAAATCTTGAACTTCCTTCAAACTCATCTTAGGTATCCTTTACATTTTAGTTAAATACTCTTAAAACTATATATTTCATCCCTGAAGTATAGATGTAAAAACCATAAGGGTCATCTTTGGCTATACCTGAAATTCATAAATTTGAAACCTAACATTTACAATTCTTCAAATTTTGGACTTGTTTAAAACCTTAAACTTCCTTAAAATTCATTTTGGATATGTTAAATCTTAGTCCCACACTCTAAAACTGTATATTTAATCATAGAGGTATGGATGTAAAAACCATAAGGGTCAGCCATGGCTATACCTGAAATTTGTAAATTTGAAACCTTATATTCACAATTTTTCAAATTTTGGACTTGTTTAAAACCTTACATGTTTTACATATTAGTTCCACATGGCAAAACCATAAATATCATCATAGAGGAATGGATCTAGAAACTATAGGGGTCAGCCATGGCTATACCTGGAATTCGTAAATTTGAAACCTTATATTTACAATTTTTCAAATTTTGGACTTGTTTAAAACCTTTAACTTCCTTAAAACTCATCTAAACTATGTTTTACATCTTAGTTCCACACTATAAAACCATAAATATCATCATAGAGGGATGGATCTAGAACCTATAGGGGTCAGCCATGGCTATACCTGGAATTCGTAAATTTGAAACCTTATATTTACAATTTTTCACATTTTGGACTTGTTTAAAACCTTTAACTTCCTTAAAACCCATCTAAATTATGTTTTACATCTTAGTTCCACACTGTAAAACCATAAATATCATCATAGAGGGATGGATCTAGAAACTATAGGGGTCAGCCATGGCTATACCTGGAATTCATAAATTTGAAACCTTATATTCACAATTTTTCAAATTTTGGACTTGTTTAAAACCTTTAACTTCCTTAAAACCCATCTAAATTATGTTTTACATCTTGGTTTCACACTATAAAACCATAACTATCATCATAGAGGGATGGATCTAGAAATTATAAGGGTCAGCTATAGTCATACACAAAATCCAGCTGTCAAAATTGTCAAATTTTTCGAAAAATCAACAATTTTTTTCTCAGCTCCTACCTCTTCCATGGCTTTGCATCTTTCAGGGTTACTAACCCTGCTATTGGGCACTTCACATGAATTTTTCCAACCTCTTACAGTGTCTAATTGAAAAGTTAGAATCAAAATAGTAAGAAAATGAGTCACGAATTTGCCCCCTGGGGTACATACTTTGTATTAATTTTCAAATTCTTTAAGAGTTATCAGCATCAATTATACTGCAAGTGATTCATATATATAATATCTATGTATGTCACTTACAAACATCAAAATATCTAAGGTTATTTAGTGTGAACAATTTTTTCCCCAGGGTGGGGTGTTTTTGGGGGGTGGGGGGCTAACTCCTCAAAAAAAAGAACTTCCTACCACTCTGTGAAGCTATCACCTAGGTGGAAGTTTCATCCAAGACTCTCCCCTAACTGAAAATGCTGCCAAACCAACTATACACCATTTATTGAGAATTTTCCTCCTCGCCCCTTGAGTATGAGGAATTTTGATGAAAGTTTGAAATGCCAAAACCATTGCAATTCATAGTATGATTTACTCCCTGTGTATTAATTTTGAAAATGCTCATAAAGGCATTAATGTTCTGAAGTACTTTCATCATGGTCATGGAAAAATGAGTCGGTCAGGGAAAGTTTGGGTTGAACATCATGATAAAAATCAGTTAAAACCCTGAAATTGAAAAGAAAAGTCAAGGAATCTTGTCATCTCTCCAAAATTAAGCTCATTATCCCATCGAACGAAGTTCGGAGGGATATAGGGAACGCCTCCGTCCGTCCGTACGTCCGTCCGTACGTCCGTACGTCCGTCCGTACGTCCGTACGTCCGTCCGTCCGGGCAATAACTCAAATACCGTTGGCCCGATTTTATTCATATTTTGTACACATATACCCTATGGGGATAGAAGTTCTGCTCGAAAGCCGATTTTCAAAATGGCCACTCATTTAAAAATGGCGGCCATTTTAGTGCCGATTTTACAGTAATTTAGGTGCAATATGTAAAACTTTAATAGCAATATGTTTTAAATGTAAAAAAAATTATATAGGACATTAATAAAGCTAGAAATGTAGATATTAAAAAAGCACATGGCAGCCATCTTGAAAAATGGCGGCCTTTACTTGTTATTTTACGATTTTTGCTGTAACTTGAAAAGTAGTGGAGCGATTTTGTTCATATTTGGTATGTGAATACTATAAGCATGGTACACTGTCTAATGAAACTTTTGGTAGAAGGTGGCCATTTTGAAAAATGGCAGACATTTTGAAAAATGGCCGCCATTTTAACTTATTTTACTAAAACTCGAAAAGTAGTGGAGCGATTTTGTTCATATTTGGTATGTTAATATGTATAAGCATGGCACACTGTCTAATGACACTTTTGGTAGAGGGCGGTCATTTTTCAAAATGGCCGCCATTTTAACGTATTTTACTATAACTCAAAAAGTAGTGGAGCGATTTTGTTCATATTCGTTATGTGAATACTGTAAGCATGGCACACTGTCTAATGACACTTTTGGTAGAAGGCAGCCATTTTGAAAAATGGCGGACATTTTGAAAAATGGCTGCCATTTTAACTTATTTTACTATAACTCGAAAAGTAGTGGAGCGATTTTGTTCATATTTGGTACATGAATACGTATAAGCATGGCACACTGTCTAATGACACTTTTGTAAGAAGGCGGCCATTTTTCAAAATGGCCGCCATTTTAACGTATTTTACTATAACTCTGAAAGTAGTGGAGCGATTTTGTTCATATTTGGTATGTGAATACTATAAGCATGGCACACTGTCTAATGAGACTTTTGGTAGAAGGCGGCCATTTTTCAAAGTGCCCCTTTTGAAAAATGTTCGATGGGATTCGCTACGCTTTGGCGTTGCCGTTGTTCTGGTTTTTGCATGGGGAAAAATATGTGTCAAGTGATCCAAATAAGAGATATCCCAAACTGGAACTTATGATCTGCCCTGTTATATGATGATAGGGTCATAGACCTGTTTTAAGATAACAATTTCATTTTCATATTAATAACTAGGGTGTAGCAAGGTCAGTATATTTTCAACTATTTCAAACACTTTAATCTAGAAGTGTGACATATTCATCGAATTTATGATGAACTGCCACAAAAATAAAATTCAATCTAATTAAAGGTGAATACATGTATGTTTTGATATAATGGATGGGTCAAAAACAGTAAAACATGTTAAATTACTAAAATGGGCTAGTGGTACAATATATTTCAATTATGTCACCACCAAAAGTGGTAATATAATAATTTTGTTATGATCTCTATTTTTGTGACGGCATTCTGTGTATGTAACAAATGTCAGGTGGTGACATTTTGCCTTGTTTTTGATTATACCATTAATATAAATGGAGAAAATTCTGAAATAGGCTATATATCGTGACATTGCTAGAATACCAAGAATTTCAGAATTTGTGAAATTGCATGCATGAATTAAAGATGTTTTACAGTATTACTCCTGTTTAATACATATTATAACAATAAGTCATATTTCTAAGTACACTCCTCTTCAAATGTTTGATGATCCTCACTCCTTTGAACTCCATGCCAAACAAAGGGTTGCCAAACTTATGGGGGGAGTGTATAATTGTATATAATGTCATAAATCTCTGACATCTCATTTGTATATACAATTAATAACATGACATAACGTGACATATGCATGCCACTCTATTGTATCAGCAAAGGGTTTATTTCTAAGAAAATCAATATACATGTACTAATAACATTTAAAATTGATGAATAGGAGAAACCACTTAGTAATATATTTCAATCCTTTTCAACGTAGTTGAACTAAGTGAATCTGTTATATCATTAGTACTGATTTCCTTTCCAAACTTAATTTCCCATAGGACAGCAAAGAAATTTTCTCTCAGTTGCAAAGATCTATAACTCAACTATGTATCTTCAATTATGTAACTATCAACCAGGCCTTGAAACTCACATATTTTGCCTGGTGTTGGGATAAAATACATTGTAGCTACCTGGCCAATTTTCAGGTAGCACTTTGCTTCCTACAGTGGTTGTGTATTAAAACCAAAGACTTTAGAAATCAAGCATTGTTCAGAATCTGTATTAAAAATATGTGCTTATGAATACAAGAAATACATAAGAGACTCAGTAAACAAAAAAATAGGATTGTATAAAGTCAGCATAAGATTCAGAATATATTCTACTGAATATTTAAACAATGTTGTTTGTCACTTTGTTGCCATAGTTACAGTCTTGTTGTGTCCTGAAAGAGGTTTGCACAATACCACGGTGTATAAGCCAAACGCTCCTACATGCACGACGGAGCGTTTCATTACTGAAATTAAACAAAGAAACGCTCCGGAGTAGGAAAACTGGCTGGCGGGAATGATGAGCCGTCTGACGATTTCCCCAATAATGGGAATAAGAGGTATGAGTTCCATATTTCGAGTATACCATTCGATGGGTGTGATATTCATGTTGTACTTGGCTGGCTGTTGACGTTTGAAGCAATTAGGAAGAGCTGTACGAAGCAGTATAGTTATCAAAATTCAAAAACGTATTTGTCATTCTACCGGTCAAAACCCCTTTTGTCGATACATGTGATTAGTTGAGCCAAGATTAGAGAACTAACGTATATTTTAGTCAAATTCCAATGCTTCAACGCACCATACATCATCGTAATAGTGATTTGATGACCAAAAATCCAGTCTGAAAAATGATGACATTCTCATATTCAAGAAACGCTCCGATCTGGTTAACACAGTGAACTGGAAACGCTCCGGTAGTCGAGATCAGTTTAGGAAATATATAGCTTGCCTTTCCTTTTCAGGAAGAGAAAGAAAATATCTATTATACCCCTTGGCATCAAAAGAAGAAAGATTAATTCACATATAAATTTTAGTTTTTTTCTATAGTTTTATGATTTAGCACACATGTAGGCATGACATCATCTAATGTAGGCTTAAATCAGCTAGTTGCACGTTTAGCACCACCAGGTTCAGATGTTACAATTTGCCTAACAAGTACAACACATTTTTGAGAGATAGATTCAATTCGGAACTCTTCTCTAATAATCTGAAAATGATATCAAAACAAAATGGTAAGAGCGTTTCTAAAATTGTGTTCTAAATCGACGGAGCGTTTTGAGGAAAACAAGCGATTTTTTGAGAACAAGTAATGGATTTGGACTGGGATTTTAGGAAATGAGAATATACAACATGAGTTTGTGATCTACTACTTTAACAGAAAGATTAACGTTTTCATAGAAATACTAGTTTAATTCGTAATTTGTGGTCAAATCGTCATCTTCAGATTCGTTCGATCTACACTACGGAGCTTTGATCAAGCAAATAACAGTTTACCACCAGAAGTTGAATAAATAAGATCTTTGCTCACGGTATTGTTCATCGAATGGTACATAATATTTCACCATAACATATGATATGTAAGAGAAACGAGAGAAACAATACTTACGGTCATAGTGGAATCTTCATTAGCCGCCATTTTATTTCGCTCCGGAGCGTTTCCGCGTAAATGAAACGCTCCGTCGTGCATGTGGGAGCGTTTGGGTTATACACCGTGAATACACATTTAACCAGATCTCCCTTTTATGACACAAGTGGGTTTAACCTTCCCAGGCTCTAAAATTGGTAGAAACCAGAGAGTTGTTGTATTTGCCAGCTTTTGACATTTTACTACATATACAACAAGTGATGCTCATTTTAGTAAAATTAAACAACAGATATCATTTCTTCAAATAAGGGAAATTTTAGTGACAAATTTTGTGACAGATAATCTCGTCACTCTGGGATCTGGGTTTCAGATCTGAGGTGACGAGAAATCTTGTCATTCTGGGTAGTCAAGAGGTTAAAGATTCGATGTATACTGTATTCATACTTATGTTTCAAATTAACCCCCCTAAGCCTTCTCTCTGTCTTCATCTAAGGTTATCACTAATATGTTCACTCAGCCTATTGCTAGTACAGGTGACTATGACAACCCAATCCCATTGCTCAATCCATATCTTTTCGTATAGAACATTAAAGAGGATTTTTCTAGTTGAATTGTAAGAATATAAGGAAATGTTTATCAATATGCAGACTTCGAAAAAAATATGCAGACTTTAGAAGGAGGAAACCTCATTCAGACATCCTCTTTTGCCTCATATTGCAAGATTGGTAATTTTAAATCTAATCAATTTTCCTTTTTACACTTCTAGTTTTCTTTTCACTAAAATATATTGTGATCGAAGACCGCCAATCATACATCAATGTAATATTTGTTGCCAGTACAATACCAATGTATAACCTTTTGTTATTCTATAAACCAATACTCAATAAATGTACCTGAATTACATCAGATCGTGTCTGGACATCGATTTTTGAATCTTTTTATATTTTGTGTGTCACAAGACCCAGTTCAATAAAAATGTGGGTCAAACTTGGAAAATGTGGGTCAAATTGAATTGTGATAATTAAGCTCATTTTGGATAAATCTAGAGTACAAAATAAATGTGCTGCAATGACTTCATGTCTTGTCAAATTGGAACGCTGCAAATCCAGGCAACCTCCTTTTGTAGCAAAAACATTGTTTTTATGATGCCATGATTTAAGTATTGCAATAATGAAACATAAACCAAATCATATTCATTAAATACTGTTATTAGACTGAAAGCCTGCGTAACACTCAGTTACGCACTTTCAGTCTAATAACAGTATTCAGTGGGCAAAGTGTGCATACGATGCTGATTATATCATCATTTTGCAAAACATTTTGAATGAGTTGATGCTTTAAGGAATTCTTTCACATTTTGAGAATTGCAAACAACGGATTCAGTTTCGTTGTTTTTGTTTGGATTAAACTCAATCGGCATAAGTTTTTAAACTAATGAAAGAGTGTGACATAAAATTTGATCGGTAAGATATAGGTCAAAACTTTGTTTTGTCGTGTGTAGTGCTAATTCCCTGGAAATAACCTTAGTGTCTCTGGGGATAAAAGTGTGTCAATGAAACATAATGAGTTGACAACTCTGCGTCGGACTTGATCAAATATGCGTAAAAACAGTAAAGAACAGCGTTAATGCCAGCTCTAGTGAATTGTTAGACCCAGCAGCAGGGAGTAGATGAATTCCTGTTCAATGTAATTGGAAAACAAATAATCAATTTCGTAAGATATGTCAAAAGGTTAGCAGGGCCAATACTATACCAAGGGGATGGGTCAATACTTTGATTTCTAGCAAGACAAAATAAAACAAAACACCACGGAATAATGTACTGAAGGGACCAGGATGGGTCAAAACATGGGTGGGTCTAACAAGACATAAATATTTTCATTTGGAGGATGGGGATAACAATTATCCATTTCATTTCTCGCATACTTCGTTACCATGGTTTTATTAATAAATGAAATTTGAACATTTTCAGAGATAAATATAAACACAAAATTTTTTCTAAAAAATAATGTGATTTATATTGTCGTTATTATGTAATAAACATTTCTTGTACATATGATTAGATATCAACTTCTAAGCTAGAACTATGAATATCTAGATATTTACATTCCGTACATACATGTATACAAATGTAAAGAGGGTAGACAATAGATGTTATAAATATATGTGGACAATACAAGCAGTTAAGGAAGATCTGTATGTCTAGAATTTTTTTGAATTTTCAAAAATTCTCAACATACAGATGTACCTAAAGTAGTATCGAAATTAGTTGTCACCCCAGAAAGTAAAATCAATTAAATTACTGAATTAATAGAGAGGTTTTGCACAGCATTTTTAGCTCAATGTATCTAAAATCTTTAAAGCATTCACCAGATTCATGCGAAGCAATTCAAGTGCAGTTGTGGATACGTTTAAGCTATTACCTGTTGTACAAAACCTCTTAATTGAGAACTTTACTCTCAGTTGAAGCCAGATTGTAGGAAAATCAGTAGCTCAACAATAATTCCTGAAATATCACTGAGCTACTGATCTACTACAAAAATGGTCTCACTGGAATATGTGACAATACTTTCAGACATGATAATTGATCTTAAATATTTGAAATAAATCAGACAAACAAAATCAAAAATCAAATGTGTCTCAAGAAACAATCCCTCTTGGTACATTGAAAAGTCCAATGTTACACACTGAATAATCAAAGGTACAAAAGTGAATGATCAAATTTGGTACATAAAGGTGAATGATCAAATTTAGCATACAAAAATAAATAATCGAATTTATGAATTAACGAAGATTGAAATCTCAACAATCCCTTTTGACACACAGAAAGATCATTTTGGGCAACACAAACAAACATACATCATTGATCATGTGTACGTAAATTAATCCATTAAATTATTTATATAAAACACAATCATAACAGTTACATAAACTTTAACGGACACTGGCATAACAATAAAATAATAACAAATATTGAATGATATTAATATTATGAAAGCAAGTGTTTCTTTCCCATGGAAATACAGAAATACATGCCATTCCAATTTCAAACTAATTTGTATTGACCAGTTTTCCAGTTGACTGACTGCTAAATCAATACAAGTTAAGATATAACAATACCATGACATACATTAGAGAGTATGAATAGAAAACATTTCAATAACAATTTCATCCAAGGCTGTCTTTCACCTTAAGGTAGCCTGTGTAGGATAAATTTTACAGGAAGGTCTTCAAAATTACACATATGAAGATCATAAGGTTGTACAATAAACCCCACTTTCAATAAAATGTTACGAACATTCTGGCTCCTCCATTACAAGGGAAATTAAACCACATAGTTATTAAATACAATTGATATACCTCCTAACTAGAAGAGAAAGTAATTTTATTTATGTTACACAAGAGTAAATAGATAAACCATATCAGCATAATGGAATAGATAGTAGTTAACTCTGACATGACGATCTCTTTTAATGACTCAATAATCATGTCAAATAAATAACATATCAGTTACTACAATGTGCAAAGGCTGCTCCACTTCCAGGAATATTTTCTGTATCTAACACTGAAACATGTTATAGACTAACTCATAGTACATGTACTAATTCATTAAGTTATAAAAAAGGCCATCCTTGATCATCCTTAAAAAGCTGATATAGAATTTAATTACTTCTAGTGTTATTGATAGTGGATCCATTCAGTAATAGTCCATTGATTAAATCCTTTAATATGCAGATGAATGCCTCTGTAATTAGACTTATTCTTAATTGGATTGAAGATAGGCCTCCAAGCTGTTTTCTTATTACACAAGTATTTTCTGGGATTAGCTTTTCTTGGGAATACTTAGTATAATGTACACATAAATAGATAGATGTATATGAAAAGATAGATGAAAAAATTACTTATGTAAAAGATGAAGCAGTTTTTTTATCATTTCTGTGTATATTTTTATATAAGTCTCTGAAGTAAAGGAACTTATAGTTAATTATTTAATATCAGTGTACCTTGTACTTAAGCTTAATAATGTATGTATACTCCATCTTTATTCAGTTGAGTCATAAAATATCATATCTAGTAAAGCTTATAAGTTGATGATGCCCCAAGTACATTTAAACTTTCTATAATCTCACTCACTTTGGCAATGAACACATCACGTGACATGACTTGATCTTTTAGAGTAAGCCTCAATTGTTCAAAAAATTGTTCACAGATAAGATGGCAGAAACTTAGACAGAAAAAACATTTGAGGCAATTTAGTGCCCAATCTTCATCAGAATTCTTCCATCCTGTAATATAAAGGTAAAATTGTAATGTTTTCACCAGCAAATGTACATACATGCTATTATGAATTATGCTATATACATATTTGTATGTAAATGTATACATTATTTTACATTTCACTTTTTGGTACATTTGACTCATGATTAATTTGAAAAGAATATTCAAGAATAAGATGCATGAACAGTGATGAACAGTGACATAATGATTGGCAAAATAGTAAGGTGACAAGTGAATACTTCCCAAATAATTTTCATAACTTAATCATATAGGCATGGTAAAGTCTCCATAAAGTATCTTTACAATTACAATACAAAGAGTGTGTAGAGACTTTATGGACAACCTGTATATAAGTGAATATAATATGCATGATGATGCCGTTTATCATTGTTCATCCCAACTGGTTGTTATTTCTCATTTATTAACCTATACCAATTTAACTGATATATTCAAACGTCATCATTGTGATTATGCATGCAAATTCCATAATTATTAGAGGCGGAAATAACAAGATTTAATTTCAATTGTTACTAAATATAAATATCATACATCAGTAGTTTACATACAGAATCTTGAGATCATATCATGTAACACCATCCACTCCCCTCATATTTATCTCATCAATGCCACATCTCAACGTTTCCACATTTTTAAAATGTTTTATCTCATCCTTTCACATTACATGTTTTATCTCATACTCTACAACTATATTGAAACTAAGTTAAAGATTCATTGTGCAAATTAAAACTTTAAAGTAGTGAATAAATGTATATATCAATATAAAAAATGCATTATGTCGTACTTCATGTTCTTGTCACAAAAGTGTAACGAGAAAGAGAATTGCATCTTAGATTTTAGTACCCTCATCTTAAGTTACTGCATACAGACTGGAATAGACATGCCTTAAATACAACAATAATCTCAATTGTTTCTCTCCTTTCCCTTGAAATACAATAACGATTTGCAATCATTTAGAGTGTTCGTTAAACTTTTTTTCATCTCATGATAATTCTATTCTTTTCTTCTCTATTTTATCTAAAAACATTTTTAGATTTCAGACATAGTAGATGCCTACATACAAATTAATATCATAATGGTCTCGTTGGGATATATTCAGACTTTTGTACACTTTAATTGCGATAGTGTTATTTGAAGCAATTGTTGACTCATTGCTGGTCAAAGCTATTTTGGAGATTTTCTGCTGGTGACTGGCCATTTTGATGAAAAATTAAATAAATTTGCAAGAAGCATAAAATGGACTGTATCAACACCTTCTGCGCTATGTTTTATGCCATTGTGAAGCTAATGACAATATATCTCAATTGCACCCAACAATATTCCCCTAGTGACCCCCACAATATTTGGTAAGATTATTGGTACAGATAGTGTATCAATTATTGGACAGCACCCCAAGATATCTTGGGGTTGGTCAGATATGATTATGACGTCATAGACAAAATATCTCGGGGTTGGTCAGCAACGAGTTAAAATATATCAAAAGTGATAAATATTTTTACATTGCACTGTGTAGCTATTTTCCTTAGGTGGATTTAAATAATATGATTTATATCTTAGTAATCTATCTGGGCACATTTCTTGAACATTTCTTAATAAAAATCTTTACATATTTTTTTGAGAAACGTATCCCAGTTTTAACACATATTTGATGTGTGTTTAATTTTGTCAAATATTGTCTGATTCTGTTGCATTTCTACACAAGTAAGAACAAATGCATCAGTGATCGAAAGAAAAATGAAAAAAATTATTTTATTCTACTATTGAACAGGTCAGATATCCTAATGCTATGCCTAGCATATAACAGATATCTATTATGCTATGCCTAGTAGTTAAACAGATATCTATAATGCTATGCCTAGCAGTTAAACAGATATCTATAATGCTATGCCTAGCAGTTAGTCTGTAGGGCACTAGTTCTCCTCCTAATCCCTTGCTTTGGCAGGTGCAGGCTTGGGTACATTTGACGCATACTCATCAAAGCTGAACCCAATGATGTCTTTACAGGGGCACTAGCGCCACCTGGCATTTGAAACATGACTGTGCCGATAACAGCAATTCCATCATCAGTTGGCTCCAGGGCTAAAGGATTGATGTTCAGATAAGACTCTGGATTATCACGCGTCTCACTCGACAACATATATTTTGAGTTATGTTTCGATGGGTGTTTATGTTTGCGTAGAGTGGGAGGTGAAGACAACCCATCTATTGAGTTCTCATAACTTGTATCAATGTACACTAAAACTTTGCCGAATGGCCGTGAAGCCATGTGCTCCATTTCGATTGCTCGTTGCTGCCGAGAGCGACGTAGGTCAAATGCTTGTTTTACTTTCCACACAATAACACATTGGGCAAGGAAGAGAAAGAAACACGAGAAAAACACTGAAAAAAATACAAAAAGATTTATATGCGGTTGATCCTGTCTGAAGTAAACCTTGCCAAATGTTTGGTTACTATCTATTGAACTTCTTCCTTTCATTATCACATAGAATCTATATTTCCTTAAGTTGTGTATTTCATGCGGTAGAGTGATGACAAGTCTAAACTCGACTTGTCGCACAATTAAAGTTGTGTTTAGTTGGGTCAGCGTTAGGAAAGTGTTGAGTTTATTTGCTGTTGCTTCATTGAGAAAATATTGCGTAGTTGAGTTCTGATTAGATTCATCTCTTCGTTTCCTTTTTAACACACTAACTGAATGTGAATCTGTATATTTATCTTGTGGTGTATAAAGAGACTGACTAGTAAAGCCATTGTGTTCAACAGTAGTAGTTGTCAGTGTGTCTTCTAGGTGTTCTCTGGAGCCCATCACATACTCATATGTGTCTAAGTAACGTTTTGATCTGACACCTGTACCACTTGTTACAAGTCGACTCTTGTACATTGGGTCTATGTCGACATAATGCTCATCAGCTACTGGGTCATAGGTGACCACAAACACATCTGCATGTGGTGAAAAATACACATCAGCACCTGAAAAATTTTGTGATTTATAATTCATGAAATCAAAAGTGACCCAGGACTCGTATAGAAGGCAGTTCAATAATTTTCTCAGGTGAGTGTGTAAATAATGCTCATCATAATTACTTACAAAAACGTTTTAAGTTTCAATATCATACAGATTTGATTATTTCCATTCATGAATTTTATCCTGGGAAATTAAAGCAATTTTAAATGTTAAAATAAAAATCAAACCATTGAATTATTCATCATGCCACTGTTTTTTTGTAACATTTGTTACTGCTTCATTTCAATATAGTTTAAGCGTTAAAGTGACAATTAAATTTAGGAATCTGGATCTTGGATATTTTTGGAGAAACAGGTGAGTTGCATTTCAGAAAAAATTACTAAATTAAGTAATAAGCATAACGCAATAACAATGTGTTACAATAACAATGTGTTACAATAAAAAGTGTAACAAGTTGTTACACATAAGAATGCTGAATGCTGACCACAAAGAAGGTTGCTATAACAATGTCACCACTTTTTCATTCTGACATAAAGAAATACAAATCATGGTTTGTCCACTTTTAGTACAAAACTACAGTACTTCAAATTATTTTTATCTTTTCTGAGATAAACATCATACTATTACAACCAACTACAATTCCATTATAATGAAAGACAAAGTGAAGAAAATTCAGGTTTGACTTTTGATCTGATATTTTCTGTGACGCTTCATATTTTTCACTTACCACCTTTAGTGACATCTATAGTGATCCTGATATCAACGTTCTGATATTTTGGATGTACTGCAAAAAAGACAACTCTTCGTGGATAGAGGGCAGCAGGTGTATTTTCACAATACCTCTGCGTGTTTGGGTCAAAGCAATAATCGCTATCCACAATCATCTTCCTGTAGCACTGGTGGCCATCTTTAGGTGTCCCGTCAAAATATTCCTTACACAATGAACACTGAAATAATGTTAAAATGTTATTTCGCTCATTAAAATACATTTCAAAGAAAACTGCATCTTGTCTATATTGAACCGTATGAGATCTATTTTCAAGATGAATTCAAAAATAGACCGTTAGACTAGAATTACCAGGTTTGAGGTAAGAGGATGATTTACAATGAAGTCATATTATATTCAGACAATGTGAAATAGAGTTAAATCTACAAATCTATCAGCGGTGGACACAGTTGAGACAACCAGAGAGTTCACGTTAAACTGAATGTTCACTTCAGATTCTAACAACACGGGAATCTCACAACACAGCTCTTGAACTGAGCCGCAGTTCATGCACTGACTATTATTCGTGAAACTATCATACCTGACTGTCTGAGCATTGTGCATTTTTATCATCTTTGGAAGACTGGCCAGTACATCTACCAGGTGTTTCAGTATTGTTACCACAAGGACACCCTGTGCCCGTGTCAGCATCACATGTGTCTCCATGGCCATGACACTTGCACCTACAAAGACAAATAAACAGCATGACACTTACACCTACTACAAATAAATAGCACAGTTACAAATAATCAATATAACACATACACCTACAAATAAATAGCATGGATGAAGTTAACTGATCAATCTAATTATTAGCCTTAAAGGGTTCGGATTAGCATCCCGTATAAAAACAATATGGCGGCTCCAGGCGAATCAACTGGATCAGTCCATTTTTAAGAAATAAGGGGAGTTCTGTAAAATCCAGTTCATTGAAATTGTCTTTGAGATAAAGTAATCCGTTTATAATGATTTTGAAAACGTTATCCAAAGAGTGATTGCGTTCAAATAATACATGTACAACAGCCAATATAAATTCTTGTATTAGAAACCGGTTTGTCTTGCTTTGTTTCTTTTGTAGGATATTTCATATGCCAAGCTGTGTGCTATTACGTTATGGGGAAATTTAGATGCCAATTTTTCCTTATTATACACAAATAGAAGATCCTGAAACTTCACCCATAAATGTGGAATTGATTTGTCAAAATAAAAATCACCCTTTTATAAATGTGTGACGATCTATAATATACTTATGCTATATAACAGTTAGAGGTGTTGACACAACGACCTCGAACCTGTGAACCCTTGAGTATTATTCCAGGATCGGGCCTTTTCTACTAAACGGTGAGCAACACCAGAAACGAGGGTTCGATTTGCTAAACGATATGCGTCACCCTTTAAAGGTTTTTAATTCAAAATGATAATTCCTTGTAAATTCTAATAATATTCTCAAAAAATATTTAATATAAGACAAACATAATGAACAAGAATAATAAACAAAATTAGAATGTTCATTGAAAACCTATAAATATGAAATTAAAAAATAGGAACGCTAGATTACTTTTCGCATGCTTGCGTCTTGTCCTGAGAGACCCTAAAGTGTCCCGTCATGCAATGGTCACATGTGTCGCCCTTTGTAAAGTTGGTACAATTCACACACACGGCATCTTCCTTGGGTCCTCTAGTGGGAACACTCACCTGCAAGTAGTATGAAGGTATGGAATAATCACAATGATAATAGTTTTTCACAAATAATTTGTTTTTATGGATATAGGCTCTTTTACACAATTTTACACAACATGTCAAATATCTTAATTCAATATCTATCCGCACATCTGAATTTTTTTCACCATATTTGAAAAATTGAAAGAGTTCAAAATTCATAATTAAACAATATAGCAATACCCTCTTATTACAGTGTAATGAACAGCAAATTTCAAGATCTGATCTGAAAAGTAAGATAAGAACCAGTTTACTAACAGGGACAGTGGAATATGACTTACGTTATGTGAGCTTCCATGTGAGATAGAGAGCAGGACTGACTGTTCCAAATCTCTCTCAAGACATGTCTCTGCATGACCATTACAATACAATCTACAAGATACGCAAGAAGCTCCATCTATAGGATTCCCTACGTAGTTAAGCTTGCATTCCTGGCACTGGGTACCCTAGAATAGAAAGTAAAATTATTTAGAACAATGACAATACAGTAATTTGAAAAAGTATTTACAATGTAAGAGATACTAAAATGACTCCAAATTAGTGATGGAGAAACTTTCTACAATCCTGATGCATCCCTTGAAATCTTGCATGTCTACCAGGTACAAGGTTAAGCTCAGATGGATGAACAAGATACACATTGATAAATATCTCAGTTGAAATTCATATGGAGTCTTGATAAATATTCCATCATAAAAATACTGTCTACTCACCTGGGTGTTGTTCATGCATTCTAAGCAGACATCTTTCTTCTCTACACTCACACAATTGCTATGTTTGTTGCACAGACACTCCGTGGAACAATTGTGACCAACCCAACCAAAATGACAAACACACTTCTCTGGTTCCATACATACACCATGCTCCCCACATCCTTGGGAGCATGTTGGTTTGCATATTTCACTCCTGAAAGAAAAGGATTACAATAAATTGACAGTAGTACAACTTTGACACAAAAATCGGGAACAATACAAGAACCAAAGTATGAATAATTGGATGAGTGAGAATATGAAGCTTATGGAGAGTAGTGTACTGGGAGTGTTAGTTTCAATTGAGAGTACAACATATAGCAGAGTATATGTTGACATCTAAATCTGCAAATTCTCGGAAATCAGAGAACAAGTATACTCAGCAAATATGAAATTATGTTATTACAAAATAAGAGGGCAGTTGAAATAGTCCAGACTATTTGAGTTATAAATGCTTAATTCATGAGTGTTTTACTTACAAGGGGTCTCTATGGTAGCCGTGCTTGCATTCACATATATAACCAGATTCCTTATCTGTACATTTCTCATTCTCCTGACAGTCATGGTTGCCATTGGTGCACTCATTCTCTGCGGGACATGAACTCATTGACCAGCTAGGCTCCCCAGTAGCATCCCTACTCCAATTCTGTGCTTTCTCTACAATTCACCAAGTCATAATATCAAAATATCAAAAGACTAAGGCCAAATGATGATTATGTAAGAGTGTTAGGGTTAAAAAGCTAATAACAATAATTCTAATATGATACGTGATGTCACAATAGCTAGAACAATTTAGTTGTGTTACTTGTCTGTTTATCATATTAGAATCGTAACAAAGACCTCAATTTTCTGATTTATGTCAAATATATGACCTCAAATTTTATTCTGGCCCTTGCCAAAGACCTCAATCATTACGCAATTTCAGTCTTTTAACAATGAACAGAATAAAATTTGAGGTCATATATTACGCCATAAATCATAAAATCTCGGTCTTTATTCCTTAAATATACACAGGTATTATGCCAACTGAACATTTCATTCTGAAGTATGTCAAATGCAGCATATCATTTGAGGGATTTTCTAACAAATGGTTCCCTGTTTATCAAAGTTTCACACTCAATTGTACAGTCAGCCTATCGCAATAACTGCTAAACAATCCAATCCTTGCTTGTAAAGCAAATGCTAGAAAAACAATAAAAAGAGTTAATTTTAGTTAATTCACATGGTTTGCATTTTTTGTTGAACTTATGAAATATATGGGTTGACTAGTTACCTGGTAGTGGTTCATTCCCTAGTGTTACATTCATTGAATTACATAATCCATACTGGGGACCATGTGGTCCTCCTTCCATGCACACTCCTCGTCCATTGAGGCCTCCAAAGGCGCACCAGCCACAGGTTGGGGCCTCCAAACAGTGGCTACACTGTGTGTGTATACTGCATTTGGCTGGACACATCATAGCACTGTTTCCCATAATCATATGACCACATTCCCCATTGCTACAGTGCAGAGGGAGGTACGTTGGGGTCATGCACTGCAATTACAAAGTCATTTTAAAGAAATAGTATAAATGAAACATTTTGAAGCTACTGGTTGAAATTGGATTACGAGCCAGCGTCATGTTATTTTCCATAATGATATTACTGAATGAATGAAAATGTGAGTAATTTAAAAATTGAGAGTACTTTCTATTTTAGAGATTATGTAGTCACATGTATTTCAGAAAAAGCATCATATATGATTATAATTTATTAAAGTCTTACTTCATTAAGATACTGGCTCCACATACAATACGTTGTTCCACCTTCTGCTCCATCAGCATCCAAGCATGCTTCACATGTAGCGTGTTGGTAGCACCTAACAGAACATAACACAGAATCAACAAGGGATGTAACAAAACTACAAATTCATGACTTTTTCAATAATCAACTATTAACTAAATTCACCTTTTATTAATCCTATTAAATACCATTTATAAAAAAACATCAACATGCAAAATGTCTGTACCATCTGCAATTTGTTACAGATGTCAACCAACCAATAAGAATGTCCACACAAAGTTGGAGACTATAACAATATGTCTCCCTTTCTGGTGGTGTAACATAAATCAACGACAACATATAGTATTTCTACAAAAAAAATCAACCAATACAAAAAACTCTTAAAATTGCTACCTGGTAGGGCAAGGGTCTGGAGGAGACAGTGCTAGGCGGGTATACTGGTTGTAGACGGATGGTTCAAGAGATTTACTGAAGCAACCCCAACCATACATTGGAATCTGGTTCAGGCGTCGACCAATTTCAGCTGAAATAATGAAATGAATTCATTTTACTTCACCTTATAATTAACCTGAGTACAGAGTTCTAAACTAACCTCTGAACAGGTGAGACAATTGTACAGCTAAGCAGCCCTACTCCCACTGCAGGTGGCCATCACATTCCGTGTCATAAATTGATTCAAAGCTGGCATGATTACATTTTCTCAACCAATCAGCAAGCAGAAAGAAACAACAGTTTCTATAACATTTAAATGTTTGTCAAGGTCTTGTTGGCTCAAAAAGATCAGAAGATTATTTCAAACTATCAGAGTGAAGACGAAAAAAATGCAAAGGGCAGTTATATTTTGACAAGGGAAGTTTATCCCTGAGGGAGATAAAGTATATCTACCCGGCGGCCTCTT
Source organism: Owenia fusiformis (assembly GCA_903813345.2). Taxonomy (NCBI): domain Eukaryota; kingdom Metazoa; phylum Annelida; class Polychaeta; order Sabellida; family Oweniidae; genus Owenia; species Owenia fusiformis. The sequence goes on from CAIIXF020000006.1 coordinate 2,913,303, forward strand.
TCATGGAGATACATCATATGTATCATTCATATCACAGTGTTATAAGAAATCTTATACTTTTATCAAAATGCAAACTCTACTATTATATGTGTGAGAAGAATGAGTTTTGCAATCTTTTAATTTTGATTTTCCGGGTATATTAAGAATTTAGATATCTGATAGTATTTATTATATCAAAATCTCTGAAATTGTATATAAATTTCTCTTACATGCCCTTGTAAGATGCCTGGTCCAAAAGCATTTATTTCCTTCAATACATTTCTCACAATCGCTTGAGGCGCATTGAATACTTAGGCATTGGCTTGAGTCTGTGTGGCCCTGTTGGAGCTGAGTACATGGGTTGAGTTGCTGACAGCTATGGCCAAGTGGAATACACTTGCCATGGTCACATCCACTACACCACTGGCACAACTGCAAGTAAATTGAAAAGTTAACTCATGCTATATCAGATTTTATTTGCAAAAACTTGACTTTAAATAGGAGAAAGTTTTAGGTTTCACTCAGTATTTATTCAGAATATCAGAAAATCAGAATTTGTACTCACCAATTGTGCACTCGGATGAGCAGGCCAGATAGCCAGACACTCGCTACAGTTAGTATGAACGCCACATTCTCTTCCCCCCTCCCTCCAAGCTGTGTTGCAATGTTTGCCATTCTTCAGAATTGTAGTCTTGTTCGTCTCATAGCATCTGCAATTCATTATTGGAATTATCTAATGAATGAATTTAGTCCTAACAATGAATGAATTTAATCTCTCAGGAAAATGAGTGAAGACATTTTTGAGACCTATTAACTTAAATAAAGTATTTTGACAAAATATTACCACCTGGTACGTTATTGCACTTGGACAGAAAAGCGTAACAATATGTTGCAGACTGTAACATTGAGTGCAAAAATGCCAGTCACAAAAACAATGCCACCACTTCTTGGTGATAGTGGTTAGAACATAAAATACAGAACAACCATCAACAAAGAACTGTATAATAATCACAAATACTGTACAAGGCAATAACATAAACATTGAAGTTTCACCAACTGTCATTTGTTGCAGACGCTGACTAACGAACACCAACTGCCAAATGCCATCAACAAAAAGTGGAGACTGTAACAATATATCACCACTTCCAGTGGCATACTAAGAAATTAGGAAATCTTACTCTAATGGTACATTCTTGTCATTTGAATAACAGGCAGAAAATTTGATGGTTCCATTGTTTCCTTCTATCTGGCAGGAGGAACAGCCTAACTGTTCAGAACACAAGTCAATGTTAGTGACCAGGCTGCATATATCCTCAGGCACAGTTAGCTTCACCATTGTGCCTTGGCTTACACCATTAAAACCTCCCATGAGGTAGATATTGTTATTGTTATCTGATATTGCAGTCACACCAGCTAGAGTCTCAAATGGTTCACCCAATATTGTCTCACCTAAAAGGATAATACAATCACCATGAGTGGAAATTCAGGTAGTTGTTTCAGGAGGAATGCAGATTATAATAAAAATATGACAAAGACTACCCTTCGTTTAATCTCAATTACATCAAAAACAATTAAGCACATTCTAATGCCTTTCCTATAAAATATGTTCTATATGAACATTATAAGAACTATTAAATAATAATCAACAAAAAGCAGATGGTATATTATTGAATGCAGTACACCAGTTAATTTTAAGATTTTCACACTGAGGTAGCTGAGGTATGAGGTAGCTGTTTTGCATTATCTGATGGCTTACCATTAGGGGTCATTGGAGTCCATGTATTACAGTCAAACCTATAAAGCAGTATAGAATGGGTCACGTAACTCTCACTCATCCATCCTCCAACAACGGCCATATACTCGCCAACCACGACCGCAGAGTGGAAGTAGCGCTTGTCAGCCTGGAAACATAAACAATGTAATCAGAATATTGCAAAGGAACACTTCAATTCTGATCAAAATTAACCTGAATCTAAATTGGCTTACAGTACGTAGTGAATGATGCAACTCTTACTAATCCAGCCTCCAACAATTTTGGGCATTTTGAATCTCCAGTGAGGTTTCGCAATGACATTGTTGACAAAAAAATGCTGCCTTACTTTCAAAAAGCTTTTGGAAACAATTAGAATGGATTTATTCAAGCTCATAACTCACCATAGTACCGGGCTCCTGAGGCAGCATGCTCCATCTGTTCTGATGCAAGTGAAGTGTATATAGCCTGTTTGTCTCAACTGTTGTGTTTGTCATATACTCATATCCACCAAAAACATAGATGGCATTGCTGTGTGGGTGGAACACAGCGCTGTGACCGTAAAGACCTGGAATCATTGATAAAGATGAAATGCATGTATACATTATGCAGTGTTTTTATTTATATTTGATAGCAATATATATACTGGGTGAACTTATTCTAAAGAATAAAAGTTGAAACTTCAGAGAGTGAAAATTTCAAGACTTTTTAGACAATGTTCACATGTAGCCATTTTACACTATAAGTTTAATAAGAAAAAAGCACATACCAAGGGGATATGATCCACGTGGCTGAAGGTCTTTCCATATATCAGTGGCTGCATCAAACTCATACACTTTATCTGAGTAGTAGTTAACCGCGGAGAATCCCCCAAGGATTACGAACTTTGTGTCAGTCACCAGCGTCATAGTGTGACCAGCCATTGGGGCAATGTACATGCTGTCATCTAAGTTAGAAGTCTGCAAAATAAAATGATACTTAATATATATTTAAAAAATTATAAACTTTACCACGCTAATTTAATATGTAAACTACAATAAGTACTTTAGACCCCTCTCCTTACGTCTCGTTCTCGTACTGACCTGCATGTGACTCCAGCTGTCTGCTTCTGTGTCTGTCCCATAACCACCTGGTACCTGCAGGAGATAACATACAGCAATAAAGGATCATCTTTTATGGTTTCTTTATTAAATAACAAGATGATGTACACTGACAGACCTTTATGCAGAAACATTACCACCCCCAGTGTGAGAATATTTGGGGAGGTTATGTACTTGGTGACAATATGAACTGACCTTGATTGGCTGATACTTCTACAAGGACGACAATGTCAGTCATGGAATCTTCTCGTAACAAATTAAGTTTTGAAATAACTAAAAGGTTTAATATTTGTTTGCTGACATGCTTGATTTTTTATTACCTGCAGCTGGCTCCATCTATTGGCATCTATGCTGTACTTCCAGAAATCATTATATGAGCCCATTGTGTTAATGTGTCCCCCAAACATATAGATCATCTTTAACGTAGGAATACACACCATAGCATGCCAGTACCTGAAAGAAAGAAAACGTAATCTATGATTCTTTTCAAAATAAACAATGGCTCTATAAACAATATATAAAGGAAAACATTAATGTTTAAGTAAATGCATTCACTAGTTCAGATAGGAAAATTCCACACTTGCATGATAATTCGGATTTGTCTGGGATAACAACTTCATGACATGTACATTGTACTTGTTTTTCTTCCACCTGATCTTAACTTAAATTGAACAGCTGATGAAAGTAATTGTACTCATCTATAGTAAAACATAATCCTTTCTTAGTTAGCATACATCAGGCCTTTTCTTTTACCTAAACCTACACTTTTAACTAACCTAGGAGGTGGTGCAGTGTTATCTGGTTTCAACAGCTCCCAGGAATTGGAGCCAACTGTGTATACCCACATATCATTTTTAGCCCCATTGGCAAGTGAGTAACCACCAAACATATAGAAAACAGCATCATCACATGTCACCATGACGTGACCCATACGTGAGAGATGGCTGGTGAATGCAGAAGCCCCGTCTCCACGCCATGGGTTGATTGCGTCATGGTATTTAGCTTGAATAGGAAGGTAGGGGATGCTACAATCTTCTCCTGTGTAGGCATCTGAACACATACACTGACCCAGGGCCTTTAAATAAAAGAAATATCTCAACATTGGAGATAACAGGATCTATAGCAGTACCGCTGATTTCCAGTTATCAAGTATGATATGACTTGCCAACTGTCAGGGAGTTGGTAATTACCTTTATTTTCTGAAGATGGTGTCTGTAGGCCACCAAAACGTCAAATCAAAAGTAAACTTTTTCCGAGTAGTGTGAGAACATTTTTGTTTTGAATTAAATAATCTATTCATTCAATCTCTTTAGTGAATCACATGGGACACATGTATTAACATTACCTGGTCGCAATAACCCTGGCTTTGATTTGCCATACAGTCATTGGGGCATAAGACCAATTCACAGCCCACTCCCCCATAGCCTGCCTTACACACACAAGCCCCATTCACGCACTCCTGGGTTCCACGACAGTGATCCGGGCAGCGATGTATCTGATAGGTGGCATTAAACCCCTTTGTAACTGATCCTGGAAAAAAACAGAATGCTCTGCTTCGTCACGTGACAAAATATTGAAAATGTCTGAATAAAAATTGCATCATTGATTGGCTGATTGGTTTTGTGGCATCTCACAAAACTCTGGCAACTGCCAGGAGGAGCAATATTGAAAATGAACTCAGCTGGGGTTTATTTACACAGTGTTTTATCAAGTTGAGGTAGGAACAATCAAAACCTTGTGAATCAAGATGATTTCCGACCTAATGTAATTAAAAACTAAAATATGTTACATAACCAGCTTTAACAGACATTCGAATGTGGAAAGGTTTTAAGATATATATCTAATCATGAGTGAACCAGTATTTGTCAAATAAAATGTTGAAATGTACATGTTGAGCCATTAATATACAAGACTCCATACAAGAGATACTGCTTCATAGTATAAGTCTTCTCTGTCTATTTACCTGGTAATATATTTGCCTCAAAGTGGACTGTAAGATAGCCCGAGGTGGCAATCACTGTGACATCATGCATCAGGTTTGGCCCACACAGGGCAGCCAGGAGTGTGGCGTTACCATTGTCCTGAGCATGTACCAAATCTGGGATGCCATCATACACATAAACATAATCCTGGAAATAACAGTAATGTTTTTGCAAGATATGTAATTTTGCCTTTTTTAAATTCACAACATGGTGAATTCAATAATCAACTGTAATTCCTAAGGATTTCAATTTGCAACATTTTATGTTCACAAAATGGTAAACTAGTAAAATCAAAATGATCAAAACAGTAAGTTCTTCAAAATGTAAAAAATGTAAAAATGTACTTCAAAAATGTATCGTCTGAGGCTATCCAATAATTACATTAAAAGAGGAACATTAAATTTTCATAACACAACACACAAAATGAAACTTACATTTGTGCATAAAGCAGACATCTGTTTCTCTACAGTTAGCAAAATAGGTGATGCTGGACCAGAGACAGGTGGGAACGTCAGCTCATTGTGAACAGTTAAGAACCACACACAATATGCATGTAAGGGGTCCGCCACTCCTGAGCCGTCATGGGAACCAAGGGCCCCTTCTACTACATCAGTAACAACTGTACGGCCATCACACTTTAGGTAGCATCTGCCATTATTTCTGTTAACAACAAAGTGTATGAATATACAATAAAACCTGTGTAAATGGAACTCCTTTGGTGCACTTGGTAGGCATTCAACTTTAAACAGGGGCTCATCTAACATTGATTGAATCAGACTCCTTAGCATAACTTACCTTGGATCTCCATAGTAATTCTCCTGGCAGAGCTCACAATGATCACCACGTGTGTTATCCCTGCAGTAGCACTGACCAGTAGACATGTTACAAGTGCCTAAGCCATTGTCTGCGTGTCCATTGCACTCACACTGTTTACAACCTGCAGAGAAGTTCATTTATTAAAATACATAGACACATCTGCCTAAGCCATTGTCTGCGTGTCCATTGCACTCACACTGTTTACAACCTGCATAGAAGTACATTCATTGAAATATATAGACATGTTACAAGTGCCTAAGCCATTGTCTGCGTGTCCATTGCACTCACACAGTTTGCAGCCTGCATAGAAGTACATTCATTGAAATATATAGACATGTTACAAGTGCCTAAGTCATTGTCTGCGTGTCCATTGCACTCACACTGTTTGCAGCCTGCATAGAAGTACATTCATTGAAATATATAGACATGTTACAAGTGCCTAAGTCATTGTCTGCGTGTCCATTGCACTCACACTGTTTGCAGCCTGCATAGAAGTACATTCATTGAAATATATAGACATGTTACAAGTGCCTAAGCCATTGTCTGCGTGTCCATTGCACTCACACTGTTTGCAGCCTGCATAGAAGTTATTTCATTGAAGTACACTATTTTACATTTATATTTCATCTCTGTATTTTCTGCACATTAAGGCAGGCAGATTAGAACAAGAAATCTGAATAAACTTTAACCTTTACATGCACAAACAAACCCAAGATCATCCAAATGTACACACCTTAAAGAAATCCTATAAGGTACAATCAAGGAATCCTTTTTAGATTTGTATCAATTTAGGTTCATTATTGATTTTCCACCTGTCTGGATCTAACAATTGGTGTTAATTTGTTAATCAATATTCTATTGGATTGTATTCAATAATGATTATATATTCAATTAGAAGTTACCTATTGATTCCAATAAGGCATGTAGTGCATTAAAGGTACAATTCAATAATATTCCACTGGCATAAAGAACTCAACTGAAACAATCCAATATTATGTTTCCATTCAAAGAAAGGAAACTACATGATAACCCACTTCGAATCAAACAGGTTGTTTTCCTTTAACATCACCTAAACAATCTACAAACCTTCAGATGTTTTAGCGTTGCCATAACTACCAGGTCTACATTCCTGGCAATGAGTCCCCATAGTCCAATCCTCGCAATTGTCACACTGACCGACACCATACACACATGTACTGCGATTGTTGCACTGGCAGTTAATATCACAGCCTTCACCCGTCCAGCCTCTATCGCAGATACATTTGTAGTCAGGTGCCTCGGAGCATGTTCCGAAGACACAATCATGGAAACACCTGGATATAGATGATACAAATATTCAAATTCAATTTGGAAAATGTTTTATCATAAAAATTATTTGAATCACACTGTTCACAACTGGATTGAAAGTATATTTTAAATTAATAGTTAGTATTATTTAATACATCATTTATACACCCGGGTATCAACTATTTTATTGCATACATCATAAGGATGTCATGTAGACAACTAATTTCAGAATAAATGCAAAACTCACGTGACATCACACTGCTCCTTGCCATCCCCCACAAATCCTTGCTTACAAGTACAGTTATAACTCTCAAATGTATTGATGCAAGTTGCGTTCTCGTGGCAATCATGTATTCCCAGGGTGCACTCCTGCACATCAGGACATATCCCATAAGCCCATGCTGCAGGTTCAGAGGCGGTGATGTTGTTAACTTCTGCTACCAAAGCTGAGCAATTGTTGTTTTCACTAGGACCTAGCAAGACACAAACAAAATTTTTGCACTGTTGAAATATTTATTTGAATTTAACTATATGTATAAATTTTTAAGTGATGATGACAAGCAATTTTAATAAAAATATGTTATTATGTGTGTACAATCATATACTTCAAGATGGTGGCCTATACCAAATAATACAGTGAAGATTTAGTAAATGAGTTACAGGACAATGTTTTATCTCAATAATGTGGTTATACAATATAGAGGAGGACTGGTACTGGTTGAAAGTTGTTTCCATTAGCAGAGATTCACATTTCAAAGTTTTGTAAAATAAGTGAGTGAATGGGAAAGAGGTAACGAGAAAGAGTTCACATTGAGAGGTGTTCACATTGAGAGGTGTTCAGATATAGATATCACCGTAGAAATATTTCATACTGTTGAAAGAAATAACTTTGCATCATTCACATTGGGTGTTCAATCAATCACAAAATGAGTTACAAGACAATAACATTGTAATATACCAGTGAAATCCCCAGAGAGACATCGCCCTATGGTTGGATTGTCTGTATTCCCGCACCAGCCACACTGGAACTCCTTGAGGCAGCTCTTACAGGTTGTATGTTGGGAACAATCACTGCAAAGTAACATGTATCTTAATTATTGCAAACTCATTATGAACATAGAGAAAGTACTTATTACAACAGGAATAATTGGCAACATCCATGTACTCAATGAATAACCTTTATAGAGTCATGTGTTCAAGCACTACTTTTACAGAACCTAACACATTTTTTAATCTGATGCTGATTTTTCTTGATTTAAATATAGTCAGTACATAAAAGGTTGTGGCAAATCACGTATGGGCATTAAATATCATTCAATGCTTGCAACAATGGAATAATGAAGATGAAATAATATATCTTTAAAGCTCATCTACCTGCAATTCTGGCTTTTGCTGTCAAACCATTCAGTGCATTGCCCAAAGTTGTGGCGGGTGATGTAGTCGGAGAATGGGAAACATGTGGAAGTGCTCCCACACCAGGCACATTCTCCTCTATCTCCAATGCATGTGGAGCAGTTACTACGGCTACAATAACAAATAAATATTGAATTTAGAATATTGAAAATACATGCATGTATCTACATTTGACTGGTTAAAAAATGATCTTCCTGTTAAGTTGCTAAACATTTAGCAAAGGGGGATTGTATACTAGTATAGTACAGTATATGTCAAGGGCACTGTGCAAAGTTTGAAAACTTTCTTTTTTGAAATTTTATACAGAAATTTGATAACAATGGGCAAGACTAGAAGACTGCAATATGAGGAAAGTGTACATTGAACTTTGTATGAGGCTGTTCAAAAACTATTTAGCATATTTTGGCCAGAGTTAGGGAAATCCAAAGTTCGAGTCTTACGACTGAATATCATATCAAAATAAAAAGAGAAATGCCAAACAAATGATTTTGCAGTAATCTAGTAATCCTACTTTATTAACAGATAGTACTGATATAAAGGAAATATTAAATGAATTATTACTCACAGATGACAAGCGGCAGCACATTGCCCCACAGATTGTATCGCATTCACATATCTTCCCCTTCTCATGCAACGCCCATCATTAGGTAGCCATTCGCAAAGCCTATCCTACAAGTAGAACAGTTTGGTTAACAGTGCTCCATTCTCATATAAACATCACTGTGTTTGCAATTCGAACAAGGGTACTATGTACAATATGAAGTGAATTGCATTACAGGAAAAGTGGGAGTTCTTCAGTTAGCCTCAAAATCAGGGATCAAAGAACGCATAGCATTTTGCAATCAAATCTTGAGTAGGGCAGTTATGGCACAATGTTAACCATCAATCCGTCACTGATATCTTTTCCTCATGGGTCAAATACTCTATATTCCCTTAAAAAATTGTAATACATATTAAGTCAATGCCATCTAATAAATATGTCTCTTTTGGGTATACTTACTGCCGCACATATATGGCAAGAGAGATGATCGCTACAAACAGTGCAATCAGCAGGTGTAATAACCAGTTCTGTAGCAGATGTAGTAGCACAACCAGCGTTATCGACATCATTCCTCATGACGCACTTTCCTTTGTTCTTGCACCATCCACATACAGTGTCACTCAGGCAGGCTAGACAGTTGCCAAGGTTACTGCAGTTTGCGTTAGAGGCGGTGTCTGTGTATGGTTCGAGAAATTCATTGAAAAATTCCTGAAACAGAAAAATATCTGAATGTTTGATTTAACATAATATTAGTATTCAAAAATAAATAATTTATTTAATCTACTATACATTCCTTTGATACCTTAAAATAGTGTTTCACTTGGAAGGTTTTCCACTCACAGATGTTTAATTTAGGGTGCGTTTTTAATGAAGGTGTTCATACTGAACCTGGTATATCAGTAGTAATAATTGCCCAGTGTAGCTCTGTATCAACTAAAGATTAAATATCAGAATAGACCAAATTGACTATAAACTATCTTAAGCTCACTGGCTTGTACAGTACAGCTGTACTACATCAAAATCAACATTCCACTTTGATAGAAAGGAACCCTAGCCTACCTGTCGTAGCTTTGAAGTATCAGGTATAGCACCATTCCAAAACAGTTTCATAGAGGCTACCCTGACGTCATCAAATATCTCCAATTCAGCTGTGTATTCTACATAATATCTAGAGCTGCGATCATTTACAGGAAATATAGCCTCCCCGCTTGGCCTAACAGCGTTGATCTCACTCTGGACATTTGAATAAGCCAGTGATGCCACTTTCTCCTAAATAACAATATAGCAAGATAATTGCAGTATCAATTTTGATAATATTTTTTTTCAATTTATTTGCAAAGTAAAATTTATGGTGTTATGTAGAACTTTGTAAAGACAAATAGAAATCTCCAACAACTCATATGAAAGAAATGGAAGGAGATTTTAAAATGTCAAATAAAATATGTTTCAATCAGTATGATAAAATCTGTGGCATACCTTGCGTGCCTTCGTGTCATCTAGACTGAGATAGACATCAGATTGGGCATTTTTGGCTACCATCGTGACTTTTATGGGATCCCTGCTGGGTGTCTCTGCCTCCAGTGGATAAATGAAACCTAAGAGTAAAGAAATCAGTAGGAGTGTGTATCTCATACTTGAGTGGGTTTGGGGTAGATATCACCCGGGAATATATATCGTATCTGAGGAGCGGGCAGGATATATTGTATATGTCCCGCTCCAGGCCAAATGCGGGCAGATATAATATATCCATCCCGCTCCCGGGAATTTTTCAAAAGTTTAAAAAAGTTTAAATATCAAAAGTTTTAATTTTTTAATTTCAAAATTTAATTTTTTTTAAGTTTAAATGTTACAATTTCATTGTATTGAACAAAAAGAATATTACAAAAATGTTAGATATAAATATCTTGTCATTTGAAAAAGGTGGAAAGGGTTATATCTACCCTAAACCCACTCAAGTATGAGATACACCAGTTATGCACGGTCGGTTTGGATACATGGAATATCCCTTGGGATATGCAATACATCTTCCCTCGGTCCCTTCGGTCCCTCGGGAAGATATATTGTATATCCCTCGGGATATTCCCTGTATCCAAAACCTCCCAGTGCATAACCCTTATATATCCAATTCCAATATTCATGGGGAATGAACATTACTTCAGAAAATATCAAATAACGCCAGTAAAACAACTGGTCTATTCCCTACTTTTGATCAGGTCTCAAATCCCTGTGATAAAAGCAGGCTGTATATGAAGAAAATTATGTAGCCTCACCTTTCATAAGTCCGATATATTTGCCAGGTTTTAGAGTTTGCTCAATTTCCATCAGTTGTCTTCTACCAAATGCAATAAATTGGGCTGTTGTATTCCGAATGATAATCACCTAAAAAAAATATTATAAATATTATAAATAGTAAGCATAATATACTTCTCTATCGTACCACAATATCTAGACTAAATTTCGTTTGTTGGTATAATAACTTGTGCATACATGTTCCAGTTTAATACATAACACAATCTGGCCCCTGACATGTATACTCACTTCATCAGGTTGTTCAAGATTCTGAGGTGGGAGGTATTTCAGGAAGTGTAATCCAGCAGGTTTGTCTTGAAGACGACACATTTCCAGAGTTGTTGGTCGATGGCTCATTATACCCCACCATCCGGTGAGGCCTGACCTCCTCCCATCTGTGTGGTTACATGCACCTCTTGTCACTGTAACAAGGGTGTCCAATTAAAAATAAGAATACAGAAGCACTTAAATATTTGATATAATAATGTAATAACCATGAATGACAACAACCATGATTAGCATTTTCTTCAAAGGCCAGTCCATATACCAGATCTAGTTTAATATTTGCTTTTTGAATAATTAGCATTAAATAAACTCACACCCCTATGTTACCTAGGTTACAGTATTATAGTTCATGTATTGTTAAAAGGGAGTGACTTACAAAATTTCAAAATTCAATATCTCAAAATTTGAGTAAAGAACTGGATCACTATAAAAATTAAGAGATTAATTCTCTTGGATAAAAATCATGCCTTACCATTACTAAGCTGACATGTGGCTTCCTTTACACACCATGCACACTGATCGTTATACTTTAGTCCATGTTTGGTGGTCTCTGTGGTGACTGTATAGCCTTTCCCTTGAACTGCACATGATTGACAGTCTTTGAGGGCGGGGCATATACCAGGGCATTCTGAGGTATCCATGATGCCTTTACTATTACAATCCTGAAGAAAAAAAAAATTAAATAGTTCAATGTAGTATAACATACTAGTATTTATTTCCACACATTTGTATACCACAATATTAGATGGGTAGGTTGCATGAAACTGTCCCATTTTGAATCTAGCAACTTTGCCAGATAGAAAGTTTTACCTTTGAGGAATTGTTTTAAAAACCTCCATTGTAAATACAATCATATATATAATATGTTTTACCAAGACCTAATTTCCAAATAGCCAATAATTCTTGTGTCTAAAGAAGACTTACGCCAGTTTTAGATCTGTGAATACATCCAGGCATATCATTAAGTTTCTTGCTTGTACACAGCGCACACTCCGGATCAAAGCGACAGTAGTTGCCATCAGTGATCTCAGAACAATGGTCTTTTATACTGTCATCATTCTATAACAGAGAACAATAAAGATTAAAAATGAATTTGCTTGAATATTATATAATTTCATTACAATAAGCACTTTATATCGGAAAATTACTTCCACTACCTGTAGCAATGAAATAAATCCGTAATTGTGACCTGCGTGAATCTCGCTTTGAGGTGAGTGAGGTTTTTAAGTTTTAGGTACCTTATAAAAATTTACATAGCTCAACTGTTCTACCTGATTTCTAGCCATTGAAGGGGGCACCTTGTATGCAATAAGGTCCCCCAGAGCAGTGCCCTGGTATCCCCCAGATATAAGCAGTGTGTTCCCAAATGCTACTGATGCCACGTGACTATACCTGCCACCGACAAATCCTGAGCTTGCTACACCTGAAATATCATTATATCATATACAACTACACATTAAAACAAAAATAGTGAATATCTTGTTCTTGGAGGTTCTATGGGTAAACTTTGTATTTAAAGGGATAAACCTCGCTCGAAGCTTAAACCAACTGTCAAATGACATGCCATCTGGTATCCATATAATCTAAAATGAATCAATCTGTTTTATTTTTAAAAACTATGTAACTATCTGATATCATTATTTTGTTTCAACAACTAATTTAAATAAATCAAGCAGTTTATACACCTAATTTGGGCATCCACTGTTAATAATTTGTATAACCTAAATGTAATTAAACAAAAAAAGAAATAAAAAAATGAAATAACAAAAAAGGTACCACATAATGGCTATTATACAGTACTCTTATCACTTACCTCCAGTCCAAGGTAACTCTAATGCTGTGTGGTTAATCCAAACATGGCACCCTAAGTGATACAGGTAAAGCTTATTATCATAGCATATCTCCTCATGTTGATGAATATGACAGTTCCCTCCATACACCACCATATAATTGCCTATTATATTGGCCGAGTGGAACGCACGGTCCTTTGGAGGCTCAATAAAACTGTATGCGTTATCATTGAGATGGTAGGGTGGCTCAGCATCAAGGTGAGACCAATAATTCAATTCTATATGGTAAGAGTGTATTTGTTTACTGCGCTTACTGAAGCGTGCATAGTCAGGAGTAAACCCACCATACACAAGGAGGGATTTTGATTCAGGGTGGAACACTGTTGAATGGCCAACAAGTCGACGTAGTTCCTGCTTGCCCCCCTTGGGTGTAAGATATATCCAGGTGTCCGTAGTACCCAGGATGTCATAGCAGTAAAGGGCAGATTGGTACGCACCATAAGTGTCACGTCCACCGAGTAAGTAAAGATACTGAGAGTTGCCATCAGTTACCAGTGTTAAGGTGTGGCCAGAGAGCCCCGGAGGGTGCACTGTACCAGCCAGTGCTTTCTCAATCCATACCCCAGATGTGATGTCATAAAACCAAAGGTCTGATAAATGAGTCCCATTGGCAGCGATGCCTCCAAATATAAACAACCCAGACTGAGTTGCAGCTGCTGCGTGATTATTCCGAGCTTCCGGCCACGTGCCACTCTTGGTCACCTCAATCCACTTATTGCTCGGGAAGTCATAACGTATCAAGTCATTGAGTATTTCATTTAGAGTATTGCCACCAAATAACCAGAAACTATTCGATGATGAGATAAAGGCCCCAGCATGGCCTGTTCTTGCTGTAAAGCCTGATCCAGTAGGAGCAACCGGATACCAGGAGCTATTTCCTATGGTGCTATTCATTGAAAGGGCACAGTTTGATCCTGTAAAGCCATCTATGCATACACATTTCCCTCCAATACATTCACCCAATGGCTGGGAGCAAAAATCTGGGCATTCCTGAAGCTGGCAGCCATCTCCTGTCATACCAGGATGACAATGGCATGTGTGGGTAAGGCTATTACATGTGCCTTTCCCACTACAGTCAAGCAGGCAGTCTGTTACTGTATAGGTGGCGTTAAAACCCTCAAGGGCATAATTCCTGTCACTGTAGAAGTATATCAGCATCTGGAACAAAGTGCATCAGTAAATATTATTCAAATATTTCATACTTTTGAGGATCGGAAATGACCCGTTCATCTTTCAATGATTCTAACAAGGTTTATTCCCATACAAGGTTATTCTATAAAATTGAGTTAAAGACTGTGTCACTTTAATACAAAAACAAACAACTAAATAAATGCTATTCACTTATTTCTTTCCGATTTTGAATACAACAAACAAACAAGTTGGTCTAGTACATACACAATAAAATCTGTCAAGTGGAAAATTTCAGTAGATCACTGTTCAACATTTTGTTACACATTTCCTTAATATAAAATGAACCAGCATGTAACTGGAACTCTTCAAAAGGAGAGACCTACATTGCGATAGCGGCGCCCCCTTTGTCCTTATCCTTCCAAAGCGCAAACAGAAGATAAGAGGGGCTCTGGCATATCAGAATGAGAATCCTACTATTATGTCCCAAGTTTAACTGTACTTACATTCCCTGATGTGGCAGTGATGACTGGTGGGGTGTTACTGCCTGAGAAGCTCCCCAGAAGCTTACTGTTGTAGGATTCCCCATCGTAGATGAAGATATAGTCATAGGAGCACTCTACACTCAGGTTTTCAAACTTAAGTGTGATGAATTTATCTGGGCTCCCAGCTGAAACAGATATGACATTTCTTATGTTATGAACATGTGTTGTAAAACCTGTATATCTGAACACACCTCTTATCTGAACGTTTGTACCTGAAATATGTAGAGCAGGCACTATACGTACAGCTCTGTACATCCATTATGATGAATAAAAAGGAATTAAAGGTGACAGTAAGATTTAGAGACCACCAAAAGTAGACCTAGCACTAAAACAGAATCAGAATGGAATATACTTTGAGTGACATTTTAAACTTGATCTTGAAACCCCAACTTATTATTTAATATCTATTGGACTTAAAGACCTAATAAAATAATGATCATTTAATTACATCTATTTCAAAACGTAAGATCTGACTTTTTGGACTTTAATCCTACATTAGGCCACCTATATATAACACATACTCTGATAATCACCATTGACATCGTTTGTGGAATCACAGCAGCAGAAAAGGAAGAATTTTGATTTTTCTAAAAGGCTAAAATTGGTCTATGTGTGCTAGCTCATTTTTTGATTGAGCTAGTTTTGACTTGGAAGTGAAGGTCAATTATAAATATGATTACCTAACAAAAATTACATGTCTCAAAAGATATTACAAAAAAAATTATTTGCATTTATTTGTTATGCTTAAATCCCCTAAAATTGGAAACATATAATTGTACGTATTTCAAGAAAATAATCTTGAAACATACCTCAATAAAACATTTTAAAACAATAATTCTATGTGTTTAAAGTTTGAAAAGTAAACTACTCAACATGGTTTAAAATGGTTTTATATTGCAGGGATCAAAATCACTAAGAAGGGAATGTATTGGCCATTTACAAATATTATTTCATGTTGGTAAGGGAACTTGGGTCAAATTGATTTCATAATCCCAACAATAGACCCGTGTGCAGACTCAGACCATATACAAATAAAAACAGTCGTAGCTGAATATATGTACATAGAAACACCTAAGCTACTACATACTAAATCAAACATTAGACTTTACTTTCCTTGACCAAGGAAATCATCTATTATGCAAAAAGTTTATGATACTGAATTCATCCTATGATTTTAAATATAATTAATAATAAGTAATGTTTCTTCTCCTTGAAGGGTGAAAAGATTCAGAATCTACACCAAATTTCCACCCTTTCAAACCCCAGAATGAGTTATACAGTGAAATAGTTTTCTTTCTATTCAGAAGTACACTGTACATGTATATTGATAGCAACCAATGCAACCAATGCAACCAGATTGTTGGATGCACGGACAGATGAACAAGCTCATCATGTGAGCTAAAAATATGTGGAGAGTGGAGATAATGACTTATTGTATGTTACTAAATGAGAATTATGGATCTTTCAACAGAAAAATCTAAATATTTTATGCACACATATAGACATCCATAAAATGTATGTTGGCTCTTCATACAATGTGTTCATGAAAGGCTTGTGAATTGCACTGAACCAATACATAATTTATTTGTTCTAATGCTCATGATAAATATTTCTATAGACACAAAAATGTCAATCAAACAAATTAACAAAATAACAGAAAAAACTACAAATTGACCTTTTCTGATGACACTTATCATGATGAAAACATATATAATAGACACTGACAGAGTTATCTGCAAAACAAAAAATCAAAATATTATTACTTGACCTTAAAAGTTTGTTGAAATGAAGCTTATAAGCTAAGAAAACAATAGAATTTCATAACATAAATTGTGTCGGTGATCTTGCCAAGGTGATCTTGCCAACATGAGAGCAACTGACTGCCTGGGTTGAAAATCTGGAAGTTACATCCTACCATGTTAAAACCTGTTTGCACCCTGCTAATAGAGTGAAAAATTGACCTTATTGCGAAAAGTCCTGAGGAGATTAAGACATGTCAATACTACCAACTTACAACTTTGCATGAATTCAATTTCTTAAGCAAATACTACATACACTGTGTTGCAATTGAAGGATGGACACTCAAAATAGTGTTGCACTCAACGCAATCAATATTTTGTATTTTCAATATCCTAACTTAACATACATTTCCTATGATCGCCGTTCTATTATCATTTTTTTATTATATGTGGCACATGCAAGTTCATTTTTTTGCTAATCATAATTTTTTCTACACTAATTTCCAATCTAACTTTATGTTTATACAACGGACATGACCCAAGGACGACATGATGATCAAGCAGCCTCCCTATGTCATGTCCTCAGCTCTTGCAAAGTTGCCCAAGCAGAACATTGCTACATGTGGCGGCATGATCAAGAGATTGCTAGACAGCTTGATCCCTTGATTTCTGATTCCTCCCTGACTAGTTCACCCTCATAACCACTAACCATCGAGTTTGTGAAAGCAGGACAAGCAACCGCAAAACCAACAGTTAACCAACCATCCAGAGGCATTTTACATTCAGCATCTGATTGGGTTATGAAGGTTGATGTTGGTAAGCTGCTTGTTTTCCCCCAGCATGTAGTCAGCACCACTCTGAGGCCAGACATCATAATCACCTCAGAAACAACACAGACCATCATTGTTGTTGAGTTAACTGTACCCTGGGAGGAGTGGGTAGAAGAATCCCACGAATTAAAGAAGTTGAAATATGAGGACATTGTAACTGATGCCAAGCGAAGAGGATGGAAGATACACTGTTTCCCTGTGGAAGTAGGCTGCAGAGTTTTTCCAGCCAAGTCTATGGACTGGATGTTGAAGTCGCTTGTTTATAGTCTCGCAAGAGAAAGAAAGCAATGATTAACCTAGGAAGGGAAGCTGAACGTTGCTCTCGTTGGCTGTGGTTGAGAAGAAATGCAAATTGGTTGCCCAAGTAATCCATTGTCATCTGGCCTCATCTCCACCAGAATCATGACACACCCTGTATCCAATAAGTCTCCCCTCTCAATAGCTAGCATACCTTTAACCCCTACATCAAGCTTGAGCGGTAATGTGAAAAGGTGAGAGTTGGTCGACCATAAAGCGCTTTTTAAACCTACCATAGACCCTCTCAAGTCGGTTTTAGGCATTTACCGCTCATTCACCAAGTTAAGATGTCTACTCTGATGGAAGTTGGAGGCAGCTGAGGAAACCTCTATATTTCCACAGCTAATGTGTATGGTGCAGCATGTAGTCCATCTAAGCATGTTTATCATAATATGGTAAGTTGAAAAATAGGACCATTCGGTGCACAAGCAGGAGCCAATTACTATACCAATTACATGTACATTCATATATGTAATGTATTTCCAACATGGAGCCAGTTGACCCAGTTGACCCATCACATGGATATGAGCATTTGTTCAGAAAAAAGTTTTTTAATCCCAAAGGCTCACCATGTAAACAAAAATAATTCAAAATAATTCAAATTGGTCATCAGGAGAAAACTATGGCTGGTTTCTATCATTATTTTCCAAACATTAATGCCATAGAAGGGATCTACCTCAAACATAGATAAAGTACATGTTCATGTCTAGTTAGAACAGCTGAGTAAGACATCTACCTGTAGGTCAATTGGCAATTTACAAAATATAAATAAAATAATTGTATTTACCTTGAATGAGCCATTCACAATGAGCAGATATCGGATAATCTCCTTTGCCATCTGATATTATACCAGTCGTAGAGTTGAGCACCTGGCGAAATCCATCTGTTTTACCATTACAAGCAATGCATTCTGGCACCAACAATATGGATAAAACCGTTATACACAATGTGTAAATAATAGCTATACGTCGGCTCCAGGAGATCCTGAGTTCCATTTTATCTGTTAGAATATGTGTTTGTAAACTGCACCATGTTTGTTACATGAGAAATAGGGTACTGTTCATATTCAAGAGTGGGGTATATCCACAGAGTCTGCGTCAGCTCTGTGTCTACAGTAACATACACACAGCATAAGAAATAGTATACAGCTACTACTAAAAGTTTATGTGGATGTATTTTCATATATTTAGACTTGAAATGAAGGATGTCAAAATTGATACTCCACTGAAAAATAAACAAAGCAATTGCCTTCAATTTAGATATCCTCAAACGTAACTTTCGTCAATAATCATGTGGACTGTGATGCATCAGTGTTTAGAGTGTATATCCATTGTTCATAAACTCAACATTATTTTAATTTTTGTTGTATATTAGTGTAGTTACACGTAAAAAACTAAAATAAATTAAAAACTTTAAAATTTTTTAATTGAAGCAGTAAATATGTCTCGTATTTTGATTGGCCCTTTGAAATTTTCATGACATACCCCATGTAAGTTATATGTTACCAGATACTAGTGACATCTTTGAATAGATATAAATTATAAATTGTTGCAACTTATAGTACTACGGATATAGTTACTTCAAACTTCAAAGATATTGTAAATGAATCTGGGGAATAGGCACTAGGCAGTAAAACCTGCGTACAGGGAATGCTCTTGGGACTGAAGGAAAGTTTCCTTGTTCAGAGGTTTTCCCTATAGAGAGTGGCCGCACTTTCAGCAAACTCAGAATTGCCGAATAAGCATTTTTGTATATAGTATATGTTGATTGATTGTACAAATGCCGGCTCCATACTTGGTTACGTTTTCCCCATGTTGATTTTAGCTGCTGCTAGCGTCTGATGATGTCTAGTTGATGTAATTATTGATTTGATGTGTAGAGATATATTGCTAAAAACTAAATTTCAAGTTTCATCAACCCCATTTTATATCATTGATAATCTGGAAATTAGATCAGTAAAAGATTTAGAGATTTGGCTCAACATGACCGTGTACTTACTATCTGTTATCTCCATAAAACAATTGTGTCAGTCCCTAGATTATCACAACTGGTTTGATGCAATTAGGTTTTTGAAAGGAAGAATTAGTGTCATGATAATAAGTAACAATAAGTAACAAACAGATTAGTATTAGTTTTAAAATAAATCAGGGTAATTAACAGTGGGTGCGATGCTACATCATGTAAATAATTGGCTTATCTTAATCTCAATCATATTAATCCAAGCTTTTTATATTCAGATATTGGCTTAAGACTTTCACACCTCTGAAAAATAATGGAATATACAGTCTCACCAATATTCCATATTCCTTGTTCACAGGTGAATTTTCATAATTTGCCCCAAAATAGTGTTCCTTGTTCCCTGTTCACAGGTTTTCCCTACAGAGAGGGTCTGTTAACATGTAAGTCAATGGAAAAATATTTGGTTCTTTTGAAAAGCATTCCTTGTTCATAGGTTTTCCCTACAGAGAGCAGAGCTGTCAAGTGTCCCGCGAATGGCGGGATTATCCCGCGAGTTTGATCAAAATTAGGCTAATTCGCGTGTCCCGCAATGTCCCGCGAAGTCCCGCAAATGTGGTTTTTGACCTCCGCGAATTTCCGAAATTGTTGCAATCCCCTATATTGTGATTATCTTATCTTATAAAAGAAGCTAAGTTTTTGCACTTTTGAAGAGTAAAATTTACCTAATTTTAAGTACTCAGCGTGCTGTTGTTTGGTATCAAAATAAAGAGGAAGGGTTCAACTTTCATTTTAATTACGAATGTAGGTCAAAAATAGTTCTAACGTTGGGCTTTTTACTATCCGTGTGGCCTTCATCTCAGAACTGAGCAAATGTTAGCAAACGCGAGTTACAATAAATGGACGCTGATATCTAGAAAGGGTGCATTGTAGAAATACCGGGTAGTAAATCCTCCATGCTGGGTTCAAACTTGGTACCCGGTACCCGGTCAAAAAACGGGTACCCATAAAACGAAAAATACGAATCATAATTAGATTATGAGAAAACGTGTAAGATTTGTTTTGAATTCACAAAAATGTATGTAACATCCTTCAAAATTGAGCTAGAAGCTTCAAATAAAAAGTATATTTAAGGCTCTTTTCTTCCTCTATCGTCATGGCCATATTTTCATCGGTTATGGGGGGGGGGTGCGATCGCACCATCGCACCATCTCCTGGCTACGCCTATGACATTGTAAGACATAACAATTTACAATTCAGTGGACAATTTGTCGAAAATTGGGATAACTTAAATTATGATTAATAATCAAAATCATGTAAATTAACACGTCACCTCCGCCTGCTAAAGCAACGATAGCTATTTACAGATTTAAATCATAATCAAAACAATTCACGTACCAACAAACAAACTATTGAAAATAGAGTAAGATTGATTTGTCTTCTTTTTCAAATCGTCTTACAATGTCATTGGCGTAGCCAGGAGGGGGTGCGATCGCATCCCCCCTCCCCCTTTCATTACCAATGGAAATATGATGATAGAGGACGAAAAGAGCCTTAAAATGCTTTTTATTTGAAGCTTCTAGCTCAATTTTGAAGGAAGTTACATACATTTTTGTAAATTCAAAACAAATCTTAGGTTACACGTTTTCTAATGATCTAATTATGTTGTAGGCCTATATTCGTATATTTCGTTTTTTGGGTACCCGTTTTTTTCGACCGGGTACCAAGTTTGAACCCAGCATGGAGGATTTACTACCCGGTACCCGTTTTTTTCTACAAACCCTATCTAGAAAAGTAACCCCATTCCCTATAATTTGATGTAGATTAATCGAACCCCTATATCAATATCATGGGCTTTCAATTGAAAGAAAATGCCATGAATAGGTACATTCAGGCCTGTCAACTGTCCCGCAATTTGCGTATTTGTCACGCATTTGCTGAAGAATTTGAAGTCACGCCAGTTATTTTTGCGTGACAGAAAAAGTCACGCAAATACGCATTTTACCTGGTAATTGTCAAGCAAAAATATTTCTTTAGAAAAATTTCTAAAAAAAATCGTCTACACAGCAAAAATACGAACGCCGGGAAAAAACGTACGCATTTCGTTCGGACTTTTCACGCGAATTACGTATATGTGACGCATTCCGTTCGAAATATTTCGTACCTACCTATTACGGTACTCACACCTGAAGCATGGTTTTTGCTTTTGAAAAATTACAATAAAGTTTAATAATATTCCTATACGTATTTTGTGAAATTGTGTTGACGTTTATTGAAGTTACAATGCAACGGTGCATTGTATTTGATTAATCAGTATCTGGAAGTTTGATTTAAGTACTTTTACACGCTTTTACATTAGTCCCAATCACGCAAATCCTTGAATGTCCCGGGACATCCTGCAAATTTAGGTGAATGTCCCGCGAAATCCCGCAAATTTAGGGCACTTTGTCTAAAAAATCTGTCCCTCTATCAAGTTTTTGGTGGTAAACCTGTTAACTATAGCGCAATTAGGGTGTTTGTCCCTCGAATGGTCCCGCGAAATCCCGCGAATTTGATAAAAAAAAAATTGGCTTATCAGCGCAATCACGCAAATCCCTTAAATGTCCCGCGAATTTAGTAGATGTCCCGCAAAATCCCGCGAATTTTGGGCACTGGGTCTAAAAAATCTGTCCCGCGAGAAAATCTTTAGGGGTTGACTGAGAGAGGTATTCCATCGGACAGGTTTTACTGTATATTGAATTTCCATGAATTTGTTCTCACTGGTAGGGGTGTATGTGTAAGTCATGTAAGTATTCTGGGTGTTTTTAATATCATTATTAATTTGTCATTGAATGGATAAAACATGCATCGCACTCCCATGCAATGCTAGTCTTCAACATATTATTCTGAGACACTGCATGAGAGTTTGAACATACATGATTCTCTCACTTTTAATTTCTATGAAAGTATTAATCCCCATATCCATGGGCTCAGATTCTCATCATTGTCCTCAGGGCAATTCTTGCAAAAACCTCTAACCAATCAATCAATTTACATAACAATATTGGCTTTTTAAAAAATATAATTTTTTAATAAGTATCTTTAATTGAAAAACATAAAAGTCAATTAATTCTTTTAAGTATTATGTTTATGTTTATGTTTCTTTATTTGGACCATAAATTGATCATACAAATACATACTGGTATATATTAAGTAAAATAAAATAATATTACAATTTTACAGTGATAGTAAAGATTGATGGTGGTGTACAGAACATGTAATTATATGCCCCTTGGGTTTGATGATTGATTTAATGCATCCCTGTGCATTTCATAAATAGCATGTATTTAATAGACAGTCCCTATCTCCAAACTGACTACTGTCCAGGATAAGTCTTATCTTTTCTAAATCAGTGCCATATAGGTTACTGTTCTCAATGATATTGTTTAATTGATGACTTAAATGCTCAACTGCCTGGCAGTGAAATAATAAGTGTTGCAGTGTCTGCACTGCCCTATGACAAAGTGGACATGTCTCACTATCTTTATATTTTTCGCAAATGAGTGATGAGTTTCCACACAAAAGTCTCACCAGGGTTATACATGGTCTAATTAGGTATGGGTCATTTTTTGCCAATATCCACCACTTAATGGGTTTGATAACCTTAACAACATTTCTGAACGTACTGAGAGACCTGTACATCATACAACTAGACCTCCATTTTTCCAACTCATGTCTGTGCAACACATCCTTAACAATACTTTTCCACTGTGACTTCGAGACAGATACTCCATAGAAAAGCCATTGCATTACATGATCTATTAAGTTGAACCTTTCAGCTATGTTAAGTATATCCCAGATAGGAGAATGACAATTGTTCTTTTTGTGGGTAAGCGTGGTGTTCAACCATTGACACACTCTTATGATGGCAATTTTCTTATAGACTACATCCACTGGTAACATGAGTAACTGCCATAAAAACATGAGCTTTCTTTGTAAGATTATAGTTGTAATATTATTCCACCCCAATGGTGCTAAACATGCACTGTTTGCCGTATTAATAGGAAGACCCTGCAGTTGTTTCGCTATTTTAATATGTGTGTTTTCATAGATATTCATTTCTTTTTCAGTCAGAACAATCGCTTCTACTCCATATGTCACTGATGGCACTACAATACTCCAATATATGTGTGATGCAGTTAGGGGATTATACCTTACAGTGTCCATGGATACTAGTCCAATCCCTGCATCCATTGTCATGCGTCCAGTCCTACATTTTTCATTGACATATGGTGTATTATCTCCAGTTGATGACAAGTCGGCTCCAACATGTTTACACACATTGGTTATTTCCAATACAGTCCCTGATAGTGTTAGTTCCTTAGGCTTTTGTGTTTCATGAGTATTGGTGGTTGGGAAGTAAAGAACTTGTATTTATTAATTCTACTTACTACTCTTTTAAAGGAAGAAATAAATAACATTTTAACATGAATGCTGAACTGACAAGATTTTACATACAGATATAGAATACAGAGCAGACAAATGAATTCATAGTTATTGAAATCATTTAGATTCATAAAATGAGACAGTACAATACTTTCAATTACATCAAGACAAGCGCCAATTAACAATATTCATGTCTTCAGTTTCGATGCTATACATATTCAAAGTTAATTTCCAATGAGGAATCATTTATTCTCTTGTCAATTCCCTCACTATCCTCCCCCCTAAACCCCCCCCCCCATGTTTTCATAAACTGTAACTTCATGTACTTCAAGTAATCAGTCTATACTATCCTATCCATAACCCCATTCCACCCTACAACACAACAATATCAATACTCTACAGGTTGCCCCATATACATATTTAATGTATTTATGTATCAATTATGTCTTAATGTACTGTAGAAATGTACATTTACTTAAAAAGGCAACAATTAAATGATTGTTTTTTCTTACAGCACTTGAGGCTACTTTAGGTCCAAGAGTTTTAACTTAACTACATTAAAATATTTCATTTTTTATGATAAATAGTTTTTAAAAATGAATATCACTATTTATTGCTATTGAATCTAAACATTTCTATATTTTAAATCTTCAATAAGCATATTGATCAGATAATTTCTTTTGTCAGGTAGGCTATCACATTTTGAAAATATTGTTTCCAATAAGCTCCTCCCTCCAGTCCTCTGCTTCCTTTTTAATATACAAACTGTGAAAATGTTCTAAAATTCTATTGATGACCTGTTTGTGAATTAACCATTTTCTAATAGCATACCAGCTTTACTGAACCTTTGATATACACGCATTCAAAGTATATGAGGGGCTAACCTGTCTACAAGATATAAATTTTACGATTACACATTTACAATAAATACCTAACCATGATAGAGAATAATAAGAACCACACACAATATGCATGTAAGGGGTCCGCCACTCCGGAGCCATCATGGGAACCAAGGGCCCCTTCTACTACATCAGTAACAACTGTGCGGCCATCACACTTTAGGTAGCATCTTCCATTATTCCTGTTAAACAACATTTATATCTTGCTAAAGTGTATGAATATACAATAAAACCTGTGTAAACGGAACTCCTTCAATGCACTTGGTAGGCATTCCACCTTAAACACGGGCTCATTTAACATTGATTGAATCAGACTCTTTAGAATGATTTACCTTGGATCTCCATAGTAATTCTCCTGGCAGAGCTCACAGTGATCACCATGTGTGTTATCCCTGCAGTAGCACTGACCAGTAGACATGTTACAAGTGTCTAAGCCATTGTCTGCGTGTCCATTGCATTCACACTGTTTGCAACCTGCATAGAAGTACAGTTATTGAAGTACACTATTTTACATTTAAATTTCATCTCTGTATTATCTGTATTTTTGGACATTAAGGCAGGCAGATTAGAACAAGAAATCTGGAGAAACTTTAACCTTTACATGCACAAACAAACCTAAGATGATCCAAATGTAC
This sequence comes from Owenia fusiformis, assembly GCA_903813345.2. Classification (NCBI taxonomy): domain Eukaryota; kingdom Metazoa; phylum Annelida; class Polychaeta; order Sabellida; family Oweniidae; genus Owenia; species Owenia fusiformis. Next base: position 2,939,049 of record CAIIXF020000006.1, read on the forward strand.
ACACCTTAGAGAAATCCTTAGTATGTATCCAACAGACCGAATATAATATTCGGTCTGTTATGATTGATATATTTCCTGTGGAAATCGCGGTGATATTTTTTGCACATAAATTTCTCGTTTATTACAAGAATATTCACCTTGAAAATTTGTGAATATGTTGAAGAGATGTTCATCTTAAACTAGAAGAAAAAATATTTGTATAAGGCGGGTACAAGTTGATGTAAAATAATGAAATTTTCAGACTCACCAAATCTTCAGGATGTGTTCATAAGTATATCGCGAAATCAATGTCAAGGACGTTTGAGTTCACGAGATCCAAACGAGATATGCAAATTTTTGAACTTTGACAACACATGACCACTTGATTACCTCGGCCTTCTTCATGAATATTTCCGCTCTATTTACTATGAATGAAGAAAATTAATCGGGATAATGATAATAAATGACTAGATGTAATAAATTCCCGCACAAATGGAATTTATCAATACGCTTCCCAGGGCTGTCAACTTGGGACCACCTAATATGAGTGACTTCAAAATGTTGGACACCTAAGTCCAAATCTGAACACTTTTGTCCAAATTTTGAACACCTTTGGCCAACTTTAAAACACCTTTGGCCAAAGTTTGAGCACCTTTGCCAAACTTTGATCACCTCAAATTTTTCGCGCTCGCTACGCTCGCGATATCGTCAACGGGGGGGGGGGGGGGGTAGGTACGAAAATTTCCAATGAACATGCGTGACATATACGGGATTCGCGTGACAAATCCGAACAAATTGCGTTCGGTTTTTTTCCGCCGTTCGTATTTTTACCGTATCATAAACATATTTCGAAAAAAATTCTACAGAAATATTTTTGCGTGACAATTACCAGGTAAAATGCGTATTTGCGTGACATTTTCTGTCACGCAAAAAAAACTGGCGTGACTTCAAATTCTTCAGCAAATGCGTGACAAATACGCAAATTGCGGGACAGTTGACAGGCCTGGCTTCCGTAATGTTGCTCCGTCCGCTCCACGTGTTATTGTTTACAAATAGACTGACGTCACTGGCTAAATCTCGTTTATCGTGAGAATTGGCATTGCCAAAATGGCTTGACCTAATCAATGGCTTCGCTACAAGAAGCGTCTGTACATTTTATGAATATCTTCAGTAAGAGGACAATATACGAAAAAATAATATTGTAAGTTCTTTATAAGGTAATCATTTTATCATTAAACAAACTTATTTGTAACATTTATACAACACCACATTTTACAATAGGTGACTTACAGTCTGAATATTTATTCAGACGAAGGATACAGTCTAGAGAAATCCTATAAGGTACAATCAAGGAATCTTTTTAAGATTTGTAAGTGCAAATTAGGTTCATTATTGATTTTCCACCTGTCTGGATCTAACAATTGGTGTTAATTTGTTAATCAATATTCTATTGGATTGTATTCAATAATTATTATATATTCATTAAGAAGTTACCTATTGATTCCAATAAGGCATGTAGTGTATTAAAGGTACAATCCAATAATATTCTACTGGCATAAAGAACTCAACTGAAACCATCCAAAATTATGTTTCCATTCAAGGAAAGAAACTACATGATAACCCACTTCGAATCAAACAGGTTGTTTTCCTTTAACATCACCTAAACAATCTACAAACCTTCAGATGTCTTAGCGTTGCCATAGCTACCAGGTCGACATTCCTGGCAGTGAGTTCCCATAGTCCAATCCTCGCAATTATCACACTGACCCACACCATACACACATGTACTGCGATTGTTGCATTGGCAATTAATATCACAACCTTCTCCAGTCCAACCTCTATCGCAGATGCATTTGTAGTCCGGTGCCTCAGAGCATGTTCCGAAGACACAATCATGGAAACACCTGGATATAGATGATACAAATATTCAAATTCAATTTTGAAAATGTTTTTTCATAAAAAGTTATTTGAATCACGCTGTGCACAACTGGGTTGATAAAAGTATATTTAACAGCTACTGTTGCTCAATACATCATTTATACACCAAGGTATCAGCAATTTTATTCTAAATTTTTTGCATATATCATAAGTATGCCATGTTGTCAAAATACATCTTTGAATGTAATAAAATAGAAGCTGTAACTAATTTCAGAATAAATACAAAACTCACGTGACATCACACCGCTCCTTGCCATCCCCAACAAATCCTTGTTTACAAGTACAGTTATAACTCTCAAATGTATTGATGCAAGTTGCGTTCTCGTGGCAATCATGTACTCCCAGGGTGCACTCCTGCACATCAGGACATATCCCATAAGCCCATGCTGCAGGTTCAGAGGCGGTGATGTTGTTAACTTCTGCTACCAAAGCTGAGCAATTGTTGTTTTCACTAGGACCTAGCAAGACACAAACCAAATTTTTTGTTGAAATATTTATTTGAATTAAACTATGTATAAAAGAGCACGTAAGGTATGGCAAGCCATTTTCAAAGGGCTATATCTTTAGTTCGAAGAATAAGTTAACCACAAAATCAAATGGTTCTGTTAGATCCATGTCTTATCTTCAATAAATGACATAAGGATGATAATCAAGTTGATTGAATGATCTCTTAAGCTGTCCCTAATCCACCCATCCTCACCAATTTTCCCTAACTCAGATGCAATTTTCACCAAAAGTGCAGGCCTTTTTGATAATTTTTAGTGCAAAGTTGTATTGAACTTTAAGACATGATTTAAACTGTAAAGGGGAAAAGTTAATTGTAAACCTACTTTTTGATATTTTTTTCGTGATTTTTTCGTATTTTTTTCTGATATTTTAAAGTGCTTCATTATTATACAACAATTACAAAATAGAGGGCAGCTAAGTGCCATAAATAATTTGTTTGTTACAACACTCAGATAGTGACTTACTCAGCGTTATGGATTATAATCCTGTATTTAACCTTGTATTGTTTGTGTATAAAACAGTTGTGTCATTCACGTATAGCTACTTATATTTATTTGAGTTGTGTGCGGTTTGGAGTCGCTTGATCACTACTTTAACCCAATATGTTATATCAATTATTGGGTTTACATGATTTCAACACAATTCTTACAGAACATGCAGAAACATTAGTTAATCTATCTCAATTTAATGCTATATTCTTATACCGAAGGGGTCCCTATCGCCAAGATATACATATTACAATACACAATATATTTTATATATGTTTTTACTTACTTTAGTTGCAGTACATAACCTGTTCATTACTTTGGTTGGTGCTGGGGAGGCTGGTGGGCTTTGCAGGCTATGACTTCGCAAACTGATTCCCGCCAGTTGTAGTCACGTGACATTTGATCCTTATCGCATGATCTAAGTAATTTACTCACCTATGCACCTCTGCCATCTATACATCACTTACGAGATAGATTTAACTGTATGAATATCTAGTGATCTGAGCCAACTCCAAAACACATAAATATTTTTATCCCATACTTGGACGTGTTACGGGTACATAAAGCCGGTTTGTAAAAACTTATATTTTCATCAGCGGGCAGATATAGCTTTACGTCCCGCTCCGAGCGGGCAGATATAGTATATCTGCCCGCTACGTCATAATCGCCGCTCGCATATTTGTTCATAATATGTAACGTTCGCGTAATGACTGTAAACTACAATGGAGAAAACACAGACAATCGGGATCTGTTTGATGGTTTAAAAAAGGGAAAGAGCATCCACTTAATCAATCAAAAATTCGAGAAAATAAATGTGGGAATATTTGAGAGAACAGGAAAATCCGCCCACGGCCAAGAAAACAAAACTGGACATGAATATTCTAAAATATTTCCACGATTGAACAATGTAAACCAGATGACCAAGATTGGTATGGGATAAACATATTATCCTATAGTCGGTTCAGGATATTGGGATTATCCCTTGGCCAATATAATATATTTTCCCTCGGGACCTGCGGCCCTCGGGCAAATATATTATATTTGCCTCGGGATAATCCCAATATCCTGAACCTCGTATAGGATAATCTCTATATATTTCATATAAGTCATTTATATACTGAATAGTTCTTTGTGCATGTACATGTGCCTGGTTTGGGCTATTCAACCTAGATTCTTTGTTATATTAGGGCAGGCTGAAATGAATAAGTGTGAAAATAAAATGAATTACAGGGTGAGGCAAAAATGTCATCCAAAGAAATGTTATTAACTCATTCATCCAGTATGAGTTGAAATCATGTTTAGTTAATTGTCTCAGGTTAATTTTACTATGTAAAATCTTTTTGCATTTTACCATGTTTCATGGGTCCATTCCTCAAGGTCACAATTCTATGGCCATTTATTCTACAAATTTCAGCCTCGTCCCTTCAGGCAGACCTGCACTGGTCGGTTGAGGTTGTAAGTTCATGGTCACAGAAATTGTTCTCCTACTTGTTGTAGGGGTTGACATTATCTCACAGATAGCCCGTAGTCATGAGATGAGGCTGGCATTTTGGACCATGTTTCGTTTTATAGCCATAAAATCCCGACTATTGGGGCAGGGCCAATTAAACTTAGTAAAATGAAAGAACATTAAACAAGGTTTTATTATGCGAAATAACATTTTAACAGATGCGGAATTAGTTTGGGCTACATTTTTGGCTCACTCGGTATTAGACTGCACTTTGATAGTATTTATGATGTCATATGTTGGGTAAAAGGCGATGATTTAACCTACTTTGATGGCAAATTCATTTTAATATGAATGAAATAGTGGCAGGTACTATTTATATTTAATGAGCCATAAAATAGTAGGTTGATCTGACAGTTGTTAGTTGAATTCGCTATTACTACTTGTAATGGGGTTTCAAAGCCCGTGGTCACCTATGTAGTTCCTTCATCCAAGGCCAAATCGACTCAAGAACGGTGTTATATTAGATGCAGCATTTATTGATTTCTGGAATCACAGCACCCCTAAAAAGCGTAATCATAATTCCGTCGATTGACCTACAGCATAGGCCTAGGGAAAAGTAGTAGGAAGGAAGGCATAAGTTTACTCTTTACTACTTTTACATAGACCTATGGCCTAAAGATAAGTTTGGGAACCCTTATTAAAACCAAAACCTCTATTTCTAATTACAGCCCCTAAAAGCAACAACCCCGAACCAAGTGGCAGTCATTGAACCCAAAGGCATTTTTATGTGCCAACCTATAATGAGACCCCCTTTAGTGAATAACAACCAGGTAGTCATCTAAGGTATAACAACATGTTCAGTTTGTAATTTTATAGAAGGTCACTGAATCCTCTAATAGTTCATTCAGTTAGGGATAAACTATGAGTACTGGGTTTTATGAGAAATAATAGCAGAGGGGCTTGGCGTGAGGCTATTAGTTCTCATATGACCCATTTCGAATAGTTTATCTAACTTAACTCCAGACTGATTCTTATGAAGGGTAATTGACCCATGATCCAAGTTTAGAAAAATTCTTTTGTATTAACTATATGGTAAATGTGTAGACAAGTGGGTTGGTTTGATTGGTTCAGCTTCAATGCACTGCATGTATCAGGCAAGGTACATTGAAAATTGTATTTATTTTGTGTTTACAATTCAACTATTGAGTGATTGAAAATGGTTTAATAAGAACAGCTTCGGTGCACTGCATGTGACAGTCAAGGTGTAAATATTGAGCCAAACACTGTCAATCATATTTTGTGCCACACTGGTTTTAGATAGCTGCAGTGTCCATTCTTCAAAAACAATACAACAAGAATGCACTCCTCTTTCTTACTACTGTACATTTATATTCTTTAATTTTTCAAAAATTCAAATCTGACTTTAAATTTTACAATTGACCTTCAATGACCTTCTCAAAGTAAAGAGGGTATAAAAGGTATTTTTCAACTTGCTTCGAATTGACCGAATTTTCAAAATCACCTACAAGTTCTCAGAAGTCAAATCTGACTTTTGAATTGACATTTGACCTCTCAAGTTCAAAAAGTTCAAAAAGGCATTTTTCAACTTGCTTCATATAATCATTTTCTTTTCAAGATTTGACTTGAACTACACGGTGATGACATTTTGTAATGGCAATGCCTTGTTCTACATGTTGTTATTTCATGATTTCTTTACGAAGTATTGGCTTCGTACCTCATACCCATGTACGTGGGTGGTGATGCAGTTTTTGAAGGGTTCAATTTTTAAAGTTTTAAAAGATTATTCAATTTTAATGCTATCTGAGGTATAAATACATTCATAGTATCCATAGATGTGAACTTCGTCTAGTGAAAGATAGATAGATACAGAGTCATAAAATAAAGCCAGAATTGTTAATTTTTTGTTTTTCATTGATTGTCAAAATAGCGCCATTCAAAGGACTTTTCAATAGAGAAAAATCCATTCTAAATAAGTTTTAAATATGTCAGGGTATCATTTTATTTAATCACAGCATGATTAAAGATAATTGTAGTCTCAGGAATCGTAAATTCACGTTTTAGTGTAGATTGGTTCTATAGTGAACGAGCATTTCAATTAGGCAATTTTTATCGAAATAGCAAAGGTAAACAATTTTGCAATTCTGGCCTTATTTATGACTAGAAAAATGTTGGATCTATAAGACATACACGTAGGTCTACAAGTGCATTAATGCACCTACAATTCATGTGATCAGAATAATCTGAAACGTTAGAATTGAACTCTTCAAAGAATGTATCATGTCCCAAGTACGTCGGCACGTGGGTACAAGGTATAAGGGTTTTCATACAAAGCCCGAAGTATTGACTGAGAATATAGAGTGATCGAGTACGTGACAATATCATAATTACACAAGGCCATAATTACACAAGGCCATATACATATTGACAAAGGGTAAAACCCAACGCATTAAACTGTTTATTCCATAAAAATTCCAATCAGCAAAAACAATCCAATAAAATTTGAAATGAACAAAAAATGCAACAAATGTTTGGCCAAACCATTGGAGAAAATTATTATTTGCATGTACTCTGTATACAGTGGTACTTGTATCAATACCTACTACATATAACACTATTCGAAAGATCATTTACAGCAAACTCCTTTACATAAGGCACTTTCGAAACCCCCAATATGGTTGATGATAAAGAAAGATACACATGGGAAGAGTTAATTCAAATAAGATGGTATTGAATCATGTTTGTTGAAACATCGCAAATGTGTAATATTTCAAATATTCATTTACACTATACAATTCAAATATAAACAAGTATTTCCTCTTATGTGTTTTACTAGGTGTTAAACATATTTATGTTTTACTGTACATACTTTACACGACCCAGTCATGTTGACATATCCATGCTCATTTCTATAATACGCAATTATGCAACAGTGAATACACAGAGTATCTAGCACTCACCCATGTAGAATATATCATGCCATCTATGGAACATATATAACTCTATCTATAAACATGATTGCATAAAATAGGGTACATCTAAATGTCACTCTAAGTGACATCTTTTCATACACTTCACACTAAGGGCATGGCCTATGAGGTAAAAATGACAAATGGATTATCAGATAATGCTTATCTCATTTAGATCATTTTTTTCTTTTTGGAAATCAATCATGTGACATAGCTCAATGTTTTCATGCATTAATCTCATTAAAAAATTGCTACTTTTAGGTAAAAAATTCGGCCTAAAAAAGTTATTGTTTTTGGATTATCCTAATCCCAAAGTAATCAAGTTTTCCTTTTTAGAGGTAGATCATTCCTTACAATAAATTGTAATTTTGCCATAAAAGCTGAAATAAAATGCTGCATTTTTGGTGAAAATTGCGTCCGAATTAGGGAAAATTGGTGAAGATGGTTGGATTAGGAACAGCTTAAGAGATAATCCATTCAACTTGATTTATTGAAGACAAGACATGGATCTAACAGAACCATTTGTTTTTGTGGTTAAAGTATTCTTAGAATTAAAGATATAGCCCTTTGAAAATGGCTTGCCATATCTTACCTGCTCCTTTTTAAGTGAAGATGCGAGCAATTATAATAAAAAATATATCATTATGTGTGTTCAATCATACACTTCAAGATGGTGGCTTATACCAAATAATACAGTGAATGTATTAATGAATGTGGTTATACAATATAGAGTAGGACTGGTACTGGTCGCAAAATTGTTCCCATAAGCAGAGGTTCATATTACAAGTTTTCTAAAATAAGTGAGTGAATAGGAAATAACAAATGGTAATGAAAAAGTATTCACACTGAAAGGTGTTCAGATTAGAGAGGTGTTCAGATATACAGGTTTCACCCCATAGAAATATTTCATACTGTTGAGTTAAAACAAAAATGAGTTATAACAAGACAATAATGATGTAATATATACCAGTGAAATCCCCAGAGAGACATCGCCCTATGGTTGGATTATCAGTATTCCCGCACCAGCCACACTGGAACTCCTTAAGGCAGCTCTTACAGGTTGTATGCTGGGAACAATCACTGCAAAGTAATATGTACATTATTGAGATATTGCAACCTAATTATGAACATAGAGAAAGTACTTATTAAAACAGGAATAAATGACAACATCCATGTACTCAATGAATAACCTTTATAGAGTTATACGTTCAAGCACTGCCTTTAAAGAACCTACAACATCATCTGATGCTGATTATATTAGATTTAAATATAGTCAGTGCATAAAGGGTCGTGGCAAATCATGTATTGGCATCAAATATCATTCAATGCTTGCAACAATGGAATAATGAAGATGAAATAATAAATATCTTTTAAGCTCATCTACCTGCAATTCTGGCTTTTGCTGTCAAACCACTCAGTGCATTGCCCAAAGTTGTGGCGGGTGATGTAGTCGGAGAATGGGAAACATGTGGAAGTGCTCCCACACCAGGCACATTCCCCTCTGTCTCCAATGCATGTGGAGCAGTTACTACGGCTATAATAGCAAATAAATAAATCGAATTTAGAATATTGAAAATACATGTATGTATCTATGATTGACTGGTTAGCAAATGATCTTGCTGTGGCACTGTGCAAAGTTTGAAAACTTTCTTTTTTGAAATTCTTAACAGATGTTTGATAACATTGGGCAAGACTAGAAGACTTCAATATGAGGCAAGTGTACATTGAACTTTCAATGAGGCTGTTCAAAAACCTTTTTGCATATTTTGGCCAGAGTTAGGGAAATCAAAAGTCTTATGACTGAGTGAATATCATATTGAAAAAGAGAAATGCCAAACAAATGATTTTACAGTAATCTAGTTATCCTATTTTATTAACAGATACGTAGTGCTGATATAAAAGAAATATTAAATGAATTATTACTCACAGATGACAAGCGGCAGCACATTGCCCCACAGATTGTATCGCATTCACATATCTTCCCCTTCTCATGCAACGCCCATCATTAGGTAGCCATTCGCAAAGACTATCCTACAAGTAGAACAGTTTGGTTAACAGTGCTCCATTCTCATATAAGCATCATTGTGTTCGCAATTTGATCAAGGATACAATGTACAATATAAAGTGAATTGCATTACAGGAAAAGTGGATTTCTTTGGTTAGCCTCAAAATTAGGGATCAAAGAACCATATAGCATTTTGCAATCAAATCTTGAGTAGAGCAGTTATGGCACAATGTTAACCATCAATCCGTCACTGCCACCATATCTTTTTCCTCATGGGTCACATACTCTATATTTTGTCAAAAAATTGTAATACATATCATCTCAATAAAATCTGATGAAAATGTATTTTTTGGGTGTACTTACTGCAGCACATATATGGCAAGAGAGATGATCGCCACAAACTGTGCAATCAGCAGGTGTAATCACAAGCTCTGTAGCAGATGTAGTGGCACAACCAGCATTATCAACATCATTCCTCATGACGCACTTTCCCTTGTTCTTGCACCACCCACATACAGTGTCACTTAAGCAGGCTAGGCAGTTGCCAAGGTTACTGCAGTTTGCGTTAGAGGCGGTGTCCGTGTATGGTTCAAGGAATTCATTGAAAAATGGCTGAAATGGAAGAATATCTGTTCCTTATATATCAGTAGTAATAATTGCCCAGTGTAGCTCTGTATCAACTAAATATTAAATATCAGAATATAGAAAAGAAACTCACTGGCTTGTACAGTACAGCTGTACTACATGAGATAAATTGATCACTTCAGCATATGGTAAAAATCAACATTCCACTTTGATAGAGAGGAATCCTAGCTTACCTGTCGTAGCATTGAAGTACTAGTATCTGGTATAGCACCATTCCAAACCAGTTGCATAGAGGCTTTTTTAACGTCATCAAATATCTCCAATTCAGCTGTGTATTCTACGTAATATCTAGAGCTGCGATCATTTACAGGAAATATAGCCTCCCCACTTGGCCTAACAGCGCTGATCTCACTCTGGACATTTGAATAAGCCAGTGATGCCACTTTCTCCTAAATAACAATATAGCAAGATAATTGCAGTATCAATTTTGATAATATTTTTTCCAATTTATTTGCAAAGTAAAATCTATGGTATTATGTAGAACTTTGTAAAGACAATATGGCATCTAAAGCATCGAGAAGCATTGTAGAAATGATGCAATTCATAAAAGAAATAAAAGAAGATTTTAAAATGTGAAATAAAACATCTTTTAATCAGTCCTATGGCATACCTTGCGCGCCTTTGTGTCATCTAAACTGAGATAGACATCAGATTGGGCATTTTTTGCTACCATCGTGACTTGTATGGGATCTCTGCTGGGTATCTCTGCCTCCAGTGGATAAATGAAACCTAAGAGTAAAGAAATCAGTGAGTAAATACCAGTAATAAAATGCAACTCCAGCAGTGTAAATGTATATACAATTCCAATATTCATGGGGAGTGAACATTACTTCAGAAAATATCAAATTACGCCAGTAAAACAACTGGTCTATTCTTCAATTTTGATCAGGTCTCAAATCCCTGTGATAAAAGAAGGCTGTATATGAAGAAAATGATGTAGCCTCACCTTTCATAAGTCCGATATATTTGCCAGGTTTTAGAGTTTGCTCAATTTCCATCAGTTGTCTTCTACCAAATGCAATAAATTGGGCTGTTGTATTCCGAATGATAATCACCTAGAAAAAATATTATAAATAGTAAGCATAATATACTTCTCTATCGTACCACACTATCTAGACTAAATTTCGTTTGTTGGTATAATAACTTGTGCATACATGTTCCAGTTTAATACATAACACAATCTGGCCCCTGACATGTATACTCACTTCATCAGGTTGTTCAAGATTCTGAGGTGGGAGGTATTTCAGGAAGTGTAATCCAGCAGGTTTGTCTTGAAGACGACACATTTCTAAAGTTGTTGGTCGATGACTCATTATACCCCACCATCCAGTGAGGCCTGATCTTGTCCCATCTGTGTGGTTACATGCACCTCTTGTCACTGTAACAAGAGTTAGGTGTCCATTTAAAAATAGTCATACAGAAACACTCGGGTATTTGATAAATAATGCATTATCCATGAAGGACAACAACCATGATGAGCATTTTCTTTAAACAAAGGCCAGTCCAGATCCCAGATCTAGTTTAATATTTGCTCTTTGAATAATTAGCGTTAAATAAACTCACACCCCTATGTTACCAAGGTTAGAGTATTATAGTTCATGGATTGTTAAAAGGAAGTGACTTACAAAATTTCAAAATTCAAAATCTCACAGTCTGAGTAGAGAACTGGATCACTATAAAAAATAAGAGATTAATTCTCTTGGATAAAAATCATGCCTTACCATTACTAAGCTGACATGTGGCTTCCTTTACACACCATGCACATTGATCGTTATACTTTAGTCCATGTTTGGTGGTCTCCATGGTGACTGTATAGCCTTTCCCTTGAACTGCACATGATTGACAGTCTTTGAGGGTGGGGCATATACCAGGGCATTCTGAGGTATCCATGATGCCTTTACAATCCTGAAGAAAAAAAAATTAAATAGTTCAATGTAGTATAACATACTAGTATTTATTTCCACACATTTGTATACCACAATATTAGATGGGTAGGTTGCATGAAACTGTCCCATTTTGAATCTAGCAACTTTGCCAGATAGAAAGTTTTACCTTTGAGGAATTGTTTTAAAAACCTCCATTGTAAATACAATCATATATATAATATGTTTTACCAAGACCTAATTTCCAAATAGCCAATAATTCTTGTGTCTAAAGAAGACTTACGCCAGTTTTAGATCTGTGAATACATCCGGGCATATAGTTAAGTTTCTTGCTTGTACACAGCGCACACTCCGGATCAAAGCGACAGTAGTTGCCATCAGTGATCTCAGAACAATGGTCTTTTATACTGTCATCATTCTATAACAGAGAACAATAAAGATTAAAATAGATTTGCTTGAATATTATATAATTTCATTACAATAAGCACTTTATATCGGAAAATTACTTCCACTACCTGTAGCAATGAAATAAATCCGAAATTGTGACCTGCGTGAATCTCGCTTTGAGGTGAGTGAAGTTTTTAAGTTTAGGTACCTTATAAAAATATACATAGCTCAACTATTCAACCTGATTTCTAGCCATTGAAGGGGGCACCTTGTATGCAATAAGGTCCCCCAGAGCAGTGCCCTGGTATCCCCCTGATATTAGCAGTGTGTTCCCAAATGCTACTGATGCCACGTGACTATATCTGCCACCGACAAATCCTGAGCTTGCTACACCTGAAATATTATTATATCATATACAACTACACATTAAAACAAAAATAGTGAATATCTTGTTCTTGGAGGTTCTATGGGTAAATTTGTATTTAAAGGGATAAACCTCGCTCGAAGCTAAACCAACTGTCAAATGACATGCCATCTGGTATCCATATAATCTAAAATGAATCAATCTGTTTTATTTTTAAAAACTATGTAACTATCTGATATCATTATTTTGTTTCAACAATTAATTTAAATCAAGCAGTTTATACACCTAATTTGGGCATCCACTGTTATTAATTTGTATAACCTAAATGTAATTAAACAAAAAAAAGAAATAAAAAAATAAAATAATAAAAAAGGTACCATATCAGCTCCCCATAATGGTTAATATATGGCTATTATACAGTTCTCTAATGACTTACCTCCAGTCCATGGTAACTCTAATGCTGTGTGGTTTATCCAAACATGGCACCCTAAGTGATACAGGTAAAGCTTATTATCATAGCATATCTCCTCATGCTGATGAATATGACAGTTCCCCCCATACACCACCATATAATTGCCTATTATATTGGCCGAGTGGAACGCACGGTCGTTTGGGGGCTCAATAAAACTGTATGAGTTATAATGGAGATGGGAGGGTGGCTCAGCATCAAGGTGAGACCAATAATTCAATTCTATATGGTAAGAGTGTATTTGTTTACTGCGCTTACTGAAGCGTGCATAGTCAGGAGTAAACCCACCATACACAAGGAGGGATTTTGATTCAGGGTGGTACACTGTTGAATGGCCGACTAATCGACGTAGTTCCTCCTTGCCCCCCTTGGGTGTAAGATATATCCAGGTGTCTGTAGTACCCAGGATGTCATAGCAGTAAAGGGCAGACTGGTACGCACCATAGGTGTCACGTCCACCGAGTAAGTAAAGATACTGAGAGTTGCCATCGGTTACCAGTGTTAAGGTGTGGCCAGAGAGCCCCGGAGGGTGCACTGTACCAGCCAGTGCTTTCTCAATCCATACCCCCGATGTGATGTCATAAAACCAAAGGTCTGATAAATGAGTCCCATTGGCAGCGATGCCTCCAAATATAAACAACCCAGACTGAGTTGCAGCTGCTGCGTGATTATTCCGAGCTTCCGGCCACGTGCCACTCTTGGTCACCTCAATCCATTTATTGCTCGGGAAGTCATAACGTATCAAGTCATTGAGTATTTCATTGAGAGTATTGCCACCAAATAACCAGAAACTATTCGATGATGAGATAAAGGCCCCAGCATGGCCTGTTCTTGCTGTAAAGCCTGATCCAGCAGGAGCAACCTGATACCAGGAGCTATTTCCTATGGTGCTATTCATTGAAAGGGCACAGTTTGATCCTGTAAAGCCATCTATGCATACACATTTCCCTCCGATACATTCACCCAATGGCTGGGAGCAAAAATCTGGGCATTCCTGAAGCTGGCAGCCGTCTCCTGTCATACCAGGATGACAATGGCATGTGTGGGTAAGGCTATTACATGTGCCTTTACCACTACAGTCTAGCAGGCAGTCTGTTACTGTATAGGTGGCGTTAAAACCCTCAAGGGCATAATTCCTGTCACTGTAGAAGTATATCAGCATCTGGAACAAAGGACATAATGAAATATTATACAATTATTCCATAATACTACTGTTTTCCCAGGGAAATATGAAGGAATAAAAATCGTATTGAATTGTATTACATGAAAAAATCGTATTGTCCCCGGGAAAAAAGTCGCATTGGAGCGTATTAATGAAAAAATCGTATTGTCCCCGGGAAAAAATCGTATTGGAACGTATTAACCTATTTTTGGTTTTCCTATTATTTTTAACATTGGCTAATTGATAAAAGCATTTTCAAAATGTAACATTTTAGAGGAATGTATAATGGAATAAATAGGTTATTTCTGGTCGGGATTGAATATGGGTTTCATTCCTCAGAAAATATTATATTGACCTTGGGAAATATGATATTGACACTCGGTCGCTGCGCTCCCTCGGTCAATATTATATTACCCTTCGGTCAATATCATATTGTCCCTCGGAATAAAACCCATATTCTACCCTCCCAGTAAATAACCTATATATATTTCATAATTTTGAGGTTCGGAAATGACCTGTTCATCTTTCAATGATTCTAGCTCCTATTATTTTTAACATTGGCTAATTGATAAAAGCATTTTCAAAATGTAACATTTTAGAGGAATGTATAATGGAATAAATAGGTTATTTCTGGTCGGGATTGAATATGGGTTTCATTCCTCAGAAAATATGATATTGACCTTGGGAAATATGATATTGACACTCGGTAGCTGCGCTCCCTCGGTCAATATTATATTACCCTTCGGTCAATATCATATTGTCCCTCGGAATAAAACCCATATTCTACCCTCCCAGTAAATAACCTATATATATTTCATAATTTTGAGGTTCGGAAATGACCTGTTCATCTTTCAATGATTCTGGCTAGGTAGTTAGAGACTGTGTCACTTTAATACAAAAAACAACTAAATAAATGTATTCACTTATATCTTTCTAATTTTGAATACAACAAATAAACAAGCTGGTCCAGTACATACACAATAAAATCTGTCAAGTGGAAAATTTCAATAGATCACCATTCAACATTTTGTTACCCATTTCCTAATACAAAATGAACAAGCATGTAATTGGAGATCTTCAAAAGGAGAATCCTACTTTTATGTTCCAAAGGTATTCCTTTTACACAGGTGTAACTGTACTTACATTCCCTGATGTGGCAGTGATGAGTGGTGGGGTGTTACTGCCTGAGAAGCTCCCCAGAAGCTTACTGTTGTAGGACTCCCCATCGTAGATGAAGATATAATCGTATTGGAACGTATTAACCTATTTTTGGTTTTCCTATTATTTTTAACATTGGCTAATTGATAAAAGCATTTTCAAAATGTAACATTTTAGAGGAATGTATAATGGAATAAATAGGTTATTTCTGGTCGGGATTGAATATGGGTTTCATTCCTCAGAAAATATTATATTGACCTTGGGAAATATGATATTGACACTCGGTCGATGCGCTCCCTCGGTCAATATTATATTACCCTTCGGTCAATATCATATTGTCCCTCGGAATAAAACCCATATTCTACCCTCCCAGTAAATAACCTATATATATTTCATAATTTTGAGGTTCGGAAATGACCTGTTCATCTTTCAATGATTCTAGCTCCTATTATTTTTAACATTGGCTAATTGATAAAAGCATTTTCAAAATGTAACATTTTAGAGGAATGTATAATGGAATAAATAGGTTATTTCTGGTCGGGATTGAATATGGGTTTCATTCCTCAGAAAATATGATATTGACCTTGGGAAATATGATATTGACACTCGGTAGCTGCGCTCCCTCGGTCAATATTATATTACCCTTCGGTCAATATCATATTGTCCCTCGGAATAAAACCCATATTCTACCCTCCCAGTAAATAACCTATATATATTTCATAATTTTGAGGTTCGGAAATGACCTGTTCATCTTTCAATGATTCTGGCTAGGTAGTTAGAGACTCTGTCACTTTAATACAAAAAACAACTAAATAAATGTATTCACTTATATCTTTCTAATTTTGAATACAACAAATAAACAAGCTGGTCCAGTACATACACAATAAAATCTGTCAAGTGGAAAATTTCAATAGATCACCATTCAACATTTTGTTACCCATTTCCTAATACAAAATGAACAAGCATGTAATTGGAGATCTTCAAAAGGAGAATCCTACTTTTATGTTCCAAAGGTATTCCTTTTACACAGGTGTAACTGTACTTACATTCCCTGATGTGGCAGTGATGAGTGGTGGGGTGTTACTGCCTGAGAAGCTCCCCAGAAGCTTACTGTTGTAGGACTCCCCATCGTAGATGAAGATATAATCGTAGGAGCATTCTACACTCAGGTTTTCAAACTTAAGTGTGATGAATTTATCTGGGCTCCCAGCTGAAACAGATATGACATTTCTCATGTTATGAAACATGTGTAGTAAACTTGTATATCTGAACACCCCTCTAATCTGAATATATGTAGGTACTTGTAGAGTGACAGTAGTAAAATTGAGTGAAGGCCAAACAGAACTGTGTTATCTTAGTTTAAAAAATCCTCATGCTTTTTTCATTTCCCGTTTGGTGATTTCTGATAACTACCCAAAGACCGTAAAGCCATAGCCGGGATATACCTCAAACATAGATAAAGGACATGTTCGTGTCTGGTTCACCCTGCGTGCAGAGTCTAGTTAAACTACACTCTGCCTAGTAGAGACCATATTACAGTTTAGTAGCCCCGCCCCCACAACGGGTACCGGTGACAGTTTGGGTAAATTACTTTTGACCTACGCGCTGACCTTCCACCAATCAGCAAGCTTGAAGAAACATACGCCAAATGCGTTCTAATTAAATATGCACATGTCATTGGTCAATTCCAGGCTGACCATATAAAGAACGTCGGTCAAATTTGGCCGAAGCTCTCTTTTAAGAAGTAAAGTCAAACGAATGCAAAGGGTATGTCTGGTTAGACCAGCTGAATAAGACATCTACAAGTAGTTATAGAAACGAGAGTTCTGACGCACCTTTAACATTGAGTCCTATGGGGAGGGACACGATTTTTCATAGTACCCTCCCTAACATGGGCTCCAATGGGGAGGGACATCTGTGAGCCTCCCTGAGCTCGGGAGGCACATACGGGGACCCCACCCCTCCCCCCTCGGCGTGGTGGCGTGTACATATTTCGGGAATCTCGGGCCCTAAGGGTAACGGACGCCCTACCCCACGTCTGTACGTTTACTGTAAGGGATACTATTCGAATTCCCGCCAAAAACAATAAATCGATAAACCAGTACGCGTCCCGTTTAACCTTGAAAGCCTGTACCGTCGGTACAGGTTCTGGTAATTTGATACGGAATATTGACAGCCGGTGAAGTAAAATTAATAAAAACGCGTCAGTCGTTGACTGGTAATCGATAATAGGTAAGACCGTACCCGCCGGTACAGGCTCGAGTGATTTCTTACATGTTGTGGCACGTGGGGCGTGACTTAAACAATAAGTTCGTCTCGTTAATTATAGTACGTACCGGAAACAGCCACTAGTCAAAGGGTATATAAAAAGATAAGTTCATTTAGTTTTCATAACGTTAAATACTTAATCACCAAAGATGCCGATTGGAAAATTTCGAGTACCATCTAATATTAAAACAATAAAAAATGGGGAATTTATTGAAACAATTTCGACACCAAAAATTGTTTTAATGAAGATATGCGACGGAATGTTCAGCGCCGTCAACGACAATGGAGTTGACATCAGAAATTACCAAATATGGCCAATCACGGGGATCACAAACGTATGTAATGCCTACGGAACGTGCGCTGGTGTATTTCTAACCCATAATCAAATGGCGCGACTTATCGACAATTTACCACACGTCACTGAAAAATTCATGGAAATTGAATCCAAGAAAAAGGCTGATGTCAAAGAGTGGGACGTTGTATTGGGGGCTCAATTTCGACTCAGCGTTCATCCTAAATTTCGAAGAGTTAATATTAGGGGTAAGGTTTTAAATGATTTGTTACTGATCATAGAACATCGAATATACAATTTAAACTGTCATTCATATTGTGGTTACATGTCGTATTTTTTTTTGTATTTTAAAAAGGTTATCATCTCAATACATACTCCGATGATCCACGGAAACATTTGCCCGATAGAAACGGTATCGTTATGACACGTGCGGTGTTTGAGCTATTTGTGGACAGCCTTATTAAATACGGGCTTGTTCAACCAACCGAACCTCATTGTGTAATAACGGGTCACGCAGAAAAAAGTGAAGCTGATAGTTGTAGTGAATGCAGTTATTTCGACCCCGTGGATTTCAGTAACTAGAGTTAAATATGATGTATCACACAGTAGAAATAAAGACATATATACGAACGAGAGTTCTGACGCACCTTTAACATTGAGTCCTATGGGGAGGGACACGATTTTTCATAGTACCCTCCCTAACATGGGCTCCAATGGGGAGGGACATCTGTGAGCCTCCCTGAGCTCGGGAGGCACATACGGGGACCCCACCCCTCCCCCCTCGGCGTGGTGGCGTGTACATATTTCGGGAATCTCGGGCCCTAAGGGTAACGGACGCCCTACCCCACGTCTGTACGTTTACTGTAAGGGATACTATTCGAATTCCCGCCAAAAACAATAAATCGATAAACCAGTACGCGTCCCGTTTAACCTTGAAAGCCTGTACCGTCGGTACAGGTTCTGGTAATTTGATACGGAATATTGACAGCCGGTGAAGTAAAATTAATAAAAACGCGTCAGTCGTTGACTGGTAATCGATAATAGGTAAGACCGTACCCGCCGGTACAGGCTCGAGTGATTTCTTACATGTTGTGGCACGTGGGGCGTGACTTAAACAATAAGTTCGTCTCGTTAATTATAGTACGTACCGGAAACAGCCACTAGTCAAAGGGTATATAAAAAGATAAGTTCATTTAGTTTTCATAACGTTAAATACTTAATCACCAAAGATGCCGATTGGAAAATTTCGAGTACCATCTAATATTAAAACAATAAAAAATGGGGAATTTATTGAAACAATTTCGACACCAAAAATTGTTTTAATGAAGATATGCGACGGAATGTTCAGCGCCGTCAACGACAATGGAGTTGACATCAGAAATTACCAAATATGGCCAATCACGGGGATCACAAACGTATGTAATGCCTACGGAACGTGCGCTGGTGTATTTCTAACCCATAATCAAATGGCGCGACTTATCGACAATTTACCACACGTCACTGAAAAATTCATGGAAATTGAATCCAAGAAAAAGGCTGATGTCAAAGAGTGGGACGTTGTATTGGGGGCTCAATTTCGACTCAGCGTTCATCCTAAATTTCGAAGAGTTAATATTAGGGGTAAGGTTTTAAATGATTTGTTACTGATCATAGAACATCGAATATACAATTTAAACTGTCATTCATATTGTGGTTACATGTCGTATTTTTTTTTGTATTTTAAAAAGGTTATCATCTCAATACATACTCCGATGATCCACGGAAACATTTGCCCGATAGAAACGGTATCGTTATGACACGTGCGGTGTTTGAGCTATTTGTGGACAGCCTTATTAAATACGGGCTTGTTCAACCAACCGAACCTCATTGTGTAATAACGGGTCACGCAGAAAAAAGTGAAGCTGATAGTTGTAGTGAATGCAGTTATTTCGACCCCGTGGATTTCAGTAACTAGAGTTAAATATGATGTATCACACAGTAGAAATAAAGACATATATACGTCAATGTAAGTAATATAGTCATTCATACTTAGGTTTTTGAACATGATAGGTCGATTATTAGTTTTGAGCGTTATTGGAACATGCTGCATTTGTCAAAACATCAATGTTACTCGACACTTTAATGAAACTGAAAACGTAACACCTTATTACGTACTGAAACCATATATTAGTAGTAGTTACGATGTAAATCTAGAGACTCCAATGGCCTTAAGCTTTACCGGAGGTGTTTTAACTTTTGTTATCATAGGTGAGTTACGCGATTTTTGACAAACTATAACACAACGTAATGTTTGGTTTATATTTAATAGTGGTAACTAATGCTATATCATTTTTAGGTAATGTGTTATGGCTTAGAATGTTAACGAGATCCAAATTACCGATGGTTAAGGATGAAAGACAAAGGGAGCCTATGATAGCCATATAAAATTCATACAATGTGTACAAAAGATATACGACAAATAAATAAGAATGTATTAAACTACAAGATCTTGTAGATCAGAAAATCCCTTAATTTGTTTGTTTATTGTTCTTTAATTGTTTAAAACTTAGTGAAACATTCGATGTAAGTTTATTAATTCCAAAGTTTCAACATTTGTACAAAATCATTAATTACAGACCTACACACAAAGTTGCAATGTCATCTACTTAGAAACACGTGTATATTCGATTAGGGTGACATCTTCAAATATTAAAATACTCTGTACGATGCTGACATCTAGTGGTAGTTGGATATCACAACATTGATACAAATATATAACATTTATCGAGTATACATATTCAATAATTGTTTAACATTAAACACCTTTGGAATGTAATCATATGATATTGTTTACACGTGTATTGCGATTTAGCATTGAAATTGCGAACCGCGATTGAGTAAATTAGCATTTGAGGCTTTTTGAACACCGCATCAATGAGGATTTAAATCGACCTCTTTAAGAAAACTTTAAGACAACTATGTTGTTGTTTTTTTGAAAATTACATGCAGAATTTTAAAAAAAAACGTCAAATAGAATAAATTCTGGTCTTGAATAAATATGCAGATTTCCTAAAATCTTTTTTTAAATACCTTTCCTATATTTCAATACTATTTAGCGATTCCTCAATTAAAACAAAAATACGAAGTGAACCAAGTAACTTGGGAAGATCACATGAATTACATGAGTTTAATTGATTTATATCGGTCTAATTAAATACAATGGTAAATAAGACAGCTATAATTAAGTAGGCAAAGTCTGTATTTAGTCCAACAAACAAGTTTACGCCTACAGGGGTGATATTCATATCATTGTATTCAAATATGTCCTAATAGAGTGTTTAAAATGGCAGCCATTTTGCTTTGTTTTTACGTGGTCTCTTAAGAGCTTTGGCCGGAATACCCGGTACTTTGTACGATGTGGCGCTTCTTTTGTAAATGAACCTAGGTGTATTATCGGTATAGCTAGGCATCCCTATTGCATCATCATCATCATCACTGGTTGATAGCCCCGTGTCATGATTTTGTTTACTGGAGGTACCTTCCTTAAAGTCGCTATCGGATGGGGCATCCAATTTATTTTCCGAGGAAAACGTAGATGCATCATTACTCCCGGAATCAACTTGCTTCGTTTGACTAGGTTTACGTGTACCTATTCCACCATCCATTTTATCAGTATTAGTTGGCGACTGATCTATGGTTTTGTTATTTCCCTCCTCAGTTTTACGCGTGGAATTTTCGAGTCTGATATATTTATCATAAGGTATCAAAACAGATTTGATCATAGCTGCAATTTTTGGATAAAATTATGAACGGATTTAATCAATAGACCCAAAACTGATGTATTACGTTTGATCAAGTCCTTTCTAAACTTCTTGCTTTTTGATTTGGTCGCGATGTGTTGTAAAACTCTTTTATGTCGTTTCAATTTTTGTTTATAAAAATTCGCGATAGGGAGACTACCGTGAAGTACGTTAAGAGCTATTTCACCTAGAACTCGAAGTTGCGTTTCAGTAATTGTATTCAATAAAACTTTCATTTGCTGCAAAGTACTAGTCAAAAGGAATTTTAGGAAGTTTTTATTCCTTTTAATAAGTGCTGACATCGTGACATGTCTTTTATATGTTGTCCGGTAACCGTCTGGATCTATACTGACGCGTTCAATTAACTTTTGGGTTTATAAATGATAGGATCTTCATTCGGAAATATACGTGTGCGTAATCTATATTCATCAACGCCATCTGGCGACATATCCACGACTATGTAACCGTACCTTTCCGAAGTGGCGTCCAAATAGCTGTCCATGAAATATTTCGTTTTATCCGGATATATCTGACCAGCCAAACACTTTAGTTGTCTTTTATCACGATTTGCCTTGAAAATGATGAAATACTGCGTATTTAATGAAATATTTCTAGCGCTAGGACCCTGACACAAGGCGTTTTGTGTTAGAAAAAGGACATTCATATTTCTATGATGACATAATTGCGTGAATATTTTGGCAGCCTCTCTACTTTGACATACGCTAGCCATTAAATCATCTAGAACTAGAAATGTTGGTATCGATATATCTTTCGTAAAATTTAAGATCTCTTCCTCGTCGACTAGTCCTTCGTGAAATATGATTTCATCTTTAAATTGTAGCTCCATATCGCGGTACACGGATTGCCAAGTTGCGTAACAAAACAATATTTTGGAAGGTGAATTCGAACTATTTTGAAACAAGGCATCTCTATGTTTTAGAATTTTGAAACACATGTTAGTTTTCCCTGATTGAGACGCTCCTATCATGGCGATAGAGGTAGGCGAATTAAAGGGCACCAGGCTATGTGTCATGACTTCGACGGTTGAACTTACAATGATAAATACTTGTTTTGCGAAGTCTTTTATTTAAACAATCGGGCCATTGATGATTTTTAATAAGTTAGTACCAAAGAACAAATATAATTTTTTACCTAATCCATTTTATTTCGATACACAATAGTATAACATAAATAGAATATAAACAATTATATCTAATTAACTTTCTAAAGCCTGAATATTCGGTATGCAGGTTTGGCATTCTACATAAGTCACTGCGGATTTGGTAGAAAAGTGAGTCTTGAAATAATCTATGGTGATTAGATCATTGTAATAAGTATCCTCGATATTATAGTCGTTCAATATACCTAGTAAGCTTTCATTTCTACGAATATAACGATCCATTACAACTAATGTATATTGGCCACAGATTGTACTTTCATCATCTTGAAGTCTCAAGTTATTGTATATAAATGTATCCGAATTATTTCGTATGAATTCAAATAGACCATATTTTCGAGGATGACCACCCAAACTGTCAAAATACATACATGTTTTCTGACCCAACGTGTCAATCTTGAATACAAGTAAGACCCAATGTAATCCGGGGTGATCGTGCTTGGCCGTATTGACGATATAAACGGCTAATTTACTCGGAGAAAACCGCGGTAATTCGTCTTTGGCGCAGACCCTACGGTAGGCGGTTTTTAAATAAGATGTAGATTCTAATATATGCCTTAATTGGAGAGAGTTCATTATGTTATGACGTTCCTAGCCTCGTCTATCTGAATAACTTTGGGAAACTCCGCCAAAATCAGGATGTTGATCGCTTCTTGTAGAGGTTTTTGAAAATGACCATTGATGGATAAATTACCCCTTCTCTCGATTGAATTAACTTGCGTACTGCCGATGTTATTGACGTCAAATCTTAAAATTGTAGTTCCGTTGGCGAATTCGTCTCTGGATATGCTCGCGTTTCGTTTTTGGTCGTTAAACTGGGGAAATAAGTTGTTGTAACACGTTATATACGTGTTCAGCAAACCGCCTGTTCTGTAATCTAATGTTACGGGATTGGTCACGCTTAGTCCATCGACTAACACGTCTAGATAATCTAAGTTGAAATGTTGAAAGTTGAAAGGATTCAAATCGTACACGCCCATTTGAGATCGAGCCGTGACCATGACTAGGTATATCGTTTGAGGCACCCTACCTAGAAATAAATTATCGATTTGAAAATTGCGGTTTCCGGTGGCCACACTTAAACTTTTCATTTCTCTGCCGATGTACGGATATTGAGCCAGATTCGTCTTTAACGTTTGGGCGTGACCTTCCAATACACCGGGTGTCGGCTCAATTTTGGCAATTCTTAGAAATGCGTCGGTAATCTTAACCTTATAAGCTACGTCGTTATCATGAGCCGCTAGGTTAAAGGCAGCCGGGGATGGTGTTAGTTTGACTTGAATATCAATGTTATTCAACAAATATTTTTCAATCTTAAAGATGTCAGCGTGCAATGGACCCGCCATTTCAACCTCCAAACTCTCGATCGTGTGCGCCATTCTCCTCAGAAATCCATTATTTTTGGAGTCAAACCCGTTATGGTCGTTACCTAGACTGGCTTCATCCTTAAAATACATTTGGGATGATAAGTAACCTTGCATATCTGCTGCTGATGTGTTTAGTACTGTTTGAATATAACTTGTGTACGGGTAATAAGGTCCCGATGTTGAAATTGATTTTTGCTGCATTTGAACATCCACTTGCGAGAATAATGAATGTAACCAAAGATTAGCGCAAGTAACTTTGGGTGCAGATGCCGCCGGGTCGTTTGGATCTATAGGCAATGGACTCCCATCCGGCATGGTTATTTTTGCCTTGACGAATAACACTGTTTTACTCAAATCTAAGTAGTGATCTCCGTTATTTGTTATATCGAAGGTTAATGGATTACCATCTGATAAATTGATCGGTCTAAAATTGACGTATTTCAACTGTTTCGTGCTGACATCTGTATCACGGGTTTCAAAAATCATAAACTGCTCGTTCACAACCTCGTTAGAACTGTCCATAATGTTATCCATTTTTATTTATTTGTTTTTGTTTTATCTGTTTTTCCCTTTTAATCAAATATGGTACTTATACCGAGCGTGTTATTTTCACGTTTTCCACGTTTTTTCTTTAATATGGTGTTACTCCCTTCGATACCTTTGGTACGTGTGGTCTTATTTTTAAATACGGTAGGTTTTATAGATTTAATCCGGGGGCCTGTATCTATGATGTTATCACGACGCATGCGCGCTCTAGCTCTTTGAACACTAGCTTCAGACGGCGATATCATAGTTACACGCGACCCACTTCCGGTTTGGTCGGTTGCACCACTTTTCAAAGGAACGTAATGAGCCTTGTTAACTTTAATTTTAACCATTTTTTTCTCTGGTTTTGAGAACAGATCTGTCCAGATATCCATAGCCTTTGTATTAGATTGGCGAAAAGTTTACTCAAATATGTAATCTCTTTTTAAAATGTAAAACGCAGGATGTGGGACTATTACTCGTAAATTCAACTGGAGAACCGTCCTGATAAGTCAAAGCAATACTAATCTCGTTAAAATTATTTAGTCCTAAATCCACGTAATATATATTTTTAAATTCACAGTATGTCTTAGATGTCGATATAGTACGTAGGATCGTCCTCGAAGTTGGTCCTACTAATGATTCACCTATTATATTACAATATACGTATATTAAGCCTTTATTTATACGTTTACCTAGACAAATTCCGGTTAAACCGCAAGTCCAGTTTTCTAATTTTTTAAATGTTTGGTAATTGGGTAACTTGCTGGTAAATTTACTTTGAGTGTTATCCGCGTAATGAATTAAGGAATCCTCGCTCGAAAGATGTGCGTACGTCTGTTTCAAACTCATAACTAAATTAACTAGTAATGTTTCTTCTTAAATACTAAGGTGCGAGGCGAGTCTATCGAGTATCTATCGGCTCATTGGTCTAGCAGTACGATTCTCAATTTGGTTGTGATAGGTTTCGGGGGTCGAATCCCGGACGGGCCTATTTTTAAAAAATGATTTCATTTTAATTACCGTGTCTTTAAATTTCAGAGGCCAAACAAAATATAAAGTTAATTTACATGATCCTTTATTAAGCATAGGTTGCTTTAAGAATACGTATACAGTGTTATAGAATAGTCACTGGCCCTTTTTTAATGGTTCACTGACACTGAGTTTTCATTTACCTATTATATAGAAATTACGATCGAATCGATCTCATTACAGGCAGTATAATTAACGAGACGAACTTATTGTTTAAGTCACGCCCCACGTGCCACAACATGTAAGAAATCACTCGAGCCTGTACCGGCGGGTACGGTCTTACCTATTATCGATTACCAGTCAACGACTGACGCGTTTTTATTAATTTTACTTCACCGGCTGTCAATATTCCGTATCAAATTATCAGAACCTGTACCGACGGTTCAGGCTTTCAAGGTTAAACGGGACGCGTACTGGTTTATCGATTTATTGTTTTTGGCGGGAATTCGAATAGTATCCCTTACAGTAAACGTACAGACGTGGGGGTAGGGCGTCCGTTACCCTTAGGGCCCGAGATTCCCGAAATATGTACACGCCACCACGCCGAGGGGGGAGGGGTGGGGTCCCCGTATGTGCCTCCCGAGCTCAGGGAGGCTCACAGATGTCCCTCCCCATTGGAGCCCATGTTAGGGAGGGTAATATGAAAAATCGTGTCCCTCCCCATAGGACTCCATGTTAAAGGTGCGTCAGAACTCTCGTTTCTGTAACTACTTCTACAGGTCAAGTCAATTGGCAAGTTACCAAAAAAATAAATAAAGTGTACACCTTGAATGAGCCATTCACAATGAGCAGATATGGGATAATCCCCTTTGCCATCTGATATTATACCAGTCGTAGAGTTGAGCACCTGACGAAATCCATCTGTTTTACCATTACAAGCAATGCATTCTGGCACCAACAATATGGATAAAACCGTTATACACAATGTGTAAATAATAGCTATACGTCGGCTCCAGGAGATCCTGAGTTCCATTTTATCTGTTAGAATATGTGTTTGTAAACTGCAGCATGTTTGTTACATGAGAAATAGGCTACTGTTCATATTCAAGAGTGGGGTATATCCACAGAGTCTGTGTCGGCTCTGTATCCTGGTATCTAAAGTAACATACACACAGCATAAGAAATAGTATACTGCTACTACTAAAAGTTTATGTGCATGTATTTTCATATATTTAGACTTGAAATGAAGGATGTCAAAATTGATACTCCACTGGAAAATAAACAAAGCAATTGCCTTCAATTTAGATATCCTCAAACGTAACTTTCGTCAATAATCCTGTGGACTTTGATGCATCAGTGTTTAGAGTGTACATCCATTGTTCATAAACTCAACATTATTTTAATTTTTGTTGTATATGTAGCACTTCTGAGATTGAATACTCCTAACAAAGTAAGGTTTGGTTCTTGGTAATATTTCTACACTAAAGCTCAAAATGCCGCAAACAGCTTGGAATGCAGTAGTTTGAAGTGGGTGTGAAAACTTGAGATTCCCTGTATAATGTCAAGTGCCTAGTCAAGGCCTTACAGGACTCTCTCATAACTGAAATTGAAAGATTTTTGGAATTCCTGTCTACATGTAGCTATTTATTCGATAATATATGACTTTTTGGCAAAACATTTTAGAGGAATCATTTTAATTGGAGCACCTAGCTGACGAGTTAGCGTGTCCACATTACAGAATTTTTCTAAAATGATATATTTGGGTCTAGAGCTTTATAATATTTATGGGTGTGTGAAATATTTGTTGAGGAATGAACTTGAATGCTTGATGATGGTGGGGGAGAAAGTAAACAGATAAGGGAGAACGAAACAATTTTAATTATATAGCCAGGTCAAGTCCGGAATGGTAGGGGCTGGCTGACCCTTGGGGCCATGATGATCTGGCCGGAAGGAAGTCCACGACGTCATGTGCTACCCTTTACCTGGGCTAGTATTTAAGACCATGGCAATGAGTAAGATATAATATTAGTGCGTATATCATATAAGGTGCGTAGTGCACTCATTTGTGGGGCTCTAGACTTGACTATATAAAATTCAATGACTTTCTTGACTAAACTGATCACTTGGTCAAGGCCGGATCATTTGACATCCTTTGAAGTAAAAATGTTATGTTTATCTGAGAGTATAGGAACAATATTTTCTTTAAAACCTTTCTTTATCTTGGCTACAAGTATTGTTTTATAACACTTTGACTAGAAGGCGGCCATTTTGAAAAGTGAGTGACCATTTTTGAATGGTATAATGGTGAACTTTGAATTTTGACTTTGTAAAAATTGCAGTCATGTTAGTTCGATAGGATTTGCTACGCTTTTGGCATTGCTGTTGACTAGTTCATTAAAATAATTGAGATACAAACACAACTGATATTAAAATTTAATCGAAACTGAAAGAAGTAATGTAATATAAGTGATTATAAGTAAGCAGAAAATAATAGAAATGAAGTTGTTGAAATTAAGTAAGTGAAGAAAATGCTTCTTTGAACAGGCAGGAAGTAGGTTAATTGGTATTTTGGTAAGTTATGATGAACTAAAGTTACATTATTTTGGTAAATTATGATGAACTAGCGTTTCATTTTGGAACCTTGAACTGTTGTAGGTTTTGAGGCTTGTGTCGTTGTAAGAGTTATGTTTAGTTGAAGGCAGGGGTAATCCCGTTTGAGTAAGTCAAGGGTTTCGTCTTATGTTTTAAATAAAATGTCTTGGTGCAATCTTTTCGTTAATATTTTTGAAGTTTTTTACTGAAAATATTACTAGTATGGCTGTTTATGTGTGTTATTGATGTGACATGCCACGTTGCAATATTATTATGACTTATTAAAATTATGATTAAAACCGTATGCCCAGATAAATAAGATCATATTCAGTGGCGTAGGAACAATGTACGCCAAAACGGCAGTGCGTAGTGTTGAAAAGTGAGAATAAAAAGAATTTTCCTATGTTCTCTAGTCATATTATTCAATGCTTTATTGTACTAAAAATCCCTTTCGGGTGAGTGTACAGCAAATAAACATGATAAAATAAAACTAAAACTATACATACAATTACAATAACATACAATGCAAATTTTACATGGCATATAATGACAATATAATGTGATTGACTGATCATTAGATATATACCAACAACTACTATTAGCCTACACCTACATGTATATATTTATATTGATAATATAGTTGTTGATCTCTTTTCAATTATTTCATAAAGGTATTTTGCAAAGGTGATACACATGTTACCCTCAGCATTAAACATATAATTAGCCTTTTCTTCGGTAGTCAATACAGTTAGATTTGGGCAAATCGAGTTAAACGTATCAAAGTATTCATATCTCATTTTTTCCAATTTTTGGCACTCAAAAATAAAATGAATTTCCGTACCAGTGGTAATTTTACATAATTTGCATTTTCTTTGATCTCTCGGAACTATTGGTCTTGTATACCTTCCTCGCTCTATTTCTAAATTGTGTGCACTTATTCTTAATCGCGTCATAGATTTCCTATGTTCGGCGTTCTTTATTAAATTCAAATATGGTTCTTTTCCCCATCGTTGTTTGATATTATTCAAAAATTCTAATTTCCCTTTATTATCATTGACAGTTTTTTCCCAATATTTTATATATCTTTTTTCAAGGATTTTCTTAATATCAAGCGGTTTACTTTTAATGTAATTTTTATCTTGTGGTTGAACATATGCCATTATTTTATCAATGTCATAGTACCATGATGGTTGATTATGAACTTTTGATAGTTCAATACTATCTGCATATGCATTAATTAGTAATGAACTCGTTCCTTCATTTTCTATATGATCTAAGTATTTAACTTGTTGGTAAAATATATTGATAAACAGAGGGAATCTACCTAACTCACCCATCGTAGCTAAATTACTCGTTTTTCTATGCACCCCTAATAGAAACTTCAAAAAAGATAGATGTAGTAATTCCGGTGGAAGTGACTTGTCATATTTCATTTCAAGGCCAAAATCTTTATTTTTCAGAAGATCTTTATTAGTTATTAGACCAGCACCCCAGATTTCACATCCATATAATAAAATTGGTTTTACTAATATGTCAAATAATTTCAGGCACAAAGTTAGGTTAATATCACCATGTGTAAGCATACTTATCAATTTGAATTTCGCCTTTTCTGCTTTTTCTTTAATAAAGATTGCAGCTTGTTTCATCGATCCGTTGGCATGGAATTCCATACCCAAATAAGTATACTTTGATACGTTTTCAATTACCTGGTCCCCAATGTAGAATATATCATTACATCGTTTACCACTTTTATTAAACATTACAATTTTAGTTTTATCAGTATTGATATCTAAGTTCCATTGTTTACAATAATTGTTTAATTTTTTCAATTTTATGTCCATATCAGTTTTATTTGCAGTAATTATGGCTAAA
This sequence comes from Owenia fusiformis, assembly GCA_903813345.2. Classification (NCBI taxonomy): domain Eukaryota; kingdom Metazoa; phylum Annelida; class Polychaeta; order Sabellida; family Oweniidae; genus Owenia; species Owenia fusiformis. The sequence continues at coordinate 2,969,315 of CAIIXF020000006.1, forward strand.
TCATCTGCAAATAGCAGGCAACTTATTTTTTGTTTTTGTAATTTTAAGTCTGATTCAAGTGTTAATTCTTCAACAACATCATTGATGTAAATATTAAACATTAATGGACTGAGTGGGTCCCCCTGTTTAACCCCCCTCTCACATTTAAAGATATCAGTATGGTCACCGTTACTGTTAATTCTAACTGATGCCATTGAATTAGTATACATGTGTTTTACCATGTGATAAAAATGACCTCGAATTCCTGCTTGCAGAAGTTTGAGATACAGTCCCTTATGCCATATCGTGTCAAATGCTTTTCTTAGATCTACAAAGCAAATATACATTTTCTTTTTCTCAAAGTGTATAAATCTGTCAATTAGCGTACGAATAATAAACATATGGTCTGTGGTTCGTGACTTTTTCTTGAAGCCAATTTGGTTTTCCTGTAACATTTGATTTTCTTGAACATAGTTATATAAACGATTATTCATTATTATGGAGAACAATTTTGACAAGCAGTCTGATATAAATAGTCCACGATAATTTCCAGGATCACTTGAATTACCCTTCTTGAAAACTGTTATTATTGATGATACATTCCACTCTTTTGGGAAGAGTGTATTTGAAAACATAGTATTAAACATCTTTAAAATAATATTCCCTATCACAGGGTATGATGTTTTTATCATTTCATAACTGACACCATTATGGCCAGTCGCCTTTTTATTTTTCAGGCCTTTCACTGCTTGCCAAAGCATATTGTCATATTTTCTCTTTGTTCATAAATTGTAAAAGTAATCTCGAGCACACTAGCCTAAAGAAATGTTTTGTGGATACCATATCATTATTGGTCTGTCTGGAAAATATCATTTAACAGATTGAACTCCCTAATTACCAACATGCTTTATTTCATGAAAATCGAGCCACTATTGAATGTCTTATGAATACAATTTTGCCAAATATTCGTGAATCGCGTTCTCTTCACGAATTTGAGAGGAAAACTGTTTTTTTTTCAAAAACTACTTGATAAATACCTTTGACATTTTTTCTGCATTTTCCGTAATGCTTATGCAAACTATGGTATCATATAATTATAATGATGAACCTCTTTAAATTTAGATGTACATTTTTTTTATTCTCCCCTACCCCAATTTTTCAATTTCACTATCGATTTATATTCCGTTGCTATGCAAAATCATAGACACGAAATCAAAGTTAAGTCAACAATTATCTATTTTCTTACTAAATCACTAATTGTTATCAGATTATTGGTAGTACTTTTTGAAATATGGATGTTTAAGACAAAAACAACTTGAAAATGCTGATTATTCAATTACATGTTCCATTGATTTCAGTTCTAGAAAAGCGATTACCTATTTTTTTTTCATTTGAAAAATAATAGATTCTTGTTTTATAACATTTTTGGCACCCCCTAAGTCACGTTGACCTCGATTTGACCTTTGTGGTGGGTGTGTTTATTTGTTTCATTGATCACGAATGCGTTTCTTTATATCAATTGATCAAACTAGTTTCTTTAATCTGTACGTATTGTATTGCACGGTACACGATGGAATCAGACAATACTATATATATCTTAATTCAATTATTCGAAAATGATTAAAAAATCTCTAATTGTTTTTTGGAAATTGGTCGTCTCAATCGTTCGAGACATTAGCAAAGTGAGAATGATTTGTGTCGAGATTTAAAAGATAGGCTTTCCAAGGTGATTTTAAATGATGAAAATCATTCGAACATTTTAAAGCACATTAAAAAGGTATCAGGGATTTAAAGCTTGCATATAAAATCGAAACGCCAACCTATACGTATGACCAATCGCCCATATAAATGCATCACTTAAGTATTTCCGTTCACATTTAGGTTGTGAAAAACATTGCAAGCTTAAAATCTCTGTTACCATAAAATGACGTTTTACAAGCATAATATAGGCGTTTTGATATAGAATATTGACACAATTGTTTCATATTTTTTTGGCGGGATTTTTGGCGTAGTGTTGCATTTACACCTTCCTACGCCCCTGATATTATCTACCATAGGTGGCACTATATGTGTTTAAATAATTAAGTTTTATTAAATTAAGTATATGTATATTACCTATCTTTTCGGCGAAAGCCATTGTTTTTTTAATTTTCATGGATAAATGTTCTATGTATTGTTATATGTGGGATTCTGTTTGTCTTTGAGGGGGGTGAGTGTAGCACTTGATTGCTCTTGTATTTCCATGTATGTACATGCTGTCTGCTTACGTCATTGCTTTAGTGGCTAAAAGTGTGTCTAAATATATTCTACTTTAGTTCTCTGCTATGTGTCTGAGGATCAACACCTCAGATGCATAGCATAGATTTCATAAATATATATTATCATTGAATCAATAGCAAAAAACAGACTACATTATTCTGTTTAATTTGGGATTAAAGAACACATAATTATAATAACTACAAACATTTAAACATTCAACATTTGACAACAGTATATTAGTGTAGTTACACGTAAAAAACAAATAAATTAAAAACTTTAAAATTTTTTAATTGAAGCAGTAAATATTTCTCGTATTTTGATTGGCTCATTGAAAATTTCATGACATACCCCATGTAAGTTATATGTTACCAGATACTAGTGACATCTTTGAATAGATATAAATTATAAATTGTTGCAACTTATAGTACTACGGATATAGTTACTTCAAACTTCAAAGATAGTGTAAATGAATCTGGGGAATAGGCACTAGGCATGGTAATTACCTAAATTTACTTTATTGAATTTCCATGAATTTGTTCTCACTGGTAGGGGTGTATGTGTAAGTCTTGTAAGTATTCTGGATGTTTTTAATATCATTATTAATTTGTCATTGAATGGATAAAAACATGCATCACACTCCCATGCAGCGCTAGTCTTCTATTATCCCGAGACACTGCTTGAGAGTTTGAACATGCATGATTTTCTCACTTTTAATTTCTAAGAAAGTATTAATCCATATCCATGGGCTTAGATTCTCACCATTGTTCTCAGGGCAATTCTTGCAAAAACCTCTAACCAATCAATCAATGTTACATAACAATATTGGCTTTTTAAAAAATATAATTTTTTAATAAGTATCTTTAATTGAAAAACATAAAAGACAATTAATTCTTTTAAGTATTTATTAATTCTATTTATTAATAAACTACTCTTTTAAAGGAAGAAATAAATAACATTTTAACATGAATTCTGAACTGACAAGATTTTGAATACAGATATAGAATACAGAGCAGACAAATGAATTCATAGTTATTGAAATCATTTAAACTAGATTCATAAAATGAGACAGTACACTATTTTCAATTACATCAAGACAAACACCAATTAACAATATTCATGTCTTCAATTTCGATGCTATACATATTCAAAGTTAATTTCCTATGAGGAATCATTTATTCTCTTGTCAATTCCCTCACATTCCTGCCCCCCCCCCCTAGACCCCCCCATGTTTTAATAAACTGTAACTTCATGTACTTCAAGTAATCAGTCTATACCATCCTATCCATAACCCCAATTCACCCTACAACACAACAATATTAATACTCTATAGGTTGCCCCATATACATATTTAATGTATTTATGTATCAATTATGTCTTAATGTACTGTAGAAATGTACATGTACTTAAAAGGTAACAATTAATAAGTAAAAAGGCTTTTTTCTTACAACACTTGAGGCTACTTTATGTAAAGTCCAAGAGTTTTGACTTAACTAAATTAAAATATTTCATTTTTTAGGATAAATAGTTTTTAAAAATGAACACCACTTTTTATTGCTATTGAATCCAAACATTTCTGTATTTTCAATCTTCAATAAGCATATTGATCAGATAATTTCTTTTTTCAGGTAGGCTATCACATTTTGAAAATATTGTTTCCAATAAGCTCCTCCCTCCAGTCCTCTGCATCCTTTTTAATGAGCAATATACAACAACTGTGCAAATGTTCTAAAATTCTTTTGATGAGCTTTTTGTGAATTAACCATTTTCTAATAGCATATAAAAATACCAGCATTACTGAACCTTTGATATACACGCATTCAAAGTATATGAGGGGCTAACCTGTCTACAATATATAAATTTTACGATTACACATTTACAATAAAGACCTAACCATGATAGAGAATAATAAGAAACCCAATTACATCACATCCAACTCGAACAAAAAATGACTTATGTAATTTTGACTATGCCATGGTGTACATGTACGAGGGTTGTCCCAGAAGTAATGCACTATGTGCTCTAACTTTATCAATGATTGATATTTTTCCATGAACTTTTCAGTAAATGTTCCTTAGAGACATTTTGAATATTCTAAAAAATTTCATGTTGACTGATGAAACTATATTGATGTTATAATAAAATCAAGTTGGTGAGTTTGGGTAGGGCGGGGCAGGTTATACAGTCACGTCAAAATGCATAAAAAATTTAAAATATGAAATAATTAATCAACAAATACCACTTGGTGAAGCTAAAAGAAGTATGCTCAAAAATACATTTTAAGATACTAAATTACTATGAGCACATCCTAGATTTAATGGATGTATATTGCACAGTGTCCCAATTCAAATTTTCCCAAAATATTGCCCTTTGCATGCTATGTACTTTTGATGCCTGTCAGGTCAAACACTCTCGGCAATTTCTTCATTGTGACTTGTGGAGTTTTTGCCTCCAATGTTTGGAGTTGTCATACAGGGTCAAATCGTCTCTTTTAAATCTCTTCTGCCACCCCATAGTTGTAGTTCTATCTGGTATACACTCCTTATATAATTTCTTCATGGTAGCATTGTTTTGCGTGGCTGTGAGTCTAAGTGAAGTATGAAATTAGGCCACCAAACGCAAGGCCGCCTGTTATCAGGTGAGAATTGCAGCCATTTTTGCAATTTCTTGACTGTGACTGTACTTGAATTCGTGACTATTGAAATGTGGTATTATGACATTACAGTGCTAAATGTCATTATTCATACTTGGTTAACATCATGCTGAATAAATTTAACAATTTCCCAAACATTTTGACTATTTAAAGGAAAGAAATATTAATAAAATAACACTTTAGATCTTTTCATAATTATAAAAATTGGTACCTGCCCCGCCCACCCCTACCCCAATGTTGTTATAGCAACCATATAAAGACTTAATATTAATGTTGGATGTTGAAACTTCAGGATATAATAGATAAAACTTCAATTGTTATATACACAAAATTTCAGCTGAATTGAAGAATATTAAAAAAAGTTAGAGCATATAGTGCATTACTTCTGGGACAACCCTCGTATACAATCACATTTATGATGGGAGTAGACTTTCTAGAGAGTGGCTCCAATATCAGCAATATCTCTGCATAAACAGATATTATGTTTTTTATATTTTTGATGATGAATGAATGATCCGTCTAACACTTTATGAATTCTTATGGTATCTTATATCATGTTTTAAATCATTTGGGATAATTTTACTTCTCAGTTATTTGATGTATCAATCATAGTACCATTTATCAAAATATTTTCTATTTCGAAAAATGAGCAAGAATACAGAGATTAGAGCTACCTACTAAGTAGAATTTGACTGGCCAAATTTTCAAAATTATTTTTTCTATTGCTTCTAGATTTCTCTCAAAACAGTCTTCTCTGTTCTTCATGATTTTGGTACACATGTCAGTATATAGTACCCTCGACAGCCACATGAAAACCATCAATTCTTCAATTAGCCTAAAATATTTATGAAACAATATTGTAAAAAGGAAAGTAAATGTGTAATTAGAATTTCTCAAAGCTTCAATATGAGCCAGATTTGACATGATTCAGAAGTGGCTGTTTGGGGTACTATATTAAGCAGATACCTTTTAATATTGGATTATGCTTTAAGATCTGCTAGAGTAAAATGATGTCCTGAAATTGCACTGAATGTTTTGAGTGAGATCCTACTACATGTAGATGTATGTTAAAATATGCCTAGTAGTACAGAATTGTGATGACAGGGAGCTAAATATTCCCCAACCAAGTGCAATCATTGTCTCACAAAATGATCCAAGAACTGACACTATTTCTGGGTCTATATACCATGTTGCAGTTAGAAAATATCATACAAGAATATTTGAATTATTTTAAGATCCTAGGAATATATCTATGTTATTCTGGTCCAAATGTCATTTGGCTTGGTCCATGCATTTTCATGTATCTTCTATACATCTTGTGTCTGGAATTTTCAGCTAGTTTAATTTTCATCTCTTCTTCCTTTTGCTGTTTCCATTCCTGAAAAAAGTATTTTGTTCATACACAAAACAATTTCAGTACTGATCTCCACAATTCAACACAGATTTTAGCATTGTCTTAATGATGACCAGTGCTGAAAATATTTTGCTGATTAACTGATAAACCCTTTGTGTTTATAAACACTCTATTTAAAAATGTTCTCTTTACAACTGATAAGGCCCGGTGAGATATTATTCCTTAACATTAGAGTTCCACATTACCAAATGTTGCTTTTTGTGCTCTTAGTTATAATTTATGTACAGCCAGATATTCTATTGGGTAAGACATATTAGCTAGTATTCTACTTTTGTATTATCTTTAACTTGTGCAAACATTACTAGTTATAACTTGTTATTGCATCAAATGTCATTTCAATATCTTACCAGAAAATTCTCTTTTATCCAAAGTTCAGATTCTAAAAAGTATTCTATTTCAGATTCATCTTGAGCCTGAAAAACAAACACATTATGTTTAATAGTGAGTGAAATTCTGCGCTAATGGCCGATGTGAAAAAGTCAGTCCACCGTAGTAGGAAACCCATGATCCCTCGCTTCCTTGCAATTACCTACATATTACCTCGTATTATGATGGCATTCTTTGCAAATCACATAATATAGGAGCATGCCTATTGTAATTATATGGACACAAGCTTGATTCATTGATCTCTTCACTTCTAGACACTAGAATTCTTTAAAATTTTCTCCACCTTTTTTACACATGTGAGTTTTAAAACATAAGTCATTATGTGAACATTGAATTAAAACTGTCAAAGTAAGGACAATTTTAGAGGCAGTTTAAACATTTTATGGGGTCTTTAAATTCTTTTTATAGATACTTACATCCCATTGGCTCTGTGAGAGTTTCATATATTTTCTAATAATATATATTTGTTCCTCCTCCCCATAGTCTTGTCTACATATAGTGAACTTCCATATCCACCTGGCGTACCAGTAGATATACATCACTAAGTAGTAAGGGCTGAATAAAATGAGCAACCACAACACACCATATATATCTGGCTTGCTATAGCCACCTCTGAAAAATACAACATAGAAGCATTTAATAATTGTTTGAGTTTAAACAGAAATAAAAGGACCTGTCCTTAATCAGATGTAACCCTTGTAAGGAGAGCTCAGAAATTGATCAATGAAAATGAATTCATATATAAATTGTATTTCAACATCTGGCCAGAGATAATCAATTTGTAGAGTTTATTTCCTTTTATTAAGAAGTATTAAAGCCATGCCCAGATTGGCTTGTATCATGGCTTAAGAATGAAAATTGAAGGTCGTTCTATAGGTTTTATATTTAAGTATAATGAGGTAATTCAACCGAGCTAATCACTGTAATCAGTAATCAGCCTACACGTTTAATCAGTGATACAGACAATAGAAAATTTACTCACTTTATATCCATCTTTTCTGCAACTATATTACGCAGCACTGCCTCTTCCTCTTCACGGATTTCCTCCTAAAATTTAAACATAATTTTTCTAAAATCTTACACATTTCTAGTAATCAACTTTGTCACCTTCTTCACATCAATACTATTACCAACCACCTGATAACTCTCTGAGCCAATCAGAGTCTGTTGTTCCAATCATGCTTCAGTGATCAATATCGTTACATTTTAAAATACATCAAAAACTGTAATATTTGAACATCTGCATAATATGAGCCCGTCTCAATATGGACACTTTTCATAGTCCCATTTACTCCCTTGAAACCTTGATATCTGAACAACTGCTATTCAAAACACCATGTTTTGCAGGGCCCAATGGCGTTCAGATTAGACAGATTTTATGTACTGTTAACAGCCAACCCTCATATGTAAAACACACTAGCCAATCAGAACTTGTTGTTCAATTCTTCCATTCCATTTAAATTAAGCCAAAACAGAATATTCTCTTTTAATTTACCCTGTTACCATGGTGATTATTCTGAACTTGAAATGTAAAAACTTATAAGTTAGCATTTATGAACAGCCAGATTGTATATTGACATGACATATAAACAAATTTAGCAAGTCACAAATGAAGTCTCAAAATGTCAAAGTTGTCCCAAAATGTTGCAAATTTCAGACTGGCCATCTCCCATACCTTAGATTTTGATCTGTCCCTCTTTTTCTGCGTGTTCAGGAGTCCTTCTTTCTTAGCTATTTGTTGGGCTTGTAGTCTGTACTTGGGAACTGTCACCAGGTATTTAATTGCAGTGTGGTAGTTGTTCCATGCTGACCAATACTAAATTTGAAAAATCATTGTAAAAAACACTTCATTTTCATCAACAAACGCTTCTTTGACATATCCAAAAGTCATTGGAAGGTTATCCCTGCAATTTACTTTGCACAGTTCGGAGGCTTAAAGGATGAGTCTGGGAATGAGTCTGGGTATCGACTTAGAAAATATTGAAAATTGTAATGTCTGAAAAACCAAGTCAATCCCGCATATTATTAAACTTCAATATCTTATCCTTCTTCTGAGATTACAAAAATATCAATTTGTATCACAATTGATGAAGAATATTGGCATCAAAGACAGTGCATATCACTTTGTCAGAATTGAAAATAATCAATGGCAAATATTAAGTGAATTATTTATGCAAAAAGTTTGAAACATATCTTCCAAAACATTGGTTACTTTCTTTGAATAGACATTGAATGGTATTTCTGGATAAGTGAATTGGTGTTTATCTGGGTGATCAAGGGATTATAGTCACTCAAAGTTACTGAGCATCCAGTTTTGAGACTTCAATTGTGTTGGTGATGTTACCCATATTTCAGTCAAATTCATGCTGAGCACAACATTTTGGTTTCAATTTTATAATCTCTATACATGACCCTGGTGATGAAGAGTCAGAATCAGTCAAAAAACCTAAACCGGAAAACTGTGCTCATTGTGAAAACTAAAAGTGAAGCAACTTTTTTCCTGATATTTCTTACAACAAATGGCAACCATTTTGTTTTTCCCCCTTCAAATTAAACTGGCGGGAAATTCAAAAATTTGAAAAACATTTTAATCCTCAAATATATTTCAAAAATATGATTTTCTTTTTAATTCTTCATCGGTCTTAAGTTATTTCTTCTTTGTATGTCATACATGTTGCCATTGGTGTTTTTTTCTATGATAATGACTATTTTTTTGTTTGTTAAGATATTTATTCTGACTCTCAGCAGGGGTTAATTATGCACCAAAATTCGTGAAACAGTAAATATACTTATTAAATATAACTAGGACAGTAATAAAAACCATATTTTACATACATTTGACTGAGGGACCAAAAGGGCATATACCCAGACACATCCTTTTATCTTGCAATGTCGCTATGATGTCCGGTATTTCAAATATCCCATTCCGGAGTTTTATAAGGACATGCTTCGGTATTATTCTTCAGTCAATGAATGTGATGACCCACGGAATAGTGCTGAAGTTAAGAACGAATTTTTGTGGAATAACAAGAACATATTAAGGGAGGGTAAGCAAATTTTCAGGAAGGATCTATTTGAAAAACAAATAGTCCAAATACGAGATCTTTTAGACGAAGAGGGCAAATTCTTAAGCCATCGGGATTTCAATCTGAAATTCACGATAAATATTAACTTTCTAGACTATATGGGAATTATATCAGCTATTCCATCGAAGTGGATCTCCTTATTAAAAAGCGACCGCACAATGATAAGTGTATCAAACTATGAGCCCAGATTGGAATCTATCCATATTGCAGGTAAGATTTTCGATATTTCACAGCTGACCACAAAGCTTATTCAGTCATGTATAAATGAAAATAATTTTACTTTATCCAAAAGTGTGCAACAAAGCGCCTCGCAATTCAATGTCTCAGTAAATGACATATGTTCGATGGCTTACAGAGTAACAAAGAACAATTTTTTTCGCGAGCTGCAGTATAAAATCATTAATAATATTTACGCGACAAACCTGTATCTGAAAAGAGTAAAGATAAGGAAAAATGGCGCGTGTGACTTTTGTGGGGAGGAAGAAACTGTTCAGCACCGGTTCTGGATTTGCAAAAATGTACAACCTCTCATTAAAAACATGAAAATGCATTGGGAGCCAAAGGGTATAGAATTAAAGGAACAGCACGTAATAGTGGGATATTTTGGGAACTTACTTTTCAAAGAATTCAATTTTGCTATTTTAATTTACAAGTATTATGTGCATACGAAGATTTTTAGAAGAGAACCTATATCATACTTGGGGTATAGGGCGTATCTTTCCGAGGGCTCCAAATTAGATAATTATGATTTCTAACTTTAAATAGCGTTCTATGCTTTATTTTATGGCATGATTTTTCCTCTATATTTATGTGACATTTACAGTATGCATGTGTCTGACTGGGATGTATGAAAGATGAGAGGGTATGGATGGGTAAGAATGTATGGTGTGAAAGGAAGAATGTTTGGAGGTTGCTTTAAAATGTAAAATGTAAGAAGTTTTAAACTGAAATAAAATAAATACTACAAAAAAAAAAAAAAATCAACAAAACAAAATGTAGGCCCTATAGTTGTATTATTTTGCAAGTTTTCATCCAAGCTTTCCAATGATACATCATATACATTACCAATTATTAATAGCTCTATTCTTATTAATATTACTATTAAGATTATTATATGTCTTACCTGTATGACCGAGATGACTGATATTGTGACAGCGAGTACAATTCTGACATCAACCTTGGGTGCCACCCTGTGTTTATAGTAGCGGTAGTAATGAGAATAAAACTCATCTAAAATACAAAACAAACATGAGTTTTCTGTATCTGTATCCAAACACCTCTCAAACTTGTTTACATATTAAGAAACCATGAAAAGTGAACACCTACTAGTTCAAACACTATTGGTCAGTCCCAGTGGTGTTAAGATTAGAAGAGTTTTACTGTATATAATGATCAGTTGAGGATAATTTAAACCTCTAATGATTAAAGCTAAGTTCACACCATCGGCGCCTTGATGGCGCTTTAAAGTGGTGTGCAAAGCAGCTTTGCACAGCGCTTTAAACCGCAATCAAAGTGCCGTTGGTGTGAATTAGCTTTACTGGTATGAGTACAAGGTTTTTGTAATTGTTTAAATTAAATTTTTTGAGCTGAAAATTATGACAAAAACTTAGTTTTGAAAACAAATTTGCATCTGATATTCAAGTCAAAACAAACAATCAAACAACAAAACAAAACAACCAAACAAACCTGGATTATCCAACATGTAGTCATAATCTTTCCTACTCTCCTCATCTTTCAGGATCTAAAACAATAGGATATAGTTCTAAATATGAAACAATGTGCAACGTAAATATGTGATATCATATCAAATACATGTAATTTATTTAGGATAATTGATATTATTTCATCGATGAGTATGATATCAATAGCGGCCAAGCGAGCATATTGGTGTTGTAATTTTGATTTCACATGCAAATGCACAAGTACTTTATACAAGGGGTGATGAATAATTAATGAATCATTACATGTAATTACCTTTCAACAGTAACTAGCACGAAGACAAAACACAAACCAGCCTCATAAATGTGAAATGAAACATATGTGGTTGAAATAGGTTTCCATCAAAAAAATAGGAAAAAGATGAAACATACATTTATTCCATAACATTTTTTGATTAATAACTAAAAGTTGCTTTACCACATATGTATTTCAAATAATAAAGAAATTGAGAGTTCTTATATTCTGACAAATATCTCTTACAAAGACTTCAATATTAACTTATTGATTACCCCTCGTATTTGTAATCTCAGATTGGATGTAAAGAATCTATGTTTGTAATTCTTATGTATGTATGGAATTTGAATAAAACAGAGATATGAATAACTATTGAATATATTAGTCTATCATTCTGATACTCAGACCATCTCTGCTATGCACAAGAATTCTAGAAGGAAACTGAGAGAAGGCTGTGATATCTCACGATGTAGTCTATAGTCTATAAGTTATTATTGAAGTACAGATCATATTTGCTTTTCGGTTTCATTGTGAATTGATCTACCATAGAATTAACTCAGTATAGTATTTCATATTTTAAAATATAACACTTGGAGATATTAATTCAATAATTTCCATTGAATTAATAACAATTAACGATGTGAACAAACACATGTTGCTTTAGCATCCAGATGGATAAATGGATAGATTGGAAATTGTAAAATATAAATCAGCATGTACTCTTGATTGTAATACTGAACCATGTGATGTAAATAAAAATATGGCCAGATGAGACAGGTTGAGAATTTGAAAAATCAGGAAAAACGGGACTTTTTGATTTTTGACCACTTTTCAACAATTTTAAAACTACAGTATTATTAAATATTGAATTGAGAGAAACTCCTAAGATAAACACCGTCATGTGTAACCCATTGAGTTATATATGAACCCTCTTCAAGCCGCATTGTCATATATTAGTAGGTAGAAGAATACTTCCATTTTCTATTTCTAAATACTGATCCAAGTTAAAGAAAATATATCAAAAGAAATTACAATAATGAAACTAAAATGAATGAAGATACTTTCAGTAGCAGGTCTTGAAGGTTATGAGAAACTTGCATTCAATGATGCCCACACCCAAACTTTAAAAGCTTAATAAGTTCTTGAAATGTGTGTTTGAGAATACCATTCATGAAATCTATACATATAGATGTATTTACATTGATTCTTTAAACATTACCGAAACCAAATAAAACTCTGTAAACTAGCAAACACAATTTTTGGACACTTAAAAATATTTCAATGTGCATGATACATGCAAGGCCACTGGAACCTGTGAAGGATAGATAGGGATATAATAGGGCTAGAATTGTACGGAATTGTTTGAGATTTTATAATATTTGGCAATATAATTGGTTTAAAAGTAAAAAAGTTAAACCTAAAACAATAATTAGTACACTAATACAAAACATATTTCACAATTCAGGCCCATAGCCAGGATTTGCCAAGGGGGGGGGTTCACTTTTTGAAAAATTCCAGGGGGGTTCACTTGTGACAATTTTGGTCCAAAAATGGCCAAAATCACTTAAAAAGGGCTCAAAATGGTGAAAAACTGCATGATTTTGGGGGGATTCGCTCGAACCCATCTAACCCCCCTGGCTACAGGCCTGCAATTTCAATCAAAGAATGTTAACAATAATATTTTCCTGTAAACGTTTCATGAGACACAAGTCATGCCTACATCAAACCTAGTAACGCCAGTGCATCATATGTAATTTGAGGATTTAAGCACTGGATTCAGTGCAATGTGGAATGATCATTCCTTAAAGGTGTTGCTTTCCATAATTTGCACAAGATGAACAGCATCGAGTGTTAATTTTAGGAAACAACGCCTCATAATCAGACACAACTTGCCAAGCTATGTGTGAATAGGCATTATTCCATTATCATGATGATGTTTCAGTAAATCAATACAAATCAGACTTGATGTACAATATGTGCACATGTATGTATAATTGTATATTTCATGACCCTATCAGTACATAAATGAAATGAATGTGCCTTTAATTGCACAAGCCATTCAAATAGATTAGATAAATTATGAGAACTGATCAGATAAGGGACTGAAATGATATGATGAAATTGATCATTAACTCAAACTAGAAAATATGAACAATAACTTGTATATGTGAAACAATTCTCTTCAATTCGACAGGGGAGGGAAGAGGGGATGAGGGGAAGTGGGGAGTAGGGAAGTTGGGTGGAGGGGTCAGTCATACAGTAAAACCTGAAAAGTGGGTCACACTTTCATGGGGTGTCAAAGGCATTCCAGGTACACAAGTTTTACTGTACATACTTATGTCAATGATCTGAGGGTGCTTAGTTAGCATAGATTAGCAGGAATTCCATGTAGAATCAGAGTTAAGCATCTATACCTCTTCTGTTCAGAGATGGAGTCCAATTGTTGAAGGATGAAAGTTATCTTGATTTCGTTAGTGAAAATGTTAATTTCAAGTGAAATTCAATTCTCCCTTTCGCGGTTCGCCCTTTGAATCAGAACGTTCGCAAATATGCACTGAAAAAGCACTCAAAAAGGACAAAGTTTGATTGGTCAATATTTTCCCACTATGCATTTCGCGTAGCTATTTGCCTGACCCGAAAGTTCTAAATCAAACTAATTACGCAATTTTGTTTTTACACCCGCACGCTAAATAAAACAATGTCACCATCGGAAGTGTTCTTCTTTGTCATTGCTTTAATAGTCAGTATACCGAGTTTAATCAATAAAAAATTGTACGATGAACAACAAAATTCAGAAACTAGTACTATAGATTTGCTTTCGGACCACTGAACAGATTGACCTAGATAATAGCGACGCGTCTTCTTTGGTCTACTGCTCAGTTGTTTGTGGGTTTTCAACGTAACTCTATAATGTAATTTGAAGATGAATACTTTTATTCAGTTGTTGCATCGATGTTGCAGTTTGTAGTGCGGTAAGATTGGCATGAAAGTATTGAAAGTCGAATGGAATTGTTTTTTTCCAATATGGCGACTAGTCAACTGATCAAGTGACCTTCTCTTCCGGAATATTTTCTCACTTTTCAATCATCGTTTTCACCACACCATGAATCAAAACAATGAAAAAAATAGCTGTTATATTAAGATTTATAAGAGATCAATCGTTTCTCATAATTTTTTCTGTACTCTCGCAGGGGAATATGAACGAATATATCGATTGAAAAATAGGTGTGAAAATCCCCATGTTAAAGGGAATGCGAAGTTTCATGTTCTAATTTACACGCTGACTACTTATAACCATCATCTATCACTTCAGCTCACCCATTGGACATATCGTGTTTGAAATAACATATAATTCAAGTTAAAAATACCCATATCTGGATCGCTGCGGATGCCGCCATTGTTATGTATCAATGACGTCATTGATGCCTTAAAATTGATGCCTGGGAAGTGTCGCTATATAATCACGTCATACTCGGATCGCAGAAATAGAACACATTTCACTGATATTCTATTTCTGTCCGCTTAACATTGTTGCCGCGTGTTCATGTCCATATCATATTATATATTTGGAAAGGTTGTTTCAATATATTATTCACAGAAATTGAATTATTGCAATGTCTCTTTTCAAATGTTTGTATTTATTTTCTCCAATTTGATATGGTAAGTTTATAGGCTAGGTAGAAAAATCACCAAACTTATGAGATATCGGCTGCGCGATTCGGAAAGTCACTGGTTTCGACTGAAAAGTCATCGCCTTATATTCCACTTGAAAAATATCCACTAGAATTATTTTATATAATGATAAGGTATACGTCGGCAAATAAGCTTACTCCCGCAATTGCTTTCTTACCTAATCATACATGGTAGATTTCTTCAATCTGTAGTATTCTATTCAAATATGAATAGGTGCATATTGGAGAATGAAAGAAATAAAACGAAAAGTAGTAATCCAATGAAAAAGTATCTCCCTAAAGTATTTATCCATTTAAATTCTGATGAAAAACGCAAACAAAAAACGAAAAATCGATGTCGTCTAAATGATACGTATGTAAATGTCAATCTCCTAAATATTAAGATTGGCAATAGCTTTACAAGGACATGCCAATTTCATTTCAACGACGATAAGGCAATTGCCGTATTGATAGTACGCCAATATTTTAATATTCATTTTATTATATACTAGGCTAGTATTTATTTTTTGTTAAAAACAATTCCTGATTTCGAGCTCGAGTTTAATTATATAACATCCATGGTAAGTACAAATCTACAGAATTTTCCAAATAATGATTTTCAATTTAATGGCATACAACCTTTTATTTTTCCATATCGTTTCTTCTAAAATAAGTGGAACTTAAAAAGCTTCAGTCACATTTGCTCAATGCGACCGCACGTCGACCGTATTTCCCTGAAATCAGTAAATTTCCGCGGCAAACATAGGAAAACTACAGTCGCCTTAAGGTCACCTTGCGGTCTACGTACACGGCATATTCAGTTTTTACAGGGCGTAGAGTCAGGGATATAACTTTTCGTTCCTGTGGTCACCGTACATGTCAACAAGCAGCAGCCAAACCGTAGGTCCCACGGCGGCCGTACGATGGGTTCACGGTCGACTTGCGACTGCGCTTGGATTTCATAGGTTACAATTGACCTTTCCGAACCATAGAACCCCTTGTGGACAGCTGCTTGTGGATACCTTCAAGAAAAACTACGCACGTCGTAGGGCATCCCTACGCTGATCGTGCGTCATCATTTCTCAGCAGTACGTGAATCATAGTTTTTCCTCATAATCAAGATACGCCGTACGGCTATCTTAGCAAATGTGACTGCTAAATTATCTGACTGCAAAAATACTTAGGCTACCGCAGAAATTATAGACCGTACGGTCCCCGTAAAAATGTGACGTGAGGCTAAGAATCCATGATAGTAATTGAATACGGTTTTTAAAATTTAATTTTAAAATTTTCTTCAAATACTTGTGTTAAAGATAAACATAAATGCAATGAATATTAAAGTACGAATTCATATTTTTGTAATGAGACTAGCAAATTATATCATCACCGAGATTGCATTCTTGGAAATTCAAGATGGGTTGGTTAAATTAATTTTATTATGTTTAATTCAAATAGTTTGCATTCGCCTGATAGAATTAGGCTAGTATTCGCATTCGCAGTTCGCATTTAGCGCTAGACCTAATAAAAGTTAAAAAGTCACAAATTCCAGATTATTTCAAGTGTAAATAACAATAAATGTAACCTGCATTCCATGTCTAGATAGGTAAAAAGCAATTCCGAAAATGCCGGCGTTAATATTCTATTGAAATTGTTCTTTATTATTGGTGGTATATACGTATTATTTTAGTTCCTTTAGAATGCTTTATTTGGTTTTGGAATTGCAACAACTCGGCATTTATTTTTGATTCAAAAATGGCGCCACAAAACTTTTGGAATGCCAAGGCATCAATATGGCATCAATGACGTCATAACAATGTCGTAAAGAACCACTTTACGGTTGAAATGGCAGCTCCGTGGTCCAGTTCATATGCTAAACCCGGGGCTCAATAACAATTAAGGGGATAATGATAGAACAACAAAACGAAGTTGGATTGAAAGATGTATCTTTATTCTAACTTCTTATCAAGTTTAAGGGACAAAACTTCGCATTCCCTTTAAACCTATGAGGCAAAACAAGGAAGTATTAATTTGTTCCTCCGCGAACTGCATCATGGGAAATATTTTGACCTTATAAGGAAAGATTTTTGCGTCTCCTCTTTTGAAGAGGGAACAACGATTTCGAGAATTGAATGGCAGTTCAACATTTTCCAATTTTGTAAAATGAGGGGATAGAGCAGGGTCACATTATGACAAAACTGACAGTCATATTTTGGACCCAATCCTGACATGTTTTAACATTATACAATTATAATAAAACAATAATTACCTCGTAAGCATTAGCGACTCTTTTGAATTCCACCTCTGCTTTCTCCTTGGCATCCTGGAACAACAAATAATACAATGTTATAACTACAAGATCAGCATGAGGAAAATGGGTATTGGTTCACATGCAAATTACATCGGGCCCCGTACGAGCTCGTACAAGCCTCGAGAATTACGAGCAAAAAGGAGCATGATCCTCGCACAGGCTCGTACGGAGCTTGTTTTCGAGACCCGTATGAGCTCGTACAATGGTCGTACGATGCTTGTAATTGTCCTTTTCGAAGCCCGTATGAGCATGTACGAGGCTTGTAATTTGAGGCCCGTACAAGCTCGTACGAGGCCCGTTATGGGACTCTTTTTCAGCACAAAAATATATCTAATGTCATCCTATCTCATTCACGTGTCTATCTATTCTATGTATGATTAATCATGTCAAACATTTTTCATATATTCTATAACAATAACATCTATCTACATCACATTTCAACTTATTCCAATATCTCATGCAAATTTTTTTATATACATTTACTTCACTTGTAGAGAAATATGGTGTCTCCCATTGGCAACCCTGTTTATTTTTTTCCTAGCTTTTATACTGTTTATAAATTATGATTTATTACGGGGATCATTACGGGCACCCTACGGTCAAGTAAGAAGGTGAAAAATTATGGGCTATTACGGGCCTTGTATTTACAACCTCTTACGAGGCTCGAAAATTACAAGCAATTACGAGACTTGTAACAAGGCCCGTAAGAGGTTGTACAGGGCCCGTTGACTCAACCAGCTCCATACGGGCTTGTATGGGGTCCGATGTATCATATCTGATAAATCATGATAAAACATGTCATCTCATTTCAGTGGCTTTTGGACATTTTGTGAAAATGATTGCCACATAAAGAAATATTGTAAAATGGGTACTGGCAGGGCCTAACTTGAGGGTCCATATCTGACACATTGTGATAAAACATCCCATTTCTTCTCAGTTCATATTCCAAGTGAAACACAAAGAACCTGATAGATATCATCATGCATCTACCTGACAAGGCATGGATGAGATGTTATATGTGGTTCAATATTGGATAAAAAAAATACTTACTCCTGCAGATACATTTACTACACAATATATGCTATATATACATATATATTATGTAATTGTTACAATTATCACTTGGTAGAGACAGTCATGGATTATTCATAAATTGGGTGCAGTCATTAGTCAATATTGTTAATTGTAATCATACTGTACATTGTACTACACTTTAGAAATAAACTAAAGCAATTATCTTATTGAATTAATTGAAACATGTGTAATAGTAATAGACCTGGAATGTTTGTATGTTTTCAAAATGACATTTGTCTGATTACTGACATAACGATTGCTTAGTCTACTACAGAGCTACAAAATACAAATTCAATAAAGTGATCACTGTATAATTTGATGAACGTAAAACTATAGTTTTTGGATGCAATGAACAAGAGGATTTTTCAGCAATATTTCGCACGATCAAAATTATTTAGATGACCTGAAATATGCAACAATCAAATTTTAAAATAGCCTTCTCAACAAAGGGGAACAAATCTTTTTGAATTTTCCTTTGTAGACAGGAGCGTTTAATTGAGCTAAAAGTGGTTTGTGTCTAGGACTTAAAGGAATTATTTTTTCAATCTGAGTGGTTACCTCACTTTAGACAAAGACATTGACATTACTTTAATTTAAGGATTCCCTTACCTTCTTTTTGTGCATATCTGGATGCCATTTCCTTGCCAGTTTTCTGTATGCCTTGGAGATTTCAGTCTGAAATTCAAAAATATAAATATGAAAATTCAATTAAATAATTATCTCATGAGAATATATGGGCAAAAGCATTCAATGCATTAATGATCTCTCTGAAAAAGTGTGTGTTCAAAAGATTTATTTAACCATAACGTGTCAAACCAGAAGCATTGCAAAGCAGTGTGGGAAATAAGTATTGTTGTGTCTAGCAAATGTTGTGTCTTGAAAATTGCCTTTTAGGTAAGTCAAAATGTTGTAGTCAACCCATTGCAGTCCACATATTCACAACACTTGGGACATTTTCTAAAACCAGCCATTTGCAAGTGTCAAAGCCTTATTCCCAAACTGCATAAGCATTTCAAATGGAGGATATTTAATGTAGTAAATAATATTAATTCTATTTCCATAATTTTTATGTAACCGATAATAATTGAAAGGCTTATTCTACAGTATAGACCAATTCACAACAAACTCTGTTATTGTAACAGGCCCGTAGGCACCTCTCAAGTCATTTTGGACCAAAGTTGTCTAATGTAAGCCCAACTGAGATTTTTGGAAAGATAACCTCCCTCGGCAGAAGCTAGCTATGGGCTTGTGTAGTCTAGGACTATATTATTCAGGATCCAGGGGGTCATTAACAGAACTTTCGTAGTTACGAATTCGCAAATCAATTGTTAATTTTACGAATTTGGTAAATATGCATTAACTGAACTTTCGTAAAGTTACGAACGATTCGCAATGTTATGAAAAAATGATGTCACATATGCTTTCGTTCGTAACTTTAATAGCACCTCAGACCCTTTCATAACTTTGCGAACAGCATATTTCTCATTCATTTTTTATGTAAGGTATACAGTTTGACAAAAACAAATTGTTTTTTATATGCATGCAGTTTCAAGCTGAAACATCCACTAGTTCTTACATGATTAGCAGATATGTTCCTGAGCTGGGAATCTTTGAGATAGCGGAGACAGGTTTAACCACAGCGCGCAATGATATTAAATGACGCCATGTTTTAATTTGTGCTGAATAATGATGTAAGATGATGTCACAATTCGAAATTTGTTTAAGAATGATAAAAGTTACGAATGACTTATGAAAGTGTTCTGTTAATGTAACTTTACAAATTACGAATTCGTAACTTTGCCAAAGTTCTGTTAATGACCCCCAGACTAATATGAACATGGAGTTTATAATGTTTTGGACTTACCCTGGCTGATTCTCTATCCACACCAAGAACTGGAAAATAAAAAATTGATTATGAATCATCTACTTTGTTGAATAACTTCTTTAATATATCCATGGCAGTTGCAGTTCTTGTCAGTTCTACATGAAACAAGTGGGTCCACAGGTTGAATTTTACTGTTGGGGAGAGTTACTCTACCTTAATCAAGTCTCTAGCCAAATTACTTGGCTAGAAGACCTGGCATGTGAGCCACAGTGCACTATAGTGCAAATGATCATACGGAGTAAAAATAAATTTATGTGTTATTTTAAAAATCATAATGAGAATATTTCATCAAATAGAATGTTCACGAATACTATCCTTTGTGAGATATTGCAAGCTTTCGTCTAAAATTAAATCAACGGCTCCAAGAAAAATGGCGGATGTTCAATGACAACGACAAAAACTGGATGAACATTCAACATATCGTTAATGTCTGACATTAGAGCTGGCTGTAAATTCGAAGTAGCGATCTAAAATACTTGAACTAATACACTGACCACTTCCTGTGTGTTTTGAAAGTTTTTGTGAGGTAATAAGACCAAAACTCGCAATTCAAATTGTGAAGTGAAAAAATGGCAGCTGGTTGATTTCAAATTTTATGATCACGACATGCAATATAATGGAAGCCTCAGACTAAGGTAAACTCTACCGAGCTGTGTTCAGTAAGGGGAGAGGAGGGTTCGCGATTCAATGATATATTATTTTAATTTCCAGTTGTGTGGCTGATATCTCTAATAGTCTTCCACTCTGGATTGTATTATTTGAACTTTTGTGCAACACCAACTCTCCCTGGTGTGTGGCCAATTGGACCCAATGGAGGACCCCTAAATTTCAATATGCCAACCATGGCATGCCACTCATCCAGTTTATAAATCATCTAGATCTTTAAAACTAATCTTGCAATTAACTAATATGTGAGCAGAGAGTGAGTGAGACCCTATCTGTTGCAAGACTAACGCCTGGCGTAACCGTCACCATGTTATTCAGTGTTTTTTAAGTAGCGCAAGGATCCTGCCATGACCGTGGTAATGTTATCGTGAAAGCCTGGTATAACCGCGACAATGCAGTATTATATTGCAATGCCTGCCATGACCGTGACAATGTAATATAGTTCTGCAAGGCTTGGTATGACCGTAACAATGTAATATAGTACTGCAAAGCCTGGCATGACCGTGACAATGTAATATAGTATTGCAAGTTCAGGTATGAGAGTGGTAATGTAGAAATTTACGATTAGGACTGCTATAACCGTGACAATGTGTATTGCAAAGCCTGGCATGACCATGCCAATGTAATATAGTATTGCAAGGCTTAGTATGACTGCCATGGCAATGTGATATAGTATTTCAAGTTCGGGTATGAGAGTGGTGATGTAGAAATTTATGATTGCTATAATTGACCGTGACAATGTGTATTTGAAAACCTGGCATGACCATGACAATGTATTATGGGATCGCAAAGCCTGGTATGACCGTGACAATGTAATATAGTATTGCAAGGCCAAGTATGAGGGTGGTAATGTAGAGATTTAGGCTTAGTTCTACTATGACCGTTATAATGTATTGCAATGACTAGTAAATATGTATGACATTAACGCCAGGAATATCCTTAACAATTTTAAGTGATCCTCATTACAATTAAACAGTTTAATACTATGATCATGGTGTTTAACTACCTTAATCATGTCAAAATCAAAATTACTACTATACATTAATATTCACATTCGGTTATAAACCACAATAAAGGCTACGGTCGCGCCAGGCTTCCACGATAACACTTCCAGGGTCATGACAGGCCTTGTAATAGAATACAACATTGTCACGGTTATACCTAGTTCAACGTCGTTAAACTCAATAACGGCGTTATTTATTATTAAGAATTTTCTTGGGGCCATTATTGAGTTTAACCTCTTTACTATTCTTTCCATTGATGCAAGTTTTGGATCCACCGAAACCATTTTTTCCGCGATAACATGCAACTGATACTTGACAACAATATAAAAACACATAACATCAAGCGATTCAACACAATATTATTGTATTAAATGGTCATTTATACAAGTAAAATGAGGTTAAACTTACCAATCTCTAAAATGACATTTCCGCATGTCCTTCATTGTGTCTGTTCGTCCCGGGTTAAAATTTAAACTATTGAAACGAAATTGTTGTCAAATAGATTGATAATTATCACGCGATTACTCGGGATAAAATAGCCATTTTTGAGGATAGCAGGTATCTTTGATTGATTTATATAGCGCTTGTATACACACAAAATCGTTATTAATTGCAAACCTACTGTTCGTTGATGCAGTGTCGCAATGACGGTTAATTCCTGATACGATTTGCAATTTCGATGTTACCGGAGCTGACCGATATTTTCGTAAAATTCCAAACCTGTCTCCAATATTTTCGTAATTATGCATCAATATGGTCTAAGTGGGGTACGGGATGGTGTGTATGTATTTATAAGGTATGTATGCATGCTTATATCACATTCTTTATGTAATATTACCATGTTTTCGGAGTTTAATTAGTTCCGCATGTCGAAACCTGCTGAACGATTAAATGATCGCAACAAGGGCAAAATCATCATGGAAGTTAGACCTAGCCGGGGCCATAAGACATGTCAGATAAGAAACGAGGCCCAGGCTAGGTCTAATGTTGTTGGACTAGGTTATACCAGCCTGTCACGGTTATACCAGGCTTACACGATAACACTACCACGGTCATGGCAGGATCCTTGCGCTACTTAAAAAACACTGATTAACATGGTGACGGTTGTGGCAGGCGTAAGTCTTGCAATAGATAGCATGTGGAGTGAGTGACCGAGTGAGTGAAACCTGAAAAAATTCTGAGTTCATATTTTTCTTTTCAACTTAGATTTGCACTATACTCGTTTATTTTCTTTGAAGAGTAATTATCAATATATATACTCACCATCATAGCAATTTTCTACTCCACAATAAAGTCCCTCTATGTACCCATGGGAAGTTGAAATCATAGAAAAACTGAAAAGAATAAGAAAACACACGTCTGTTTTCCGTGTCGCCATTTTAAATTGTTTCGAAAACGAGGCCAAGGGATGAATGAAAGGGGATTCCCCTAGCTTAGATCTGAGGGATCTGTCATTCTTATCAATTCTCTATAAAAAGGGTTTTATTGATTCACTATTCATTAGTTTCTAATTGCAAAAAGAGGTAATAGTTAATGTACCTGTTTTTACAATTTTGAGCTTTCAAAGAGCAGGGAAGGTCAATGGTGACATTCAGAGATCTTATAAAGTTTTCCCTGGATCAAAAGATCAATGTCTGATAGAAAACTAAATAAATCTATCAGAAACAAGTCAAATTCTTTACTTCAGAGAATATTTTTAATTTATAATATTAAAAATATTAAAAAATATTAAAAATATTCTCTGAAGTAAAGAATTTGACTTGTTTCTGATATATCAACCAGAGAGATGAACTTACATAGAACTAAATAAATCTAGTTTGGGGGGAGGGGGTCAAAGCTATTTCAGTTTGCTATCCGACAAATTTCAACATTTAAATTTTTTGCAATTTCTACTTGAAATGCCTTGGAATGGTTTAAAAAATAAAGACTTTACCCGAGATGCCAGCCTTCTTCACCAAGATGCATTCAACATGGAATATTATGCCTATTGTTGTTGGCACATGTTTTAAGAATTATAAATAAGTTATAGTACTGCCCCTATGAAAGTCCAAATTGAGTCGCTAAAACATGTGAAAAGTCCGCAATCAAATTCTTAGATTTATTTAGTTTCCTATCAGACATTGAACTTTTGATGCCTCCCCTAAGGTTCATGTTTTCAGATGAGATGAACAGTACAAAAATGGAAACTAACTTCTTCTTCTTCTTTATCCAATTTACGTGTTAGTGTACTTAACACGATGGCACTTTAATGCTGCCTTTGGTCACTAGATACATTGGTTTCACTTTGTACTATGTTTTCACTTGTGCTTTTCACTAATACTTGTTTTGATTTACTTTTTGAGAGTGCGCATTTTACATTTGTTTTCGTCATCTAAAAGAGTCAATTTCTCAGTTATATTAAAAAAACTTTTGTTTAAGAGTCACTATCTCAGTGTTGTTTTACGTAGTTAAATTCTATTAGTAGATAGTATGAACTGTTGTAGTCGTTCTACTATTTTTATGTTGATTTGCTGGTCTAAGTTCTTGTTAAGACCTGTGATGGTTTGTAAGTCTATGGTTGGGTTGTGGTTGGCTCCTAGTAGTACAGTGTCTATAGCTGCTAGCATAACCTCCCTCTGTGTACTGTATTTGCTGCACTGAAACAAGAAATGATGCAAAGTTTCTGGTGAATTACAGTGTTCACAGTTAGGAGAGGGGAGATCAGGGTTGATTTTGTAGTAGTGGCCATTGAGACGGGTGTGCCCAGATATAATTTGATTGACTTTTGTCTGACTGTATCTTTTACCCAACTTTACTGATTGTGATTGTACTTTTACTTGTGGGATAAGGTTTTGAATCAAGTTAACTTTATCAGAGTGGATATACCTAGTTTGCCATTTATCAATAGACTTATTTTTAATTGATTTGTAAGCCATTGTTTTTGTTGTTTTTGGGGGTGGGAGGGTTGTGGCTGTTTTAGCAGCTTTTTTGGCTATCTTATCAGCTACCTCATTGCCCTCAATTCCTAGATGCCCAGGTACCCAGAAGATTTCTAAGTTTTTCTTTAGCATGGAAAGTGATTTGCAGGCTTTTCTTATGCTCAAAATTTCAGGCATCATATTTTTGAGTTTAGTGTTCAGAAAGGCAGTTGTTATAGCTGGTTGGCAGTCAGATAGTATGATAACTTTATCTGACGTCCTTGTTTTGACAATGAATTCCACAGCCAGCTTGAGTGCAGTGACCTCTCCAGTATAGTTGTTGCCCTGACTGGCTACTGGTTCCTCCAGGCATACCGGATTGCTCTTTAAGCCACTGATGTAAATAATGGCTGAAGCACCAGTTGGTCCTGGGTTGCCCTCAGCGGATCCGTCTGTGAAGATAACAGTCTCCGAGCCATCAAGATCATTCAACAAGTTGTTGATGCGATGAGATTGCTCGGATTTAGATCTGCTGAAATCCTCGGTATGCACGATGGCATCAGCTGGTAAAAAGGTCTCTGCATCTGCTTGGTAGTAGCTGTGTTTGACGTAGTTGGTTGGTTTGGTTGGACAGTTATGCAATCTGAGTCTAGCTGCTAAGATGTTGAAACAGGTAGGCTTTCTTTCTTGTTTTCCAGATTCTGCCCAATGATGGTGCACTAACATGCATGTTTATAGACCCATTAAAATTCATGCTAATTCTCCATAATGTATTAAACATGGATATTCATATGTAGCGATCAAGTCACTACTAATCTTTAGTTTTCCAGGAATAAAGTATGAACTTTGGTCATAGTCAAGATAAGGAACTTGAAATGAGCTCGCCCAAAAATCTGTTGAAATTATGATTAGGCTAACATGAATTGCCTGTCTCATAGAGACATGCACAGAGAGACAAATTATTAATTATTAAATGAAATCTTCGTGAAATTTCTTGTGCGGATAGACTGTTTAATGAGGTACTCACAAACGCAAGTTCAGAAATCGTCTGTCAATATCCACCTATGCTAATCAATAGACTAGATGCGAGTAGAAATAATCTTGATTTACGTCATTAAAAATTCAAAATCCAGTCAAACTGATGTCATATTTGGAATCTACATGTAAAATTACATCTAGAAATGTGGTTTTGAAAAGAGTTTTTCAACTTTGAAAATTTAATTTTCTTTGAAATTGTGACATATAGTTCGGGGAGATTCCCCATAGACCCCATGTTGTAAAATCACAAAAAAGTGAAATATCTTTTCTTGTATTGGGCAGATAATATTTTCTTTTATTGGGCATATCTTAATTTGTACAACTATAGATACATAAGGGTAATTTGAAAAGTGAACCACTAAAACTGATGAATATTCAAGTTTAAGGAAATTTTATATTCCCTGCCATGTTATTTCCCCCGAATCAGCTTCCTGGTGTCGTAACTGGTAACTACCTACTATATTTTTTTGCGATCAAAGTAACTAGACATTCTAAATGAAGGCGATTGAGAAATGACTCGAATTATGTCAAAGACAGAACATACACTCATTAAAAATCTGTCATGAAGATTCCGTCATACCTGAGAATTATTCCAAAAGTAGAGGTTTGCATTTTTTGTATCACCCTGTACATGACTCCTCAGAGGGTTCTTATCAAAATGTTATACGAATTTTGATTACATGTTTTGTTAAACACTTCGAAAGATATCATTGACATGAATCACTAGTAACATTTTTTGTTATATCACATGACGGGGCAAGCATACTTGAACGATGATGATAACGAGAAAATAATCAAAATGCTTGGAATTGTTAATTTCCGTAAAAACAGAGAGGTTCGCCACTTTTGTAGAAATATGCCATTTTAGCAGTACGGAATTTTTTACGTTGTCTGTAATATATTTTCTAGCTGATCCATTTCCGGTTAAGTTGTAGCAGGTAAGTATAACAACTGGAAGGATAAACCATTTTTCGTTTTCAGGCTAAGAATTTAGTTCTTGAAATCGTTGTTTCACAGCATCATCGTATTGAAATAAAATCACCTTAATGGTAATAAGTATTATGGACAAAATAAGCATCCTAGCTTTTTATCAATTTAAGGTTAGGCTAGAAATCATCATACTGATTCGGAAATACAATTCAGGATTTCCTGTATTCAATGAACAGTAACAAAGTTTTGATTTTGTAAGGGAACCAGCTGGATTCATCAATATGGCTAAGGTTGCTATGGTCCAAAATGACATTTATTCTACAATACCGTGGGACAACAGGCAAACACTAGGAACTAAATATGAAGAAAATGATGGATTCGAACCCGACTATGATGTTGATGAAAATGAAATGGATAGGTCAAGAATTAGGCCTGCTGGATCAAATCCGAAAGATACACGCTCACACGGTGCACAGAGTCGTATACTGAATGCGACTTCAAATGCAAACGACACAACTGCAGATGATCTACAGCCAGATTATGACCTTGCTAAACCACGCCATGGAAACGTAGCCATGCACAGGTCTGTGTCTACAGTTATCCATAGAGATTCAGAAGCTACATCTGAAACAATGAAAAATAATGAAAACATCACCAGCAATACTAGAATGTAAGTAAAATTTTAAACATCCGGAGAAAAATAATACTTTTCTTAAATTAACAGGGATTTTATGGGATTCGGTTGAATACGGTAACAACGATTCAAATTACGTCCAGTTGAACCCCATGCTATTCAAAATGAAGATCCCGGAGTTTCCAAAATCCAACGCAACATGTTTCATGTATGGGCGTCCCATTATGCCATTGTTGTCGCATCCTTACATTCCTTGCGTAGTTGGAACTATCTAGGCTGAATTATTTTTCCATAATTATTTCAGAGCAGCATCGACTACCCATAAATGGGACCCATTTAGACTTATCCATAAAGAAGAGGTAGACGATGACCAAACAAGTCAAGAAGCAATGAGACAAGTGTTTCGTTTTCTGGTGTACATCTTGTTGTTTCTGGTCGTTTTGGTGAGCAGTATCTTGAGCAAAGGGGCATTGTTTCTTTTGGCCGCCAACTCTAAACTTGGACTTGCGTTGAAGTGCGAGAATACGACGCTAGACCAATGTTCTATCATTACGAATCACTCGGGCGTTCACGACTATTCCATATCGGTTGATGTCAGGCAGTCTCTGGATCCAGAGTGGGATAACATGACATCTAACAATAACATAACATCTAACAATACAGAAATACCACTGGAGAACGTTACGGTAAGTCAATCGATAGAGTTACGTATAACATTTGCAAAACATATTTTGACCCCCCCCCCCCCCCTTCTATTTTGTTACCAAGTCAGAGGAGAGACGCAAGAAGTAAAATGGACAAGAATCCAGTTTCTCTAAAACAAGTTTTAATACTGATAGCATAGATACCTTTTCTCTTTTAGCTAATTTTTACACATGAGTATTCGCCAAATGTACAGGGTCTCCATAACGTCTCTTTACTCTTTACATATACTTTGTATTGCAATTGTAAACTATTATGGGCACCCTGTAATTTTAACACTACGAAATATGAACCAATGGCTCTGCTAAATATTGAGATTTAATAGTATATCACTCGCAAAATTCAGCAACGTATATGTAAAATGCTTAGTGGCACTTTCGTTTCGCATGGGTCGACAGACTGAGTCTCCATAGGGCAACTTATTTATGTCTAGCTTTTACTTACACTCTTCATAAATTTTAATTTAGGTTATAGACAAAATATACTACACGGGAATAGTGCCACAGTGCAATGTTAATGCCGTGCGATGGATATGGGGTTTGACCTTGGTGGCGTGCATCCCATACCTCATTTACTTTCTGCGTTGTCTTTGGAGGACTTACTTCAGGACTAAACAAAAACCAAACCCTGTGACCTATGTAGTTGTAAGTTTGCTAAAATTGGTTAGTCATATGGTAAAATGCCTTTAATCTTGTTGATGATTTTTATTGTGATGACCAAAGTTTTTGTTGTTGTTTTAGACGTTGGTGATGGAAAGTCTTCATTCGCTCGGATTAGTTCTTCTGCTGTTTTATCTATTTCGGTATTTTGACACTATCAAATCCATGGCATTGCTGACGGGAGTAGCCTTTGTCCCATCTGTACTTTCGATCTTCTTCCGTCCAAAATCAGAAAAGGCAAAGCCAGTAAAAATGACATTGGACATCATAGCGTCTCTTGTACAATGCTCGGTTCTCATTACGTGGCCAGTCATTTCCATCATAAAAGACCCGGGTTTTAAAAACACAGGGAACATTAAAGAGATATGGCCGATACCCGTAGCATTGTTTCTTGTATCAATCGGATGGTGGGAGAATTTTATCAAGTTGAAGGTGTCATCAACAGGAAAACTGGGGAACATGTTGTCGAAAATAAAGATAGACATCCGACGCTGTAGGAGCAAGTTGTATGCGGTAGCGAGTTTATGGAAGATCGCTGTGACCCTTGGGGGAATGATGGGTGTTATACATTATGATATGGCGACAAATGGGGGCCTCGAGTTCCATCAATGGTTCATATTTGGCAACCATGAAGCCACGTGCAAGGGGCTTTCTATAAACGGTACTGGTGGAGCGTCCGTTGGAGATATACCAAACATGTACTGGTTATGGGCAGCTATATGGCTGGTTCAGTTCTCATCCTCATTTGTATGTTATTTCGCTGCAAAAACAGCATCGAAACTCTTAATGCAAGAGATAAGCGTGGCGCTCCCTTTGCTCCTGAGTACGCCACTTACAATCATCCTCATAGTGCTTGGGTGTGAACAGTGGAAGCGAGCGCCAAACTTTCTCCAGGAGTTCATGCCTGCCTTCGTGTTCCGGCATTGCTCTCCGTTGATGTCATTCTCCGAGCTGTTTAATTTGGCTAGAGGAGATGGGATGGTTATGGTTATGATCGGATGGTGGCTGTCGCAGTTGTGGATTACAAGACATATCTGGGTCCCCCAGTCACAACGATTGGCCAAGACTGAAAAGTAAAACTTGTTCACATTGAAAGTACCCCTATTCGGCCTTCACCAGTCATCTATTTAAATTTCAAATTTATTTATAAAATCTTTCCTCAAAGATTTAATTCTCTTTTCTTCGTTAAATAGATCTATGTATACCCAGTAGGCCTAGTGAAATGCATGTTGTAGTTTTGCTCACTGATCTACAACAGTACTATAGTATTTATCACGACATTTTGAAAGGTTTTAATATTTGTAGGTTATTTGTCCTCCCGATGTTTTGTGGTGTAATGATAGAACAATCACTTACACTCAACAGAAGGAAACACGAGGACAGTCACGCAGTTGATGATAAAAAGGTAGATTAGTATGATTTCCAATCCAATTTCGGGTTAAAAAGTACCAATTTGTACCAATTTAACATGTTAAATAGGATGTAATACATTTGTAGAGGTCTTTGAAAGTTCACATAGTGGGTACAGAAACAGTAATTTTCCATTAAATTGAATAAAATTCTTTTATATTCCAAGTCTTTAGAAGTGATACACAAAGAGAGCATCGCAGATGTGCCGTATTCGGAACTGGATGACTTTGATATGCATGGACACGATCAGTTCAACTCAGTCACCGTTAAAAAGGAAACAATACCAAAGATATATGTGTGTTGTACAATGTGGCATGAAAATGAGACGGAGATGCTACACGTGTTGAAATCAATATTCAGGTATGAGAGTCAGTAAAAGATACTAATATACAGGGGTTCGTTTTTCGTACGATCGTAACTTACGATTCCGAGAAAACCATTTGTCTCTGTTTTGATGAACAATGACTTGCGACCAAATCGTAAGTTACGATGGTTTCAAAAACGGACCCCAGGGTGTTCCATAAGTAATGATAATTTTGCTCTAAAATATTTATTTGGTAAGGAAACAACATGTATATAAAATATCATTGTGGTTTCCATCAGTTCCTTTCTTGAAACATATTGCAATATGCCAAATAGAATGTGTTGAATATCGGAATGGTGATTTCAAACTATAAGGGGGCTGTTCAATAAATATTGATACAACATGTACAAAAGAGGTATTAAATCTCATTGAACATAAGGGGAAAGTACTCATATCAATGACTAGTTAATATGTTAAATATATAATACCATCATCATATAAGTAATATAAACTTATTGAACTGTGCACTGTGCTTTATTGGCATATCTCGATATTTACTCATGATATAATTGTTAAATAATGTAAATAATATTCAAGGTTGGATCTGGATCAGAATACAAGGAAGAACGCTCAGACATATCTCAACATCACCGACCCTGACTTTTACACTTTAGAAGGTAGGTGTAAGCAAACTACCAAATGTGATCATTTCCAAATAAAACAATGCTATGGCCAGAGATATCTCTTTTTATCAGAGAGGGTTTAGAGGTTTCAATGAATGTCAAACATTTTTAATGTCAATGCTACTTCAATTGAGATAAAAGTT
The DNA here is from genome assembly GCA_903813345.2 of Owenia fusiformis. Classification (NCBI taxonomy): domain Eukaryota; kingdom Metazoa; phylum Annelida; class Polychaeta; order Sabellida; family Oweniidae; genus Owenia; species Owenia fusiformis. The sequence goes on from CAIIXF020000006.1 coordinate 3,001,051, forward strand.
GTTTTTAATGACATAACATCTTTTGTTCGTGTAATTCTTGCGATAAAATAGACACAGGGAAGTAGTTGGCACAATGACTGATAATATATAGATACACAGGTTTAAAAAGTCAACTAAACATCAAAATTTATCATTACCACATTGTTGAGGTCATCATAATACACAAAATAGACTAGTGAGAACTCATAGAGAGTATGTAATAATATCATTCTACGAATTTGGCTTTAATCATGAAACATCCCATTGTGTTACATGTAAATAAAAAGTTTTGAACGCTATCCAGGCAACATCTCTGTTTAGATTATCAGTATGATGGAATCGAGACTAGACTTCTAGTTTATTTAAGAGATACTTTGTTCACATTTATTTGAATAGTATCATTAAACATTAGATTTTCCATTATTTTTTACTCGGATTTATTTTTAGCTCACATATTTTTTGATGACGCATTTGAAACACATGCTCCTGGACAGCGTAACTATACAGTCAACGAGTACGTCAAGGTTCTCGTCTCAACCATCGAAGCTGCAGCCAGGTGACCACTCATTTTTTCTATTTAACATAGCTGGAAATATGTACGTACGGTGGCCTACGGCGAAAGTACTAAGTATAACGAAAACAAAAGGCAGAAAAACAGTCATATCTTGGATAATTATTATTTTCTGACCACGAAGACAGGCATATCATTTTAATAATAATTTATTATCTCAAAGAAAAGTGTACACATTGTCCCCTGTTACCAATTTCGTATTATTTATTACCATCTGCATTTAGTAATTTTAGATCTATCACAGTCAGAAAAGTAGGCTCTCTATAATAACATTAAACTTTTCAATGTAATATGGCAAAATGCAAAGACCTACTAATGTTATTATATCATACAGTGCTGTCCACAACGTAAAGTTGAAATTCCCACCGCCTGTGAAACTGTCCACGCCATATGGAGGGCGACTTGAATGGCGTCTTCCAGGCGGAAACACACTAGCGGTACACCTTAAAGATAAGGTCAAGGTCAAAGAAAGGAAGAGATGGAGTCAGGTACTTTACTTCATTTATCTCAGTTGTATCATCAGAAAGGGGATCGTGTACTATTTTAAATACACAGTGCAAGAGGCAACAGACATCACAGATATCATATTTCATTTCACAAACAAGCAACCAAGTAGTATATTTCTTGTTTGGTCTTCCACGCAATGAGCGTTTTTTCTTTAATCAACGTAACAATTTCTCATGCCCTAGGTGATGTACATGTACATGTTCCTGGGCCTTAAGTTATGGGCAGAAATTGATGAAATAGGGAAGAAGCAACTTGTAGCTGACAATACGTATCTGTTGGCATTGGACGGTGATGTCGACTTTAGACCACAAGCTGTGCTGCGACTGGTAGATTTGATGAAGCGAAATCATACTGTTGGGGTGGCATGTGGAAGAGTTCATCCTATTGGCTCAGGTATGTCCTCATATTCAGCATCATAAATTGTGTCGTTCTCATATCCATCATCACAAATTGTGTCGTTCTTATATCCATCATCATAAATAGTGTCGTTTTCATATTCAGCATCACCATAAATTGTGTCGTTCTCATATCCATCATCATAAATTGTGTCGTTCTCATATCCATCATCATAAATTGTGTCGTTCTCATATCCATCATCATAAATTGTGTCGTTCTCATATCCATCATCATAAATTGTGTCGTTCTCATATCCATCATCATAAATTGTCTCATTCGCATATTCAGCATCATCAATTGTGCCAGGTTGCACTAAACAAGTAAGTCGGGTATTTTCATTGGTAGAAACCGAGGTAACATATTGTGCCCCAAAGAGTGTTGGGAACATAACGTCGATAATAGCTATTAGAAATCACAAGGGCAATATAATGCCAAGTTTACATGCTAGGCAACAACAACAGTATACATGCAAGAAAGATCGTGAGTTCGAGGCATAAATGTTCCCAATGTTTACTCATACTTACAATTGGGACATAAACGATTTATGTCTAATGTTATCTCTAGGTCCCTTTGTTTGGTGTCAGAAGTTTGAATATGCAATGAAGCATTGGTTGCAGAAATCTACAGAGCATGTTATTGGATCTGTGCTAATAAGTCCCGGATGTTTCAGCCTCTTTAGAGGATCGGCTCTCATGGATGACAATGTCATCAAGAAATTCACATATGAATCTTCAACTGAGCCGTCCCACTTTATTCAATGGGACCAAGGTGCGTTGACTACACCAATAGACAAATTAAATATGAAATTAATTGACGTAAAAAACTCAACTTGGGCAACTCCATGAAAGGCTTAGTTATGTGATTGGATGTCATATACATATGTATTTTTAAATATTTTATTTATATTTTTTCTTCGAATCAATGGACAGTTTTGTTTTTTGTTATGTTCAATATTTTATCGATGGCTTATTGTAATTAATTGTGGTCATTTTTGAACAGGTGAAGACAAATGGTTGAGTAACTTATTACTGCAACAGGGTTACAGAATAGAGTACACAGCCGCGTCAGACATCAACTCATTTGTCCCAGACACGTTTGATGAACTGTTCAAACAGAAACGTAGAGTTATTCCAAGTAGTCTCGCCAACCTTATTGACCTGATCGATACAGCTAAGTACACTGTAAAGAAAAATGACACCATATCTTGGCCGTTCTTTGCATACCAAATGCTCTTGCTCATTGCAACCATTCTGTCTCCAACAACGGTCCTTATCGTCATCGTAAGCTCGCTTGAGAATCTAATGGCAGTCTCGAGGTTATTTGTGACCGAAAACCCAGTGAACGCAACAATAATGGAGCAAGGTGATGATGTGACTATATCGCCTACATCTGTGGTTCTCAAAACTCCCGTTGATAATGCAGCACTGGGTGTGGCCGTTCTCATCAACGTACCAATCATTATAGCATTCTTTGTTGTATGTGTAAAAGCCAGTGAAAAAATACAGGTACCTGATAATGTCTTTTTGATTCATGTTATTTGGATCAGATTCTGACTGCTAATGTTAAAGGTGTTGATTCTGTTACAGGTGAAGCCTGATGAAGCCTTTAGATTGTCCCTCTTGAAATTAACACTGCAAATGTAATTGCCATTCCAATCATCCAGCCATTTCTAATTTTATTATCCTGTTCCCTTTCAGCTAAAATTTGCCAAGGTTTTGGCTGCAGTCTATGGTATAGTGATGCTACTGGTAGCAATCAGCGCTGGAATGATCGTTTTTGAAACTGGACTTTGTAACGCTTTCACAATGATGGTTGTAATACTTGTGACCATATTCATTACATCTGGGCTTTGTCATCCACAAGAGATCTTTAACCTTATACATGGCGTGATCTACTATATGGCTTTACCATGCATGTCGATGTTAATCGTGATATATTCCATGTGTAACTTGAATGATACAACTTGGGGCACGAGAGAGAAGTCGGTAATTGTACATGAGAACCCAGAAGAAAAAATGTCCGACACACCACCAGCTTATGAAGGTGAACTTAACGATGGTCTTTCTGTTTGATATTGATACTGTTCATGGTCATCAGACTCATCAAGTACAAGGCGAACACGTAATCCTCTCAGAAATGTAGCTATTTGAATTCGTGTTGGTCCCTCCGTGAAATTAAATAATTAGGGACATCTTATAGTATATGAGCCAGGCCACAGGAAAAGGGGTCTTATCACAGATTTTTTCAATATTCTGATTTTTTGTTTATCTTAAAAAGCACAAAGAGACCTTTCAAATGAGCCATGGCTTGTGTCTTAACATTTTCCCCTTGCATATATAGACCAAAAAGTCGGATTTGAATTTAGCACATTTCCTCTAAATTTTGGGCACATTTTTGGCTCTGTAGCACAATTTTAATTATTGTGATAATACCGGTTTTCCTATGGCCAGGCTCATATATTGAAAAGTACTGAAGAACTTGAGAATGTAGTATTGCACCTTTTTGTCCAAATAATTCTGTTCACCCAACTTGAATTTATAGTATTGTATTGTACATGTTTAGCTGTGGAGTGAGCCATGTCAAAGCAATATTCTATTATCAATTATATTATATTACAATTTATTTTCAGAAAGTTACGAGGGTTATGCTGATGGCAGTGAAAAATCAATTGTCGAGGTGACATGGATTGATGACCCAGCTTTGGGCAATGGAAATCAGACACTTCTTCCCGAGAAGGAGTCTTTCTTTTTCGAAGACCTTATCCAAAAATATCTTAAGCCAAATAATGATCAAATTCACAAAGAAAAAGAAGAGATTGCCTTGTCTGATCTTCGCTATAGAATTGTTTTTGGCTTTGGGCTTCTGAATGCGATGTACTTTACTTTGATATTGGGTCTTCAGCTTATTAAGGAAAGAAACGTTTATTTTGATGTTCCTTGCATCCTTCCTGTAGCATTAAGGGGTACCCAAAATAATCCCAATCTGCGCTTGGAGCCCATTGGGATTGGCTTCCTTTTGTTCTTTGGTTTGGTGTTGATCATTCAGTTTTTTGGTATGATTGCACATAGATTTGAAACAGCAATGCACATATTGTCCTCAACCACAATCCAATGCTGTGCTTCTTTAATGTCCTCAACCAAAAGGAAAGAGAACCATCAAGCTGATAAGATTAAACAAGCCTTACAAACGGCTAAAGAATTGAGCACACTGCAACCAGATGAAGACACTATATCTGTAGTTTCTATAGATCCAAGTTTAGCTAGTTTAACGCTAATTGGTGAAGGGGATGACAATGCTAACAGAAACCGCTTGAAAGGAGCACAGAAAATTAAAGCAAGTGAACGTAAACAAAAACACTTAATGGGAACACTTGATGCTGCCTTTGCAAAAAGGTTTCTTAAAATTCAACAGCAAATTGAGACTGGGGCAGATGTTCTTCCGGATTACCCAGATGGGTTTAATCCAATGACTAATCAGCAACTAGTGAGGCGCCGGATGACCAAACAGTTTATTGAAAACAACAAAGATAATCTGTTTGAGACAAGGAAATTAGAATATGCAGAAAGGCGAGCAAGTCTGTACCCACGGGACAATTAATTAAAATAAAACTGTTTTTGGAATCCAATAATTCAACTCTGCTGATATAGTAGCTTATTTATCTACTTTGCCCACTCTTGAGTGTTGAGTTAAAAAAGCGCCAAAATAGCCGCCTAATCTTGTGCTGACATCTAAAGCTGGAGTATTTGGAAATAATCACTATTTTTTGTACTGAAAATATGTATATTTTGTATTATAAGCAATGGATTCGGCTGCACTGTACTGCGCTTGCAAAGTCATAATAATTGCATTTCCGAAGCTAGTACATATGTATATGACATCCATCGTTTACACGTCAAAAAAATTATTTACTTTTTTGAGTATTTCATTGTGAAAATAAGATATAATAGTGTATAATATAGTATAATAGCAGATTATTCGCTAATATTAACCTTGAGTTCACACAGTGTAAATAAAATTGATATATTGTATTCGAGAATTTATATGTTTGTCTATTGTTTAATAATGCTGACACCTAGACTTGAAGCATTTCTTAAAAAAGAAGTGTAAACTTTTGAGTGCATAGATCTAATTGATGTTATAATATTTATTTATATGTAAAACAACATGTGAAACATAAACACTGTGTAGAATAGTGTTTATAATACAGGGCATCCACAAAAAAAGTATACCCAACTTCAATGCCAGGTTACTAGAATTCTGAGCAATTTTTAAAAAATACAAAGGTAGCAGTATAGTAAAAGGCCTAGTTTGTCGCCCATCCAATGGTACTTAGATCATTATGTAACTGTCCTAGATGACTGAGCAATCATGACTTTTAGGAAAGGTGGTAAAATCAGCACTGTGCCAAGTTAGCATTCAAGTAGGAATGACACAGTAAATGTTTTTTGTGTTCAAAACATTATTAATGTTCAAATTGACACTTGTTTTATGTTCTTCCAACTTTTGCATAATTTTCCATAACTTTTAGTTGGTACCTCCCTCTCGAGAAATTGGATCCGAAGAGTCTCTTGAACAGCAATGAAACTTCTACTTGCTGATATGCAGCTTTGAAGTCAATTGTATCTCCATGTAAAGTCAGTAACCCTTGCTGAAATCCTCATTCTCTCAGAAGAACTCGAATTTATTGAATCTAAACAAGTAGATTAATGTGAGAAAGTATTGCTATAAACCATTTCAATAGTAAGAATAGTGGTTCCATAAACAGTACATGTGATTTGCCTTTTAGAACTTTTTGTTGGCTCTACTGCTCAGGAGTCAGTTGAACCAGTTTTGCAGGCCTATTTTAGAGTAAGTTAAGCCTTTTGCCAAACCTTTTTCATAAGAGAGTTACTCAGTCCCAAGTCCAGTTCAGTATGGAAGGCCTGTCCTCTAACTTAATGTAACAGAAAAAGAATGCTAAGCCAATTACACATCAATTGCCACGCAGGAGGGTAACTTGGCACAGTGCTAATTTTACCCCCTCTCATAATGGTCAAGATAACTCAGTCATACATGACAGTTACATTATGATCTTGGTACCATTTGATGGAGAATAAATCAGGCTTTTTACTACTACTTTTGTATTTTAAAAAGATTGCTTATGATTCCAGTAATTTGGATTTGAAGTTGGGTATACTTTTTTTGTGGACGCCCTGTATAATTCAATAAAATTTAAAAAGTTAATGAAGGTACAAAATGTGGAGAAATATAACAGCAACATTATTGTTTTATAAAACGATGATGCAAAACATCTTTATTCTAGCTATTCTTGAATATATGCAAATTCATACAAAATATGTTTTCATTGCTACAATTATATTGTACATGCTGGTTATAATATGGTTATTTACAATTGTATTGTGAATGAATTGGACAAATGGGGCAAAAAGCATGCAGTGTAATCATTTAATGCATGCTACTATAATAGCCATATTTTATTCAAACCATGTATCATAGAAAAGTAACAAGTGAAGTTGGAAATTTTGATGAAAATATTTAATTCCAAATCTACAGTCAATCTGATCATTTCTGATCGCCTATTTTGCCGAATATTACTCATAAGTGTTAAGTATACATTACTTTCAGAATACTGACTTGACTGTTATTTTTGAATGACTGGCAATGACACAAAATACGATTGAATAATTAAGTCCAGATTGGACCCTTGAAATTATGTTTCATATAATGGACAAATATAAGAAGGTCTATGGGTTATTCACATTTTTACATAAATATACATTTCTCTAAGTCTACATCATCACAATTAGCTTAATACCTTATATTGTATGAACAACACCTCTAGAGCCATCTTTTAAAATACTTGAAAACAAATTTGGCAAATAATTCTTTATCCAAAACAAAGTTTAGACGACTCATCTAAATTTCGTTCCTATTGTTAATTTCCTACTAATTGTAAATCTATATGGGCATACTCTGCATACTTATATCAATATAATAATTTCGAGATAGACACATCGACAACAAACTGATAATGCCAAGATTTTTATAGATCTATATTGCCATATTTAGTTTATCAAAATCTACAGACTTCACAATATGAGTAACTTTTAACAGTTGAGATCCATGACTTATTCTTCTTTATCCTTGACTCAACTGTTTTTATGGGTAAAATATATGACCAGCCATCGTTTTTGTGATTGTTGGACATCTATAGCGATTAGAAAATGTTGTTCCCTTCCAATAAGATAGCTTTAAACAGCAGTTCCCTCTCGAATAGCACAACATAGCATCATGGAGAATGCCATTCCCAACAACTGTAAAATATGGTATACATAACGTAAGTAAGCACAAGTGGCAAACGGGGAATCAAAGGAGTATTGCAGAACCCAGCGAGAAAGAGAGTATCTTATAGAACAACGAGTGATAAGGAAAACAAACCCCCAAAATCCCAAATTGTCATCTGATCTTGTCTAACAGTGCATAATGAATTATAATATGCTAGATTTATAGTTACTATGAAACATCGTCTTTGTCAAATTAATACATCACATTATTATTGTTCGATCATTACCATCATGAGATTGTTGGTACTGACAACAAACATTGCTTTATGTAGTAATATCATATACAATTTTGTTCGAGTGTTTTAAATATATCACGTATACTAGAGTTTTGGTACGTACCATTAGGATACCTATGGTTATTCCTACAGCAGCCATTATAACAATATTTTCATTCAAGTACCACATCAGCTCGATATAACATGGCTGGAAATAACAAAACAAAAACATTAGTCCGTCAAAAATGACCTTTTCTTGAGATGCTTAAGTATTTCAAGAAATCAAAATGACTGCTATTTACCCTGGAACATCAACACCAATGTTTATATAATATATGTGTAAGTGCTTCCTGAATGTGCTTTTAGAGTACACAGTTTGTAATTTTTATATTATTTCAGCACTGTTGGATATATTGTTTATTTATTTACTTGAACAGGTAATTTGACGTCAATTGCCAATGGGCATTATTAGCACTATATACATTTCAACAATATCTCATTATATTATTACACATACCTTCTTATACGTAGGTGGTTTACAAGATGGTGAACCAAGGCTTTTATAGTCCTTCAATCCTTTATAAGCACCGCAACATAGGAACTAAAACAAAGAAAAAAATCAGATGAATATTCCACCAATCATCAATCTACCCTTTTTAGCATAAAATGTGGAATATTTGCGGGCGTATACGGTAATGACTTCAGGAGAATTTGTGTGTCACAAAATATCCCATGGGCAGATTGATTTTTTTATTGATTGGTGATAAAAATATTGTCATTGCTTTCACATGTATGTCTCAATAAATGTAATCAAAACAGAAAACATGGTTTCTCATTTCTGATATAAGACAAAAGATTCGTTCGTGCATGATCTAATACAGGCGTGTATACATTAACATAATTTTACATTTTGTTCAGTGGGATTATGAATTACCCATTAAATTACTCTGAGGAGATAGGGACTGTGATCAACGTCACTGCGTTATATAAGAAAAGTGTTGCGTAACACGTTTATATTTAGTTAATTATGTAAATATAAAAGTACATCCATTTAATCGGATTTTGCAAGGAATTCTGCTTCCTTTCGGGAATTGTAACAATGGTCGGTCTGTCATGTCTGATTTCTGGAAAGTTTAATACAAACTTGAACTGATTAGTAGAAAACGAGACGCTAATTTGTTTCTTTCGTAAAACAGGAATAGAAATGTGATTCAAATGTGTGGTGTATACCCAGTGCGATGTGTGGTTAATGTGCACCTCCCATGTGTGTTAACATTAACGGTGAACACAATGAGTCCAATATGCAGAACAGATTTGTAGAATTTATTGGGTACTTTATTGGGCAGTTTACGAGCTGGTTACAACAGCGTAGGTTGGCACCTAAGTGCCTGATATGATCGGCACTTACAGTCTACAATATGGATCGAGTATATGTTGTAATATATCAAAGTCTTACTCATTCTGTTATTATTTTGCAGGTGGTACTATTAAGTGATAACGTATTCTTCAAATGATGGAGTACGCAGGTTAAAAACATGAATTGTTGAGCGTGATTTTTGATACTTGAGAAATAGTTGATAATAATCCCATTTCCATCATCATTGTTAACATGTAGAATCATGATAAAAGGACTATTTTGATGTCAAAGTCTGTATTATTAAGTAATCTAATATTGTAATCGAGTATTGTTGCACTTACATTTGGCTGTACATTGTCCATGAGGATCCGGGCAGCTTTACCAGCCACTGTGTTGTTATTGTGATAGTTCTCAACGGCATTTTCTAGAGTATCACCAACTAACTCCCTCAGCTGAAATTGAGTTTTCATACATTCAAATGATATTAAATAAAGTTGGTGATATTTTATTACTCTAAAAGTTTAGAGTTATATTGTACTCAGAAATCTGTGTTATGGTAAATTCAATGGTGGCAGACTTCTTATTACATGAAAAATTCAATCCATTAGTAGACTTACAGATCCCTTCGTTACAAGCCCCCAGATTCCAACAGCAACAAGGGCCAAGAAAATGAAACACAGTCCTCCAAAAAACTGAAAATATAAATCATGACATAGTTATGATACTAAATTAAGTAATATACAATAATATATAATATGTATAATATATATTATATATACAATTTAACTGGTTGGGCATTGTACAATTGCACTTTTGATATCATCTGTGTTGTCAATTTACACATAAAAATAAGAAACAGCTCGTAACTTACACCAATAGACGTTACATGCCTAAAATCTGAAAATAATTGATCATATATGATTTCTTTACATTTGGGATATTTTGAATCAGAGTTACATACGTAAGCGTTATGAATAAGGCCTCTGAGCCATTTTTAATAATAATATCGAGAAATGTAAATGAGTCAGAGCGTTTCATGGAAAGTCTATAAATAAAACATTATGCAATCTCATTAAAGACTTATTGCTAAAGAACTTTGTATGTACTCAAGCATCTCATGCACTTAACACTCAGTTATATAGACATAACTTTGCACTTAGGAAATTAGTTGCAAAACCGAACGCCTGCTTTATATCACAATTTTCATTTTATGAGCTTTAACAAGTGATCAATTCTTCAGGGTTGGCCAACTCTGAGTTTATTTGAAAATAAGCTCTGTGTCAGATATCATTAGCGATAAGGACGATGGAATTATACCTTATCTTTAACTGGATCCAATTCCATTTCGAAGAAACATTTCCAGCATAATTATTTTATATTTCATTTATTGATATTCTTTGATTACTTATGGCTTGAATAAACATCTCATCAATGAGTGTGTTAGGTGGTAATGTCTTTTGGCTGACTGTTCATTTGATTGATCCTTCCTACTTGACAGTAATTGACAGGAGATTAGAACCTGAGCAAGTCCGTTTTGATTGTTGCAATATGCATTAACTGTGTCTTCATAATTGATTTGTGGACATGTTGCAAAGGATATCCATAGGAAACAATCGTGTGCTTTGGTCAAATTGAGTGAACAGCAAATTGTTAATTGAAAGGTCTTTGTCAGAGAGAAGCACACTAAACGAAAAGGCCACATGGTAATAATAACTAGTGTGTTCTTGACAACTTCACACATTCATGACATTATCACAATTTCCATCGATGTGGATATCTACAGGGTCAACACGATACAGCCTTGGCGTTCACAGTTATGCTTTCATATTTTAGAGAGCCAACAAGCAAGGCTACACTTTTCAATTGACTTCAAATTAAACTTTTTAAAAGAAAGCTTCATATAATCTTCATGGGTAGGCTCTGGACCAGGGTCCTATGAGGCACACATGACGTTGCCAAATTCTCTGATTAGAAGCCGAATGTACGATCAATCAGAGGCTTTGATAGTTATATTTAATTAAGCTCATATGGTAGTTATCCCCCTGTATCTTCTTTGTAAACAATGGTTCATGATCCGTGTGAGCTTGGACCTGCTTACTGATGAGCTTCACTACCTGTTTTATATTTATTGCTTTAAAGAAGAATTACCATATCTTATTTATCAGATTTTTACATGATTTGTTTCTTTAATGGATTGGAAAATGTCCAAAGATACTGTGATGAAGTTTACATTGGAAAGCGAGTATGGCAGGAGATTCGATATGATGTCACTGATGTGATTTTTCTGACAGTATGAAGATGTGACAATGTGATGCTACCATTTTTATGAAATGCTATATGACAGCATTATTTGTTAACGTTTTAGCCAATAATGTGATGTAACAGTATGATGTGGCAATGTGATGCTACCATTTTATGAAATGTTTTTATGAAATGCTATATGACAGCATTCTTTGTTAACGTTATAGCCAATAATGTGATGTAACAGTATGATGTGATAATGTGATGCTACCATTTTTATGAAATGTCAGATAGTATTATTTGATAATGCTATTGTAATATGACATTTTGACGAGTCGAAGTGACGCTACGCTTGAGATGTCATTTGACCTAATATTTATATGTCTCTCTATAGTGTCTGCCATGAGAATGACATTATATGATGTGTTATTGTGATGTTACAATGATGATATGTGATGTGTATGACATAATGATATGTCATTTTGATATGACACCATTTGTATGTGATCATCAATCGTATTATGATGTTCTTTTAACTTATTGCAACATTCGATTCGATTTTTATTTTTTCATAGCGTGTGATTCAACATCACTCATGCTTCCTTGCCTATGATGTTATTACAATGTCAGATATCGGAACTTGACGCAAGAGTGTCACGCGAGGAAAGTTAACAAGCCCTTATAGAGCGTCTCTAGAGTATGGAATTACATCGTACTTGTATTACGTATTATACACATTTTGAAATAATCTACTGTAGAAGCTAAATTAAATTATATCACGAAAAAAGAATAATTTATGATGGTTCCAATGTATTTAACATTCAGCAGCTGACTGTTACATACAGCCCCCAAACTGGGATTACGTTATATATTATACGTTACAGCGTTACGCATGAAAATAATTCCTAATAAATCCAAAAATAGCGTTGATGGAACATATATATGATTAATGAAAAAATGAATATATTACATATGCAAAGTACCATAACATGTACTGTGTCGTTACAATTGCTCCATCTATCAAATTAGTACATACCGCTCCTAATAATACTTGACTCTCCCTCACAGCACCAAAACATCCCAAGAAACCCAGGAGCATCATCATAAGACCCACGGCAATCAATATGTAAGCCCCGTGGAAGAGTGACTGGAACGTCGCTGCGTTGGTGACATATTGGTTAAACTTAGGGTCGACACAAACCCATATTCCCACCGCAAGAACGGCACACCCCAGCAGCTGAAAACATAGATATGCAACACATCAATATAATGACATCGAGTATGGAGTATGGATCTTTATAAGTTTTTGTTTTAAATAGCATAGTATTGTTTTTGTGGATTTGTGTTATGAATTGATCTTATATAAGGGTTGCATGATTCTTGTAATTTCTGATTATGATTTATTGATTCCTGATGATGGGAGAATGAGTTTACTTTGTACATTTTAGTTTGGGATATTAGGGTTTGTTTTCCTTATCACTGATCGTGGTATTTGATGCATCATTGTCTTGATGTGTAATATTCTTTAGTGTGGTTACAAAATTGTTAATTATTAGTATAATGTCATCAGTGGCGATGTGTTCAATTTTGTAATAATGATTATTGAAATGTGGGCAAGGTAACTAGCGGTAAGGATGGGTAAAATGCCATTTATTAGAAAAATCGTCCTCGCGAGTGTAATCCCGAACCCATTTGTCATCCAGTAGAAGTCCAGGAATGATATGCTATAGAATTTTCCTCTCATCTTTCCTTTAACTGTCAATGTAGGAATAATAATTCAATGTTAATTGTCAATTAGACCTGATAAATATAAAATACAAACAATTTTAGCTCATAAAAGCACCACGGGGACATCTTTTCACTTCATAGACAGTATTTGGTGATTAACCTTCGTTCCAATATTCCTTTAACACTCATATTTTAAATCCTAATTTTTATGAGAACCTGAATACATAACTTTCTTGCGGGGGTAGAAAAAAGAAAAATAACCGTGTTTAGCACAAACGTCTTTGAAAGGTAATATTAGATTTTCCTGAAAAAACTTCCTTGTAATAGTCCTGCCGAGTTTCAGATTCCAATACTTAAAAGCGTCGAAAAAGTAGTTAATATATCAAAGGGGCTTATAAGTTTAAACCTCTACTAAAGTAAACACTGGAATGGTAAGTTTTCATTTGGTTTTCCTGCAGTCTGGTTACTATCATCACAACCCCTTCTCCTTTTAAATGAGACATCAAATACCTAGTAAAACTCTTTTCTGATAGCCTTTAACTTGTAAACATTTAAATGCTTGAGAAAGTGAATAGCCCACTCTTTTTACTCACCTACTACAGAGATCGATGGTTGAATCTTAAGGATTTGGCGGTAGGTCATATACAGTTTACCGTAACACAACATATTTATATTTCTCTCATGGTTTCAAGGATATAGATCGAATATCACATGAAGATATATCTGATATGTGGATCAAGATATCATATTTTATCAAAAAATTATCAAAACATCGAATATCACTATTAAACTATCGGATATCACTTCTTTAAAAGTGATATTCGATGGTTTCAAAAGTAATATTTGATGGTTTTAAAAGTGATATTCGATGGTTTCGAATTTTTTAAAATTATTTCGCTGTTGATGATTTCCCGTGGGATAAACGGACAATCCTATGGTTTTTCAGAAATATCAATTATATCCACTCATGGATAGCAATATCCACTCATGGATATAAATGGTATTTTTTCAAAACCATAGGATATTCATTTATTATTCCATAGTTAGCATGATATTCATGGATAACATGTCAAAATAAAAACGGTATTTTTGTAATCAGTGGTAAAATATGATATTTTTGACAAATTTTCATTTAACCATAGCATACGGAGTTCTAGCCATGACATACATAAGGGTTATGTACTGGGAGGTTTTGGATATGGGGTTTATCCAGAGGGAGATATGCATATCTACCTGAGGGACCGTAGGGACCGAAGGTAGATTTGCATATCTCACGAGGGATGAACCCAATATCCAAACCGACCGTACATAACTGCTTTATCCTATACCGAGTAGAGTTTTCTAACTTTCTTTCAATTTTTTTTATTTTTTCAATTTTTTCACATTTTTCTAATCTTTTTTCAATTTTTTCAAATTTTTTTCTATTTTTTTTATTTTTTCAATTTTTATTGTTTTCAAATTTTTTTTCGAAGCGGAAAGATATGCCCTGGAGCGGGAGATATGACGGGAGATATGGAGGTTCAGGATATGGAAACCTCAAAATCAGGATACGGGATATATCTTACCATCTTATCTGGTATCTTATCATAGGATAAACCGCCGTATGCTATGAATTATGGATTTTTGCTACTTCAGACTCAAAACGAGGCAAATGTCAATATCGCCGGATCGTTTGGAAAATTCGAATTAAATCACTTAATTTCCGACGATTCTGATGATGACTTTAACTATGGAATAAAAAGTGATATGATTTTAATCCACTCATGGATATTGATATCTGCACTCTCTCGCTACGCTCCTTCGTGCAGATATCATATCCATTCGTGGATAAAAATCATATCACTCATAAATCATAGGATATCCTCTATATACTCAATTGTTACTATTTTAGAATATCATGACAAAAAACGGTATTTTGGTAACAAGTGGAAAAATGTGATATTTTGGCATTATTTCGGTAAACTATCGAATGCAGCTTGTAAACCCTTATCCCATGGTTCACGAGCTTTTGCAACTATACAAACAAGGCGCTGTCATTAATAAGTTTGATTTGAATGAGTTTCACCACTCATGGATATCTGCACTCGGTCGTGTATTCGTAAATTCATATCATTCGACCCATTCGTAAATAAAAAATCATAGCACCCACAGATCCTCGGAAGTCCTCTACATAAATGGATTAAAAACTTAATGACACTAATACAAAATATCACAAGTGCTAAACTGCAGTTCGTGTGATATTGACAAGGGATTCATACTTTCATGAAAGAACGAAATAACTACCTTATCGTCATCCGACTTATTTTCAATATATCATGAAATTACCTTGATACTGATGAGGATGATTTAGCAATTGTATTCTGCGAAAACATTATATCTTATGAAGCCCATTGTTCGTAATAACCACCTGTCACCGTATGTTCCCATTAAGTCAATAAATGGCTGAAACAAACATACAACTAAAGGAGCAATAATCGAATCATTTTCATGCGACACGCTTTCTACACTTTATAATATCATTAATCTTCGGGGGTATAATCAACTTGAAGTGAAGACGTGGCAAGAGTTAATACCAGTGATTCCCAGTTTCGTAGATGTATCTATTTTCCCTCTCATCAAAAACACAGTCAATTGCAATTTGATTTGGGCAAACCCAAATCTGTTTTGTTATTCTTGAACAACGGAATAAAATGCCCCGATAGGTGTGGTTCGTAATGCTGCAATCTGGGTTTTTATCCAAGTTATCAATCTGATATATTTTAACTATTAAACAGGTTTAGCCAAATAGCTGTCTGATTTGGCATAATTGTCAAAATTTCAAAATGAGACATTTCCTAAATTAGAGACTTGGTTAAGAGGACATATTACATTTAGTAATGGGTATGATATTTTGAATATCGTCAAAATTTATGATTATATTTTGAGATGTTTGATTGACAACGCTTTCCGCATTTTGCTATCGCACATTTTACTTCATGAAGTTCAGACGTACTTTATGTGGATTAGTTTGGTTTGATATTTTACTAGTAGTTCCACCGGACATCTTGACTTGTTCAAGTATTTCATGTCAAGTTCCACAGAAATGCAATTAGGCCTCCTTAATTATATAATAGTGCAGCAATAGGATCCCTTGTGTTTGAATCTTCATTTGTTTGATGAACCTTGAATATGAAAACGTCAACTTTTTATAATGTCCTACTAGAAATCAAAAAATTAAAAGTGTAACGCGTGTCTTCTTAGGCAGAGAATATGGTCAGAATGCACATAGCTTTTTCAAATATGAACCAAATTCATCGAGCGGTTTTCAAGTAATATAATAACCAAAAACGTCACGACGTCACCCTTGAAGAAACGGCGCCAACTTTGACTTAATTTTAAGGCATCATTTTGACAGAAAATAGGGAATTCCTTCAACTAAAAACAAAACCACCTTTGAAAACGCTATTAATCGTTCTATTGATATTTCATTCTTTCAGAGAGACGGACGGATAGACGAACGACTTTGCTTCTCCATTTCCCTTTACGAATTTTGGATAATGACGCTGCAGCAGCAGCTCGGTGCAAAATCCAATTCCAACGACTCTATTTAATTCATTCATAGTGATACTTTGAAATGTACTTGAGGGTTTTTCGCCTATCGACATAGTACATTTTCAAGAAAGAATCAACTTAGAACCTTTATCTGTGACCCCAGAACTACCAGAATTCCTCAAGACGATGGAACAATCAAATAGTAATGTCAAGGACCAATTGACTGACCAACATAATAATATAACCAAGGATATAATATCACATTTCAAGTTAAAGCCATACAAATATTCCTCCCCTGCTCTATTTGTTATACTTCGCATGACGAAATGCTCTAGGAGAGTCCCTGTGCAATCAACTGGAATATGTTTCTGTTCAATTGTTGGCACGTGATTACCATTGCTACCTTAGCGTCGCTGAATTTGTCCAACTAGTGGACGAAATACCCTAATAAAGGCTAATGATCAATCCCCGGTGATATGTTCTCCACATTTTATCATGAACCTCATCAAAACCTTGATTTGATATGTAAATATCTCAATACTCTTGAGATTTCAAAATTGCGTTTCTGAAATGTATTAATGACCTTATTTGGAAACTCGTGCACGAAACACTCACGGGACGTCAACTGTCCTCTAATATGAGCAATCTTTCGTTGAATAGATGGATGAAATCTTCCCAGGTCATCAATAATTAGCCTTACCAGCATAGAACTCTCTTGGCCCACGAGTGCTGTATTGGTAGAAACTGTGGAGCCAGAAAGGTCTGGGAAGATATTCGAGAGGGACGTTTCCATATTGCAGCGCAGAGGCGAGTCAATGGGCATGAATCAATTTTAGGTAGTAATAAAAGGGTATGTCATCTGTTGCGATTAGTCCGAAACATAACATTTTATATATATGGTCAAAGGAGGGGGTCAAAGACTCTCTCATTTATAATTCTAAGTCCTTTATAGAAGCGTGACCTGTCACGTGGGTGATATGGGAACACATGGGTACACATTAAGGATTTGATCCAATACTACGGAACATCAATGGCCCCCTATATGCAAAATGTTCTGTTTGATCAGTGGATTTAATAATTGCATAATGCATGATTTCTCCCGTGGTTTCTACTTAGTAACTACATGGTTTCATTATTGCACTGTCACTAAGTCAAATGGATTGGGATAGATTAATCTCAATAGATTTTGAGATCTACATTCGGTTTGTGGTTTACCACGACGCCCGGAATATGTATTGCCCTATATGTCCATGTTAATATGTCCATGTTAATATGTATTGCCCTATATGTCCATGTTACTATGTAGTGCCCTATATGTCCATGTTAATATGTATTGCCCTGTATGTCCATGTTAGTATATATTGCCCTATATGTCTATGTTAATATGTATTGCCCTATATGTCCATGTTACTATGTATTGCCCTATATGTCCATGTTAATATGTATTGCCCTATATGTCCATGTTAATATGTATTGCCCTATATGTTCATGTTAATATGTATTGCCCTATATGTCCATGTTAATATGGATTGCCCTATATGTCCATGTTAATATGCATTGCCCTATATGTCCATGTTAATATGCATTGCGCTATAATATGTCCATGTTAATATGTATTGCCCTATATGTCCATGTTAATATGTATTGCCCTATATGTCCATGTTAATATGCATTGCCCTATAATATGTCCATGTTAATATGTATTGCCCTATATGTCCATGTTAATATGTATTGCCCTATATGTCCATGTTAATATGCATTGCCCTATAATATGTCTATGTTAATATGTATTGCCCTATATGTCCATGTTAATATGTATTGCCCTATATGTCCATGTTAATATGTATTGCCCTATATGTTCATGTTAATATGTATTGCCCTATATGTCCATGTTAATATGGATTGCCCTATATGTCCATGTTAATATGCATTGCCCTATATGTCCATGTTAATATGCATTGCCCTATAATATGTCCATGTTAATATGTATTGCCCTTTATGTCCATGTTAATATGTATTGCCCTTTATGTCAATGTTAATATGCATTGCGCTATAATATGTCCATGTTAATATGTATTGCCTTATATGGCCATGTTAATATGTATTGCCCTATATGTCCATGTTAATATGTATTGCCCTATATGTTCATGTTAATATGTATTGCCCTATATGTCCATGTTAATATGTATTGCCCTATATGTTCATGTTAATATGTATTGCCCTATATATCCATGTTAATATGTATTGCCCTATATGTTCATGTTAATATGTATTGCCCTATATGTCCATGTTAATATGGATTGCCCTATATGTCCATGTTAATATGCATTGCCCTATATGTCCATGTTAATATGCATTGCCCTATAATATGTCCATGTTAATATGTATTGCCCTTTATGTCCATGTTAATATGTATTGCCCTATATGTCCATGTTAATATGTATTGCCCTATATGTCCATGTTAATATATATTGCTCTATATGTCCATGTTAATACTCATCTCTCAACAGTTTTGTAATTTTAAGGTCAATGAAAATATCATTGTTGTGTACAAAATGGCAGTGGTCAACTGTTCAACTGAATCCGTATATTTATTTGAAATTATGAGAGGGCTCAAGGCCTTCAAGACTTAACGTTCGGTGACGCAACGATTATATACAAATATGATCTTTCAATTGCTTTATTGATTTGCTAATTGATCATACTGAATTGGTGTGATCTTTAAATTACGAAATAAATTTAAATAAAAATAATCAACTAATCATCACATCAATATAAAATTATCCAAGAATAGTTACCCGTTCGGGTTTTTATTGTTCTTCATTACAATCTGACAATCAAAATATGGAATTGATAAGATAATTTCCATGATGCGCTCTTCAAAACTACCATTAGTATAAAATATAAAATGTTATCTAGCGTGGAACAACCGAATCATTCGGTCGAATTGTTTTTATTTCCTCATCTTAAACGACAGAAGTACTTTTTGTTACAAACTTACAATGTGAATTCCTTTCATAAATAACGATTTCACCCTTTCTCGTGCAACGAAACAATTAAACCTTACATTTATGTTACCTTACGTTCCCAATCAAACATAAATCCTTTTAATTTTCGAAATCATGTTGTTGTACAATGTTATTTATCATTGGTAATAAAACCAAGAAGTCATGGCTGTTCAAAGGAGTCATTTTTCTTGATCGTTCTTGATCGATAAAGCAAACATGGTATAATCTGGTATTAAGTACAATAGCGTGGTAAATCACTGAAGGCATCTTCGTCTTCAATCAGAGTATGATATCGATGCGATCTCAGATCCATCATTAAAGTTACGTTTTTCCTTTAAAAAATATTTCCTAATTTTAGTTTCATCATTTTACGACGTTTTACAAGGATCTTGGCATGAAGTATAGAAGTCAGAGCTCTCTACAAAATGGTACAATTGATGGCATAGTTTGGTTGTCTTTTTGTCTACCAGATGCTTGGGTCAATTTACGTTTAGATCTCTTAATTGTTTGATAAAAATGTACATGACATATTAATATCGTCTTGTACTTGAACTAAAACGAACATTTGTGCACTGTGGGCTCCATATCCTCTCTAAGTGAAGAGAACAGATACACAAACGTTACCTCAAAAGGGACTCGTATTAATCAAAATGGGACATTCACTTTAATTTTTATTTTAGTTCACTACGTAGGGTTCGATTAACTTAATCCAATTTTGATAAGTTTCCTGAAAAGGGGCTAATGACAAATAAATTGACTTGAACACGCCGACTGAAGATTATTTACCAACCAACCCGTTCATTCCACCAAATTAGATTCCCTTCAAAATACGAGCTGGGGAGAATTCATTTTCAGTTAATTGTGTTCCCTTTAACATGGAATGAGCTAGAGTTTCTGATAGGTGCGGTTATGAGTTCGCTTTATTTCCACTAAATATATCATTGGACGTTAAAGCAATTTGTCATGTTCTTGGTCTAATAGTATACTATTAATAATAGTATTTTTCCCGCAAAACTATATATCACTATTTCTGAGATATAGTATTTATATGTTTACTCAAGCGACGTCACAATACAGCTGCTAGGAC
Source organism: Owenia fusiformis (assembly GCA_903813345.2). Lineage (NCBI taxonomy): Eukaryota > Metazoa > Annelida > Polychaeta > Sabellida > Oweniidae > Owenia > Owenia fusiformis. Next base: position 3,022,015 of record CAIIXF020000006.1, read on the forward strand.
AGTTGAAGACCTTTTTTTAATTATTTATTTCTATTTTAATTAATCTGTTTACTTCACATACGGATCTCAGAGCCATTTATATATTTTTTACAAAAATCGGAGTGTTCAATGACCGATATAATTACGAGTTCCAGAGAGCTGGCAAAAATCGAGTTGAAGGACTGAAGAGACTTTAACTCGATAGAGTTCCATAGTGTTGTAAATCATAGAATATCCTTCAAACAAGATTATATTTCCCAAGTTATGGGTTTAGTGCGAAAAAGATCATTGGAACTGACTGTTTCATGTCCAGAGATACCATCGACTTATATTTATCACCTTAGCAAAGGAGTCCTTCTATCCCATAATGCATTGCAGATAGTGTGCAATTATGGTGTGCAATTATATCTCGTGCAAATGATACTGGAGTGATATAGATTTAATTACATATACGGGTAATCTACATAAAGGAGTTAGTTTGGTGTTTCAAATTAAATCGTACAAGTGTCTTCTAAATTATTGAATACATTAGGTAGATAAGACAAGATATTCGTTTGAAGTCAAAATGGGCACGCAAAGTGATAATAACACAACAGAACTCTTGATTTCAAATCAATCACCAGTGATTCTATCAAAATTCTATCAAATCATAAAATAGGTTTTGCAATTTTAAAGCTAAGATGTTCTTTCCTTCGGAGCTTAATTAACACAATGATTGCCATGATTGATGAGTCAAAACTGAAATGATATTTTCCTATGGGCAACATCTGTCATCTGTTAAAACAGTAAGGTTATATATTGTTATGGAGCTGATCATTTGACGTATTCAGTATGCATTTTGAGGCTAATACAAAATCTAGATTAATGATTCATTTCTCCATTAGCTGTCAATGAAGGTTCAACAGACCATAACACTTCCCCCTCAATTAAAATACACCGAATTCCATTGGTTAAGAAAAACACTTGAGTAACTGGGGAACTCTGGGACATGACCCCGTCAATGGATTTATGCTCGACTTGTCCATTATCTGTCGGACCGATCATTGTGGGCGATGGCTCAATATAAAACTTCGATATTTCGGATGTTAAAAAAATCAGTGTCTAATTATCCACATCGGTAATATAACAAGAAATAAATGACTTGTCAGGTGATATATTTTAAGAAACATTAAGTTGTCTTATTTTAAGACAATGAACGCCCCCAAGGCATTGGAACCAAGTCACTACTGGCATGACACCACTGACACTTAAACGATGACAACACACTGACATTCAAACAAAGACACCTCTGATACTTAAACCATAACACGACTGACACTTTAAAAACCATGACACCACTGACACTTAAACCATGACAACACACTGGCATTAAAAAAGACACGACTGACACTTAAACCATGACAACACATTGGCATGAAACAAAAAACCACTGACACTTAAGCCATGACAAGAATGACACTTAAATCATGGCACTACTGACACTTAAACCATCACATGACTGACATTTAAACCATGACAAGACTGACACATAACATGACACGACTGACACTTAAACCATTACATTACGGACACTTAAACAATGACACCACTGACACTTTAAGCATGACACCACTTACACTTAAACCATGACAACACACTGGCATTAAAAAAGACACGACTGAAACATAGACCATGACACGACGGACACTTAAACCATGACAACACACTGACATTAAAACAAAAAACACTGTCACTTAAACCATGGCACTACTGACACTTAAACCATGACATGACTGACATTTAAACCATGACACGACTAACACATAAAACATGATACGGCTGACACTTAAACCATTACATTACTGACACTTAAACAATGACACCACGGACACTTTAAGCATGACATCACTTACACTTAAACGATGACAACACACTGACATTAAAACAAAGACACCTCTGATACTTAAACCACAACACGACTGACACTTTAAAAACCATGACACCACTGACACTTTAACCATGAAACCACTGACAAGGAAAGAAGGATATCGGGTATAAAAAGGAGACACAGTCAAAATAACTGAGTATGTAAAATGGAGTTCCTAACAACACGAGCGTGGTTTTATCTATTTTATAATACATTTCAAAATATTGCTCGCCATCGTACTCAATGCATAAAAATTAAGAATAAGTAACAAGAAAAGAAAAAAAAGAAAACAGAAAAATGAATGTACGCATCAAGGTTTAAACCTACAACCACGAAATATCATCATAAGAAACCATGGCCTTCTATTAATTAAACGTTGAAAAAACAAAAATATGAAATGAGTATCAGAATGACAAAACAAAATAGGCACCTTGGAATTAACATTTCAGGCCATGGGCGTACTAGATTAATAATTTTAATTTGCAAACATACACAGTAGTTCAATGGGAATTTAGATTCCAAGCCTTTTGTGGGGGACATATATATACTTATCTGACTCACACAAAATCATGAAACTTATGACCTTAAAAGAGTATCCGATTGCCTTGCTCCATCACTCATTATTCCCTAAATATGACCTTGGTTGAATTGATTCTTCGTGAGAAAATATTAGTTTTTACGGCGTTTGAATGCAATGAATTAACATCCGACGTTAGAGTTAAACATTAATGAATGTTTATGAACGAAACCCGACTATAACACAACAATTCATTTAAACATCATGGACACAATTATTCTGAGAATCACCAGACACGCTCAACTCCACTTTTCACTGAATCAGAACCAACTGGCATTTAACTTTACCAAGCAAAAGATTATAGGCCAAAATGCGATAGATTCAACCAACCCGATTCAATGGAATGATGGTATGTGATTTTTAAGAAGGGATAAGTGATACCTTCTTTTAGTTTTTTTGCAAGAATAGTATCGTGTTTGTTTATTCATTCAACTTACATAATTTAGTGTTACTTGTAGAGTGTATTTGGCAAGCTCTCTACAATATCACGAGAAAGAAAACATCCTGAGTAGAATTAATCTGGCGAACATATTTTTAATCATACGCATCTAGTTCAACAGTTCCGACAGTTTCATTATATTAGTATATTCCAATGTCTTAACTTGAACTCTCGTGGATTGCTCGTCGATTGTTATGTAAATTAGTGATGGGATGTTACATTCTGTGTATGGTATTAAAACACAGATGAGAACCACATTCAATGATTAACGAACGCTTGCAAAGCATGTAAGTTTTCAAGAATTGGATTACAAAGCCACAAATGTCTCTAAGTTGATCATCAGAAGTCTTATTGTTATTTCAAGCGGTTTCGATGTTACGAATCAAACTGCGTAAATAGTAATCATCATCTTAACGTAACATTAAAGAGTTCATTGAAACCGTAAGTGGAGTAGCTGCAGGTTCATCTTGTTCTAAAAACAATTTGATGATTGAAGCAAACCACACGAGATAGTGGCGAACTGAAAGAGCTTTCATTTTTATACTAAGTTGGTAAAATGTAATTACATTTCATTTGTAATTAAATTAATAGATATATAGCTTCTTTATTTTTGCATCGTTTTATACATCCACACATTTTATAAAGATTACAACAAACTATTATTCCCAAATGGTTTAAAACGTCGATAATTTCACGTGTCGTTCTTTTAAGCTACTGTAATATTGCAAGGGCAGTTTCAGTTTTTGTTATATCTACCCTCTTCAATAAGAAATATCACGGAAACAATTTATCTCCCGGGGATAACATGGGTTTGTAATCTTAATAACGAGTTTACTAATGCCTCGTCCATACATGCCATAGATAAAGATGCTCTTCTAGTACAAGTTTAATCTTATGTTGTAAGTTTCTTCTCAAATGCATCTTACCAGACACTTTTAGCTTTCCTTATAAGCATTTCTGTTTCATATCAAAACGTGGCCTTACTAAGGTCAGCGAGATAAAATAAAATGTGTTTTTATGCTTCAAGCTCTTCTGAACCCCTCTAAATATGGGGAGGGGGTCGAGAGACTTGCAAGGAAGCAATCATTATAAAAACTGTCCCTTCATAATTCACATTTACACACGATATCCTGATATCCCCCCTGCATATAACCATGAGCTTTCAGAAGGTGTGTCGACAACAAACGAGCCTCGTTACAATACTTTATGATAATATTAAACCTCAAAATGCACGGAACGCAGAAAACGATATGCCACGGAATGATATGATACAACGGGATATGATATGAAATCTATACGACAGAAAAGCAAATACATGATATAACACATTGTAAATATCATTTTACCACAAAACATATATTTTCAAAAAGTTCTAATCGGGTCATTAGACTTGTCCCAATAACAGAATCATACATCAAATCAAGCCATTGTAGTAAAAGAGCAGACCCTCTTTGATAGACGGCCAGACAACCAGTCTGGCCAGTCTGATTTGCAACAATTGCAAAGAGAACAATACTTCATGTAGCTCGAATTAAAGTTACACAACATTGCTTTTGAGATGGTCATCAATACTCTGAGGTTCAGATCTTACATTGGCTAGTTGAGGCTGAAGCTCTTTTGAAGAAGCAAAATTAATCTATTGGGAAGGGTATATTACCGAATGAGTTATTTTACACACTTGCGCATAGTTTGTCACTTCTGAGAAGGAATTGGGACATTCTGAACAAGCCCTTGTTTGTTTTGTTTTAGTTGTCTTTATTTAACAAATGCAGAGACAATTTTACAAAAAGTATGCTGCCAAGCGCCAATGGCATTACTGGCTAGCATAAGTGAACAAGCCCTTGTGACCCCCCCCCCCCTCCCCCTTCCCCTTGCTACACACTTCCCCACGTGGTGTGTTGGGGAAGTTGATAAGGGAGGGTTCCATATTCTTGAAGAAAGATTATTTGAGATGCGATCTAAAGTTACATCAATCAATACACATACTGTACTCTTAGCTTCTCCTATGACAATTCTCTAATAACACGGTACGATTATGTCAACGAGAACTTTGGTTATAAAATTGAACCATAACACATTCTCAAACGAGAGAATAAAGTAGATAATGAAAACAAATGGGGAGTTAAAGTAAAGCATTATTCATATTATGTTTAGCAATTCTAAGGAAATATGTGCACTTCACTTATAAAGCATCGAAATAGTCGAGAACAACCTAACCTAACTGGCGAGTGGCGAGTGGCGAGTGGCGACTTCATGCATGTATATACCCTGAGCTATTGGCTAGTACACTACAATACACTCGAACTAGAATAGATCATTTTGAAGTGAAAGCATCGCAGTCATACAGATTTGTGAACATGCATATGGTTTTCGAAATAACAGGATCTGATTGGCTAGTCGTGTTCAGCTATTTATCGGTAACATAAGAGGATTGAATCGATTGTCTTTTTACAAAGAATGCTCCATAGTCCATATATCGTAACACTCATTAATCAAAAGTCGACGCTGAAAATACAGTTGAATGAACATCAATTTATAATGTCAGTGGTGTTGTTCACAATGAGCAATATACACTCTCTTCCAAATGTTTAGCAAAGTAGCGATGCCCGATCATGTTTTATTACGCTGCCCATTAGGGCGCTGATTTTGTCAAACTTCTAAAGGGGGGGGGGTTGGAAAGGGTGTAGGGACTCAGAATGCCACACATGAACCATCCTTGGTATAAGGGTATTTTCTGAATTGAGTAATGAACGATGAAGTCCTTTGAATGAAGGATGACCATGTTTACCACAACCAAAACTCATCACAAAACATAATATTTCTAAAAGGAAACAATGACACAATCTCAATACAGCGTAGCATAACAAACACAATGGATACAATATATCATACAATACATCTGAATACAATACATCACAACTTAATAGTTGTATGTATTTCATTTCTTTCTTTGGCAAAATGGTAAAAAACGACGCACAATGGTGAAGGTTGTCTCAACCCAACATAAACACAATTAATACAATAATCTAATGACACAATCCAGTACGCTGCAACATTCCCTATCATAACAGACTCAGCCTGGCATTTTCCTGCACGGCTGTCACCCATAGCTCTTGTTTATTCAAGATAGCAATAAAGGTTAGTTAGTGTATAACTCATAAATGTCATTACAAAATTAATATGATCCAACAGCAGTTAACATTAAAGGAAGTCCTTGTTGTCATTTTGATTTGCCGCAATTTATGAGTAAAACGTTAGATTCACTGAACACAAACAACTTCAACACATCTCCTGGGTGCATTAAAGCTGGGAAATAAATCATAGAAGTTCACTTGATTAATTCTATATATATCCATAGTAAAGATAGTTGGCTCTTACTTCCCTTCCCGCAGGTGTATGTCTAGATTCACAGTAGACGCCATTTTCTAATCTGGACATGCATCATTGAAAACAATGGTTCTACTATTCCTTTCACCATTAGTCCTGCATCCATCCCATATGTCCTCTCTCTTGCCTCACACACAGGCACAATACGAGGGACGGAGATGTTTGGAGGGTAAGAGATTTGATGCAAGAATATCATCAAGATAGCGAAAAAGAATGGGTACTTTCGGTATTGCTAATTATGGGTTTTAAAACGTCACCAAAGCGTGATAGTCACAATGACATTAAACATTGTTAATCTATCGAAGAAAAGATATCAAAGTGGGCAACATGGATTATCTTTCGCAACCCACTCATTTACGCTCAATTTACCAAAATTCGAATACGTGAATCTAATAACTTTGATTTTCACTCCGAAAATGGGATGACAACCATAACCATTGGTTATATTGAAGAAAAAATGATTAAAATGTATTACAAAAGTAACATTTCGAAAACCACTTGCAATACCGGAAGTCCTATTTTGATAATGACAATCAAATATAATTAATTTAGGTCCAAACAAGTTTAAGTTGGTCCAACTTTATAACTTCACAACTGATAACCACTTGGAAGTCGAAGATGGGTCCAAAACAGCCATTCTTTTCTCCGGAGTCCTTGGACTAAAAATGTGTCGTAATAACGAATGTAACAATTACAAGTTCCTTGTTTACTACCTACTCTCTCTGAAACAATCTGGCATCATGACTATGTACACATTAATTAGAAACGACTTTCAATTACGTGAAATCATCCATCAGTAGTGTTCTTACAGGTATAAAATTAAGATCACACGGAATTAGAAAGTCACGATGTATATTACTCAATAATGCATAGGTATTGTCTCTGTGTTGGTCCAATCTACACAAATCTTGACGTTTGACTAGATGAAATCTAAATAAATCTCACAGACGAACGTTGATTTTAGATTTAATCTTTAATCTTTCTGATCCAGGAAAATATCCTGACATTCAGAAGTCACCATTGTGATTTATGTCACGTTCGCTTTAATGCTGCACTTTATCGTTCATATGTCTATGATATCGGCCCCAATGTAATGAAATAAACTCAGGAAACGTATAAACGCAAGGAAAACGTCATGAGATTATAGAACATTGTGTTATAAGACAAAATCAGTCAAAATCGATGCTATAATTCCATAGCAGTTCACACAAACAAAGAAGGATAATCTGGACTGAATTAGCAGACGATTCCAAGTATTGTTATTTTGATTAGATGACTCTCGGGAGTTCATTCAATTCATTACCACAATGAAAGAAAAGTGAAAGCCGACAAATACGTAAAATATTTTTACTCTGTATAGTAGACAGAGGGAATTTTCTGATAACTAATATTGGTCAGAGCTTTTCAGAGACGCATACGTATTGCAAACGGAATGGAATTTTCTCCAGATGTGTACTCGATGTGATATTATTCAAAGTGGCTAATAGAGAAAATTATTTTATTGGCATCATTTTCCTCATATTACTTTTACAGTGCCAACTGGGAAGAAATTCGATGCGTTTTTATCAATTCTATATTTTGCAAATCATTTAGGATTATCACAATGATCTACTCTATTAACTGACTAATAATATAAACTTATCCAGGGATTGAAAAACCTCAATCAGATCTTAGTGCTTCAATAACCATTTAAACTCGAGACGGAACTAAAACGCCTCCATTGTTTCTAGTTTTACTCCATTTTCCAATACCAAGGATTCATCAGATAATTCTTCCATTAGATTTCTCTTTTTGATAACATCGCTTTCATTCCATCTTAAGTATTTTCATTATTTGAGCAAAACGCCTTCGCCCTGATTTTTCACATCAGTTTCTTTTCATTTTCGATTAACCTTCCCATTCCAAAAGTAAATCAAAATTGATGTGTAAACCTGGCCTGGCGCAAAAATAGTGGTATGCAGAGCTTTTAATCAAATGAATTTCAATAACATTCTGCAGAACCAAGAACCAACGCGTCTGAAAGACGAGGTTCAATGACTCTTTCTTTTTCATATCTACTTTTAAAGAACTTATCTTGATCATCCTCCGAGGTATTTCAAATGATTAAAAGGTATACACTGATTTCCCTGTTTGGAAGACTTCAGATTTTAGAAATAAAAGAGTAAATGCTAATTATGATGTCAATTTTCCCATTGCAGCTATTCCGATATCCTGATATTCATATCGTGTTCTATGTATGCGAATAAGCTGACATGAGCGATATCAAAATATCTCTAATCTTGGATCACCAAACCCAACCAATAATACCATGGCATCTTATGTCTGAGATCAAAGCATTTGAAGCATCCCTCAACGTACACCTGATGTGATCTGACCATATAAACAGCAAACGGAAAGTATTCCATATTCAACAAGTTAACTCTAAATGCTGACACGTCAAGAAAATAAACAACCTTCTGAATATAAACATGTTATGCATTAATGGAAAGGAGAGACTAATCCATAATGATCAAACTCACGATCTGTTTCAAAGCTGAGAGAATATCTCACAGGCGGTGTGAACAACTGAAATTCGGATGCTTCATAATTTCGGACAGATGTTGTGATTAGCGTTGTTGTTCGTCGTGACGTTTGCAACAAGCATAATGTTTAAGTGGCAGTTGCCAGCTTGCTAAAAAGATATCACCCACCGAGTCTCCCAGGCTGGGAATAACGTTTTTAGTTAGCTGCTTAATTACCTCCATGTTATCATGTCTTTTATAGAGCTATTAGTTTACTAAGTAGATTGCGTCTTATAAGATTTCGGAAGAAAAGCATACGCTGTTAAAGTACTCTTATGTTCTGACGCTGGTAATTACTGCAGATGAAGTTCTCTTTTAAGAAGCGCAATCAAATTATAAACCATCTAAACGTTCATCTCCTTGATATCTTCATCAGATATCTACTCATTTAAAATGCCTTAAAATAGTTTATGAACCATGTTCTTGGAATTTAGAAAAAGTAGTTAGGTAATCACTTGAGGCAATGATAGAAGTTGCAGAATAACAAATAACTAGCATTGGGCATACTAAGAGCAACCTTACATCCAGGCTCTTTTTCTTTATTTTGACTTTGAAATCTTTTAAATCAGACAAAATAAGAAAATAAACTGAGCTCGTACTGTATATCGCTTACCAGTTTGATTTTCAATGAAAACTTCATACCTTGGCAACCCAAGATGCTGAAGATCATGATTTAATCAAACTGTTTTTCTTTTTTTTATTTCAAACTGATTTTTAAAATCTTTTTTGATATTGTCGTTTAAATAGTCATCTCTAATTTCAGATAAAAAAGAATTATATTCCATATTTTCCGGGGCTTATTCCTTGCTTTTCACTCTATCGTGATCTTATTAAAGCACCAAACTGATCAAAATGTTGGACTGATTATCAACATCAACTGCAAGAAAAGCAATGATGTTTATCTTGTCCCTCTTTAGCAGATGAGAGATGGATAACCTAACTATCAGATCACTTCAAATTGGTCCAACACACCAAACAAGAAACATATCCATGTGTATACAGAAGCTTATTCAGCTGGCCGCGGACTTAGAGAAAGCGGGGCAAGGAGCTGGGGTTTGTATGAAGGCCAATGCATTATGGACGTTTGTGAAATCCGTACAATTCTCCAAATGCTTGATTCACTATATTCGATTTCTGACTGTAAAGAAGTAAGAAAGTCAGATGAGCGAATTTTGCAAGGAGAATTCGTTTGGAATGTTACAAACGAGAGTATGTTAGTACACACGGTAATGGGACTCTTGAAGCCAGATGCTGGCCATAAATAACCAAACAAAAAACAAACCGTGATGTGAGGCTTGGTAGGCCAGTCATGCCTTTTTGATCCAAATGAAACTTAAAATCTGACAGCCTAACTGGAATTGGCACGAAAATGCAGCCACTTAATGTTATGAATCCTAATCTAAACACTCACCATACAAAATGGAAAGTGGAATTTCAAGCAGGGAAACCACTCTTAAATGCCATTTCTCTGATACAGATATCCGCTTGATCGTCTGCAAGGTTTGGCATAAATAAGCAAACTGATTCTATCAGCCACAAGGCCATGAATGTTTATAAACTTCAAACTCAGCATACACAAGAAAAACATATGTATAACAAAATGTAGAAACTCTAGGAACTTGGAACTTAACTTTGAATGATTTTTCCATAGAACCATGGACATGAAGAAAGTCAATGATAGAACTATATTAAGAAGGTTTTCACGACCAGGTTATTAGAGCGAGTATAACCATATTCATTAAATGTGAAAACTAATTGTTAAAACTGTCAATTCAATATGTCCAAATCTGCTTTGCTATTGATATTTCTTGGGAGGATTTGACAGCAAAAGAAAGGTTATTTTGAAACAATACACAAATCCATTTGGGTAAAGACGAACATGGGACTTTATTTCTGGAATATGTCCCATTTGGACAAATGTCTATGACACGACCAATCAACAGCAAATTCGTGCGCCAAGATTTCTCAGTCTTAGTCCCTGTTTTTATCTTATCTGATTTAAAAGATGAGATAAATAAATAACGAATAAAAAACTGTGGGCCGGGCTACTTAACCTTCTAGGGTATGCGCCTTGCGTAGTTATTTGTTGTTTTGTAATTTCTATCGTTGCTTCAAGTGATTCCAAACTACGATTTCCAAATTCCAAGCATGGTTCATAAACTATAATTAGGCATATTAATGAGTGGGAATATGGTGACTAGGGCCCCTCCACACTAGGGGTAAACGTTTAGTTATACAGTGAAACCTGCGTATATTGAACATTTTTTACCGGGATTTATGTGTTCACTACAGAGAGAGAGATTGCAGAAGTCAGTAGAGCATGTGCGGAGGAAGGGTGTTCACTAGAGATAGGTGTTCATTAGAGAGAGGTGTTCACTAGAGGTGTTCACTAGAGAGAGGTGTTCACTAGAGGCGTTCACTAGAGAGAGGTGTTCACTAAGGCAGGTTTTACTGTAGAACTAAGCTGCTGTGAAACCCATGTGGTTCTCCTTTTTGGCTTTTAAATTTTTGCCAACTGGGTATTATTTTAAGAATAAGAAACTAAAACGAAAAGTTAACGAAGCGAAAAAAGTCACAGCATTTTATATTCGGCTTATCTCTGGTATTCTTATATACACGGTATAGCTCCCCTTATCTCTTGAAATGCCATGCCTTTATGAACATTTAGCTATGTTCTACTACAAAAATGATGTAAGTTTATCAACACACCAGTTGCACTTGTTTTTTCATGTTCGACTTGACATGTTCTCCAACTTATGTTGTACCTAAGTTCTTTGATACATTATCCTCCCGACGTTGATCCACCTTTCAAAACTGAAAAATGTGTGACTTATTTCTGTACTAGTTACTAATCCTTGTGGGTTTATACATCGCGTTAAATGGTACTCATTTGTTACCCTAATTTGATCTTTTTCTGTTTGCAACTAAACATGAACCTTATCCTCGATGGCCTTAGTCTCAGTTCAAGAATATCTCCAATCGTTTGTACTTTATAATAAAATTACCTAAAATTACTCGGTCAATGAGGCCATAAGTACAGAACCATGTACTAAAGTACCTGTTTGAAAAAGTACGAACTAAATACGTCTTGTAATTGTAAACAGTGACAATGTAATTGCCTATAATCGGCGGAAGGATTATCTCCTTGTACAAATTAAGGCTTGTTAGAAGGTATCGGTCTGATAATTTGGCTGTAATCAAACTAATTCCCAACTGCTGTTGTTCTTACAATGGAGTTCTACGTCTTGGAAAACGGAAAAGATCGATCTTAAATTGTCCTTTGCATTAGTATATCGTGACGTTTTTAATCGTAAAGGAATGATGTTTTATTGCGTATAGATTATTAGAAATTGTTTATTTTTTCATGATAAACTACTTCAAAGAGGAAAAAGTTGTTGATCTAATTTAGGCTTTAAAAGTGTTCTAAGCGTTCATTAATCTCGTAGAAAGATGATTACGAAAGTATTCTAAAACAAAAACAGTTTATGGAAAGGCTGTTTGCTAGATCTGATTCTGCCTCTAGATATTAATAAACGATAAAAGAAGAAATAATACTGTATCCCAACTATTCCATCCTGACCAATCAGTATATCTTTTGGAAATGATATCATTAAAGGTGGAGGATCGGACACTTACCCAAAATGCAAAGTTGAAGATGAAGACCATGTAGCGGATGCAGTTGTAACAGTTCCCAAGCCCCATCTTGATGACCGAAGAGATACTCAAAAATTAATCCAAATTGTTGCTTTAGATTGGGTTTTCAACTGCCACACAAACTAAAACGCTCATTTGAGCGATTTTAATCAAACTGAATTCTTTCGACGTTGTCGTTATATATAGTCACGCTTTGAATTTTGTTTGTGCTTAATAACAATTCTCCGAGGTTTAATCAATAAAAGTGGTCGCTTTTCACCTCTTTGATTGAAGCAAATTACAGGTTCTGCAACTGACAAACTTGATTTTCTCCGCTATGTTGTATTTAATCAAGCACTTATCATAGAAATCCCATGGATAACAGGCTTATCCTTTCATATAACACCTCCTTCTTGTTGATTCTACTTGCTTTTTGAATCCAATTGCAACAGTCTTCATTTATTACACCCTCCTCTGTCAGATTGCCGCTAGCAGATAGCCTACTCGAAAGCTCCACCTCTTGCAACGTCCAACTTGACCGATTAGAACTTTCTCTGGATTAACGCAGAAAATGCAAAAACGTCACTTATACTAAATAGAAATATCACAATTCGTTTAAACGTGGAATACGTTGAAGGTTGTTCGTTTGTGAAATCCACCATATATTGTGTTAAGTCTATGCAATATTCTCGTAAGGGGTTCACCTTAATTCTCTGTTTAGGCTATCCTTTCTTGGCCCTCCTTGATCCCAAGCTTGTTAATCTAAGACTCCCTACTTGAGCTTAGGCCAATCTCAGCTCTCTTACAAAAAACAAAACGAAGATTGTAAGATTTTATCTCAGCAGTTTGGGTCATCATTTAGAATACAACTCAACACAACAGAACACAACTCCTTTCTTATGCCTTAAATGTCAAACCGGTCTTAGCTAATTCGATTTTATGCCTTTCTAAAATTTTATCAACCGCTGACTTTACGGAATTTCTACACATTCAGGTTATACCCTGCTATAGCTCAATTCTGAAGATCCACTCTTCTTTCCCTGTTTAGCATTGAGAACGAAACAGTAGAGATATGAACTGTTCGGCAACTCTGTTGAGTAGCCGCTTGTTTCCGAGAGGGTACCTACTGCATCTGGTAGAGCTGGCAGCTATCAAACTTAAGCATTAGTGCCTTATAATAATCTGCCAATAAAGCATGTATTATTCAACATAATCATTCGTGCCAGACTATGGATCTTTATATAACCGATGAGGAATCTTAACAAAAATCTTAATCATCAAACTGCTTGCGTAACAGAAAGGTAAATCGAATACTTATTGAAAAGAAAACAATATATCTTATAATTCAAAATTCGTTGTGACATAAGAAGCAATAAAATATATACCCTTGTGAACCCCATAATCCTCTCGTTCATTAGGATAGAAAGTTTGCAGTTTGGATGGAACCCAAAATATTCCCGACTGTCAATCTCATGGTCCTTGATCTTGTTTGAACGTTTTAAAGGATAAACATGAACTGATATTTCGTAATTATGTAATATTGTAAGACATACGTACAAGGTCGATAGAAAGACGGCAGTGTATTACCTTCCTCTTCATTAGTTTGGCAACAAGATATCCCCTTTTTAATCACTTATGAAGCCTGTTTTATGTTGACCATACAAAATCTACAAAATTGTTGTGAGTTCCAGTTGCCAAACTTATGAAGGGAAGTGTATATTTTCTGGCAAAGCTAAACCAGGGGATTGTTCCTTATTGCACGAGTATAAGCTTTTGTCACAAGGCATTGATTATAGCTCAGAAACTCGTAGGTCACTGACCTACTTAGTTAAAATGTAGGTCAAATTAATTTTTGGGTCGCCATTTAACTATAAATCTTAACGCAGTTTTCATGTTTAGTATACCACCAAGCTTATAAAGCATAATATGGAAACTAGTTAGCTTCTTAAATGACCCTTGTAACTTTCGGTACAACCTGTATAAACCATCATCATTCCATTCAGTCTACTGTCTAATAGCGCAGATTAACCAATCTTTCATTTCAGGAAAATCAACAAGCCCATCGGAAAACATAGGATCAAATTTCGTATTAGAAAAATAACTTAACTACAAACCATTTAGTGTTCCAAATGCCGTTTAGTGTAATCTCTCTGAAAGTAGTTTATCCGAAAATGATAGATTTTTAGGAGGACGACGAGTCAATTAGCTCTTGTAACCCGACTGAAAGAGTAAGCGCTACGCCTTCAGAAAAATTGAATTTTTATTCCAATGGCGCAAAAAGAGTCAAAATGAATCTATCACTGAGTATAATTGTATTCAAAAGATCGTTAGGCATTATCTGCTTCTACCTCATTTTACTTTCATTTATGGAAAGAGTTTATGGACAGACATTGACTAAATGTTTTCAAGATGTCGTCATTAATTCCTGTCATTTACTACCATTGGTGGAATACAAAGGAACGTAGAAGAACAAGACAACTAATAACACGACTTCATTTATTCTTGAAATGTCTGTCAGATTTATTTAACATTTTTACAGTTAATGCAGCATCCTTTATATGCTTTCATTTCAAAGGTGACTTCCTGTTCTTCAATAGGAGACAGTTAGTCACGATTATTGGCTTCTTTCAGTTCGTGTTTATTGTTTGGCACCACGACTAAGAGCAATGTCCAACTAGATTAATTCATCATAAATCTGAATTCATGAAAAATGATTTTTGCATCAGGTTTTCCGAGGTGTATGTTAATCAAGAAGTCGACTTTCAGCAACGCCATCAATTCAGTATAAGTGTATTATTATGAAAACATGAAAGCAATCGCAACAAAGTCTACAAACTTCAGAAATTAAGTGAGTGTAACCTACTTACACACATCCATTGGAAAGTTTGTGTATATTTTTCTTAATTTCAGACTTGCAAACAAATTACTGAACGGTATGTACACTCCCCTCAAAAAGTTTGACAACACGAAGTTTTCAATGGATATCATATTAGAGACTTTCAATGTTGAATCTGAATTTTGTTCCACAATTACAATCGTTCGGAAATTAATGAAAAATCTTATAATTGTAATTTATGAAGGGGAGTGTAAGAAATGGTTGCCAGACTTATGACATCCTCCTAAGCAGGTGTCCAGAATCCGTACCTCCTTCTTCCCCCTGCTATAAGCAGTTAACATTTCCCCGATTGAGAACTCGCAATTTGATTGGCTGTCGCAACACTGCGACAGCAATCATGTATACGTCATCGGCGCATAATGGCTTAAAACGTCGTATTATTACGTCACATTGGCGATAGGTGGCGCATCCCCTATTATCGCCCAAATTCAGTCAAATTTTACTTCCGGTTTATTTTTCTGCCTCAGAAACTTTTCGGAGTTTAAAGATCGAATTATGGAGGTTTGGAGTCTCAAAAAGGGATAAAAAGGCGGATTTGGTAGAAAGGTAATATTACTATTTATATTTATTAAGAAATCGATTGTGTTACGTGACATATGTTCGAAAAAACGAGATTTATTTTGATCAATATTTCAAATAGGGCGAAGGGGTGTAACGTCGACACCGTTTTGGGGTAACTTCGACATGTGGGGTAACTTCGACACCTTGTTGTTTATTTGCTCTAATTTCCGATCTAGGGGGAAGCCATGTTTTTTTTCTCGCATGGATCGAGATCTCGCGAGATTTTAATTTTTCCAGAAATCAAACATGGTGGAAAACGGAAATTCTACTTCTAATACGTAAGTGTCGAAGTTACCCCATCCATTATGTCGACATTACCCCACATGTCGACATTACACCCCTTCGCCCTAAACCAATAAAATAACGCTTCACCGTTCAGCCTAAAACGGGATGGCTTATACGAATAAGTGGTGTTGTCGTATGCTGCCCGGTAATGATGAGTTGGAATATCAAGAGTCTTGACAATACATGCACTGGCGGATCGAGGGAGGTGGGGGGGGGCATGGGGTCCGGCCCCATTTTTGAACCTTCAAAAATGATATGTATGTTTATACGTATTTTAAAACCTTAAAACAGCTTCATACTATCTTATTCAAGCTTTATCATGTTTCAGATTCGGAGTGTAATGTCAAGATGGCCTCCAGGGAACTGTAGTGTAACATGCTGGACAGATATGAAAAGGAAGCTAAATTCAATATCCCATGTGGGAAGCTGAATTGTTGTGGCAAATTCCAGGTTTGTTAGAGAATTATACAGACAGACCTTTCACAGAATACTTGATTGAAGAATAAATTAGTAAGTTTTTCTTATGATTGATTTTGAATATTATATATGCACCAATGTGCACTATCAGGCCCATGGCCTACTTTTGCCAAGGGAAGTGGGTCATGAGGTAGATTTCCACAAGTCTATTTTATAAAATCCTCACATGAAATATTAAACTATTTTATTTTATTGAACATTACAGGTAATGCATTTAATGTGCTTTTTTCTGAACACAAATAAAATCCAAAATATAATATAAAAATTGATATATTAAATCTTTTAGGCCTAATTGTTTTAAGTTTAGGGGAACATTTTGTATGCCTTTCATGTTAACTGATCTGGGTTAGCCATCTGTAATATGTAATAAATATGCACTGCAACATTTGAATTATTATTGTAGTTTTCAATACTATATCTAGTACTGTGTTGTTAATTCAGGATTACTTATTACTCATTGCAGGTGACACAAGACATGCAAGAAAAGAGAGTCTATCAAAAAGAGCATAATTGATCAGTTCAACCCAAAGGAATGGTATGATCAGCAAGAGTGGCGACTAAAAGCATTACAGTTTGGAATAATTATTCACATGAAAGACTAACATAATGCAATACATATATCACAGTAATTTTACTATAAAGCTTCCTTAAAGTTAAAAAATGGCAATAGAAAATTTTGAAAATGAGTACAAGGAAAAAGAAAAAACTGGTATCTGTGAAAGGTACATGTATGCATATTTCGAATATAATTGTGAAGGTTTCCTAATGCATTCAGACGCCTGTTCCACCATTTGGTTCAACGCCAGGATAAGTGTTCCAAAATCATGGAAACTATTTTGAGCATCTAATTGATATCAAATAGTGTACTAGGACTATAAGACTGACCTTTATACAGGAAGCAGCTTAGAAAGATATTTATAAATTGACTTATTAACATTTATTGCGCTTTAAATCATCTGCCCCACCTGCCCAAACATGAGTTACCATAGTAACCATATTTTTGGTCCAATAAGGGGAAAGTGCATGAAAGTTGTTGCAATAATTGCTATATTCATTTGACATATTCTGTGAAAATTTCAAATAAAGAATCACAAAACTTGATTTTGCATTTTTAGAGGATTTTTGTTATCAGAACTTATTGATTGACCTAGTATACATGTATAAAATTTTACAATAGAAGGCAAGTGAGATTCAAATATTTGTCAGCTGATGAGATATGTTAAACTCTTAAATGGATTTTGGACCCCAGAGCACATTCTTTGCAATAATTTTATAATAATTTAATCTACATGAAATTTCATCTAATCGTTGTTTAATCTATTTCCTTTCAGATTAAACAACCCAGATGTAAATCGCATGATAACTTTTTGTACAATCCTAGATCAAAGAACATCACTGTCACCAAAATATATATTCAAATAATATATTGTTATATGTAAATGCTACAAAATGTTCAAAACACTTTAGATACCGGACTCTTTATGATTAAGTTTACTCATATATTCTTGCATACAACATAAATAATCTATATATATTATGAAAGGTAAGTGAATTTCCTATTAAAAACTGAAACCAGAATGAAAAAAATTATCTGGTTGCAGAGTTATTGTCAAATATGTGAAATAAATCCCTTAGAGGGTGTAAAAAACATAAATCCAATTAAGGCCAAATATTTTCCAGGTGTAAATGTGCATTGTACATGATGCATGTTATCCATTTCTAAAAATTTAAGTAGATCCCTTTGACAGATTTCTTTGAAACAAAATAGTTCTGTATTAAAATAAAAGTAAAAAATATCCTTGCTTAAACCCTCTAATTACTTTCAACTACTCAAATCAATTGACCTGATTTTAGCAAAAAATAAATCAATAAAAGACCATATTGTTTTTCCAAGTGGGAAAATGTCTAGTTAACTTTAAATAAATTATAACTCAGTGCATTTATTAGTATTGCTTTAACTGTTTAAGACTGAGTGTGTACCCCACCTCTGTGTACAGTTTTTCAAATTCTAAATCACAAGGAAAGGTTACCCAGGGAGGGGGATACACAATCTTGAGATAAGAGTAAAAAAAGACCCCTTGTGAAGTCCCCTATATCTTTATAAAAAACTCTAAGGGATTTGTCTGAAGTAAAAATACATCAAGGACTATGTGGGCCATGTGTCACGTAAGAAAAATACTAGTATGATGCCCATTTGAAGCGATGTCTTGCAAGTAGGCTAGCGATCAGCTGTTTCAATGCAAACAAAGCATAGGCATTATGTCCTTAAAAATATCAGATGTGGTTCACATATTCAACTTCTTAAAACATATGGTCTAGTAAAAAACGGTGGGTTTGAGTCTTCATATCGATGGAGTAATCAAATAAATATAATATTCATCATTTTAGACGGAGTAATCTTTCAGAATAAGCAACATATTTGTACAGAAAACAAAAACTTATTTTTTATGGCCTTATATCCTGGCACTTGTACACATTCCTGAAGGGGGTCAACTCGGTGCATTCAATGACTTTCGGCAGCATGAGGAACAACGATTTACAATTGCGTAAGTAGTCTACTTTATTTTTTCATTCTTTTGGACAAGATTATTCTGTAAATGTGATAATCAGAGGGTGAAATGCCTTTGAATTGAGCATTCAACTTACCCTTGGCGTCATCATTTTCGGCACGGACTGAAATCGTTTGGAGATCCCCGGGTTGGAGCTGTGCAAACGTTATTTACAAACTGTTATTTAACGAAATCGTCTGCCTCTTTCAAGGGGAAATGTATGCTCCCTCCCTGTTGTCGCATTCGAGAATGCAACATTGCCTTGGCAGTAGTTTGAATTTTTATAGATTTCTATTCAAATTTCCCGCGAACTTTTTTGACTGAACTTGGGCGATAATAGAGGAATGACGTCATGCGCCATCTATTGACGATTTCGGCGTTTTACTCCATTAGATCACGTGATTCAGTTAAATCGGGCGCGTCCAACTTGGTTATAGCAGGGTGTAAAAGGAAAGAAGATATTCTGGATTTTGAAGCCCTGTGATCGGAGGATGGACTTATGAAGGGGAGTGTAAGAAATGGTTGCCAGAGGGACTCTGGTTCATATGAAATAAGAACAATGAGGTTATATTGGCTCCAGTAGTGATGAAAGAAAATTAATTTCAGAAATAAAAGGTTTATTTTGTATTATTGTATTACAGGCCAAACAATTTACATAACGTACATAACAAACTATCGATTCAATTCGTAGAATATTTATATCCAATTTGTGTTGTGCTTTTGGCACATTAATCTGTAAAATATATCATAGCATTAACAAGAAAATCAAATGACATTCTTGTTCTCTAAGTGCATCCTGAATGCCGAAGCTGATATTAAAATTACGCGTAAAAGTTGCCTTTAAAAAGTGTTTTAAACAGACATTTTCAATCGTTTGCCATCATTTTAGAATTGGCCAGGCCGTGCCAAACGTCATTTGATTTTACTTGCTCGATTATTTTTGTGATTCGAATGATTAATATGTACGCTAATTCATATCATCGAAATAATATTCAACTGGGATGTTTTATTTCCCAAATGTGCTGTACGAACTTTGCCATGGAAGGTAAATGTAATTTATCAATGATGTTTGCGCTTTGCTTCAATGTAATATTTGCCACGATTAATTTAATTTCTATGCTTCGATTGCCATCTCTGGCCGTTTTAATTCCGGTATCAGAGAAATATATGCCCATACGACTATTAACCTTTCCTCCCCGAAGCACGTCTTTAAGTTATGTTTGGCAGAAAGAGACGCGTGATAAATGCACTTTTCACGCTATTATGATTATCAAACGAGCGCCATGATAACCATAATGATAAACAATGTCATTCCATTACGTTTGTCTTGAGATGCAACGATATAATGAGTTGGATATAAATCCTGCATATGTGCAGATCGTCAATCCTTTTTGATATATG
Organism: Owenia fusiformis; assembly: GCA_903813345.2. Classification (NCBI taxonomy): domain Eukaryota; kingdom Metazoa; phylum Annelida; class Polychaeta; order Sabellida; family Oweniidae; genus Owenia; species Owenia fusiformis. The sequence continues at coordinate 3,042,666 of CAIIXF020000006.1, forward strand.
TCGTTCTCAGAGCTCTGTTCATATAAAGTGCATGGTAAATCTAAACTATTTTACAATCACATTGGTGTGGCATTAGTTTAGATGCGAGTAGATAATCTTGATTTACGTCAATATATATTCAAAATACCAGTCAAAGTGATGTCATATTTGAAATCTACATGTAAAAGTACATCTAGAAATATGGTTTCAAAAATTGTTTTTCAACTTTGAAAATTTATCTTTTTGAAAATCGTGACTTCTAGTTCGGGGAGATTTCCCATAGACCCCATGCTATAAAATCAAGAAAAGTGAAATATCTTTTCTTGTATTGGACGCATACTATTTTCTTTTACTGGACACATTTTTATTTTCATAACTAATTACGTTGATAAAGCCCGGTATACACCAATGGGGCAAAATCCGACTTGCCCCATCGAGTCCCATCTTGCCCCATCGAATCCCAATTTGCCCCATCGAATCCCACGAAGTCCCATGGGACCGTGATGACTTTGCCCCATCGTGCCCCATGGAGTCCCATCAAGCTCCATGGAGTCCCATCAAATCCCACCGTGCCCCATTGGTGTATGTCGGGCTTCACACAACACGTCATATGATCGAAAATCCCACGATGCCCCATGGAAAGAATGAACATGTTCATTCTCGATGGGACTCCATGGGACTTCGTGGGATTTTGCCCGATCTTGCCCCATCGAGTCCCACCGAGTCCCACGTGGGACTTCATGGGACCTCATGGGACCTCGTGGGACTCGATGGGGCAAGATGGGGCAAAATCCCACGGAGTCCCATGGAGTCCCACGGACTTCATGGGGCAAAATCCCAAAAGGTCCCACGAGGTTCCACGCAATGTTAAGTCTATGGAGGTCCCAACTTGCCCCATTGGTGTATACCGGGCTTAAGGGTGATATTAAAATTGAACCACTATAACTGATGAATATTCAAGTTAAAGGCCCCATGTAAAGTTTAAACCACTTTGGCTTATATTGTAGTCTTACCCAATGTTATCAAAGTGTGATATGTGAAACTTTTTTTTTTTTCAAAAAGTGGTTTTTGAAAGACTTTTTGTTCCAAAATTTGTGAATTTATTTAAAACCAACTTTTAGAGGTCACTCATATCTTCTAACGAGCCACAATTCATACCAATGCATAGCATTCATCCTCCCATGTTATTGCCGAAAAAATTAAGAAAATCGGTTGATAAACAAGCGAAAAATGAATTTATCAGTGCATGAAAACGGTTCTTGCTCTAGGGGCGAGGGAAATTGTCAATAAATGGAGTATAGTTGGTTTGGCAGCATTTTCAGTTAGGGGAGAGTCTTGGATGAAATTTCCACCTAGGTGATAGCTTCACAGAGTGGTAGGAAGTTCTTTTTTTGAAGAGTTAGCCCCCTACCCCACAAAAACACCCCACCCCAGGGAAAAAAATTGTTCACACTAAATAACCTTAGATATTTTGATGTTTGTAAGTGACATACATAGATATTATATATATGAATCATTTGCAGTATAATTGATGCTGATTACTCCTAAAAAAATTGAATATTAGTACAAAGTGTGTTCCCCAGGGGGCAAATTCGTGACCCATTTCCTTACTATTTTGATCCTAACTTTTCAACTAGACACTGTAAGAGGTTGAAAAAATTCATGTGAAGTGCCCAATAGCAGGGTTAGTAACCCTGAAAGATGCAAAGCCATGGAAGAGGTAGGAGCTGAGAAAAAAATTGTTGATTTTTCGAAAAATTTGACATTTTTGACAACTGGATTTTGTGTATGACTATAGCTGACCCCTATAGTTCCTCGATCCATCCCTCTATGATGATATATATGGTTTTATAGTGTGGAACTAAGATGTAAAACATAATTAAGATGGGTTTTAAGGAAGTTTAAGGTTTTAAACAGGTCCAAAATTTGAAAAATTGTAACTATAAGGTTTCAAATTTACGAATTCCAGGTAGAGCCATGGCAGACCCCTATAGTTTCTAGATCCATCCCTCTATGGTGATACTTATGGTATTGCTGTATGGAACTAATATGTAAAACACAATTTAGATGGGTTTTAAGGAAGTTTAAGGTTTTAAACAAGTTCAAAATTTGAAAAATTGTAAATATAAGGTTTCAAATTTACGAATTTCAGGTATAGCCATGGCTGACCCTTATGGTTTTTACATCCATACATCTATGGCTAAATATACAGTTTTAGAGTGTGGGACTAAGATTTAACATACCCAAAATGAATTTTAAGAAAGTTTAAGGTTTTAAACAAGTCAAAAATTTGAAGAATTGTAAATATAAGGTTTCAAATTTACGAATTTCAGGTATAGCCATGGCTGACCCTTATGGTTTTTACATCCATACATCTATGGCTAAATATACAGTTTTAGAGTGTGGGACTAAGATTTAACATACCCAAAATGAATTTTAAGAAAGTTTAAGGTTTTAAACAAGTCAAAAATTTGAAGAATTGTAAATGTAAGTTTTCAAATTTATGAATTTCAGGTATAGCCAAAGATTACCCTTATGGTATTTAACTAAAATGTAAAAGATGCATAAGATGAGTTTGAAGGAAGTTCAAGGTTTTAAACAAGTGCAAAATTTGAAAAATTGATCTCGAAAATTTGTCTCAAATTCACGTTATTCAGGTACAGCCTTGAATGAGCCCTGATAATCGAAGGTTATGAGCATAATAGTAACAACTGTGATATCATAGCTTAGAGACCAGGTGTAGAATATATACCTGTTGCAGCAGTTAGTCTGCTGCATATAGATGGAGTGAAAAGTCATGAACTACAGTAAAATCTTTCTAATCTGAATGCTACTAGACCAGCTAAAAGCGTTCAAATTAGAAGTGTTTGAATTTTGAGGTTTTTACATCTGCAATTATTCTGGATTTTGAAGAAATATGAATGCATTCTCAATGAAAAATATTAATAATTATCCTACACTTAGTGTACTAAATGTATAATAACATTAAAAAATAAATTTGATATTTATTGGCAAAATGAATATCCGGAGGATATCGTAACGATATACTCCGGGCGGTGGATATCGTGACGATATACTCCGGAAACCCCAATATGCGGAGGATATTGTGACGATATACTCCGCTTGTTGATTTCCCGCCAAATTGACTCTATTTGGCATGGAATTCATTTTGCAATGATATTATACATTTAGTACACTCCTTGTAAGTGTAGGATAATAAGAACATCCTATGATTTTTTCAGAATATCATTTTAATCTACTCGGTGATATTGATAAATGCACTCGTTCGCTTCGCTCTCTCGTGCAGATATCAATATCACCTCGTAGATAAAAATGATATTCCTCAAAATCATAGGATATCCTATAAATATTAATAATATTTATACTGACCACCCAAAAAGCTTAATAGCATTCCAAAATCCAATTCAAAAGTTTTGATATCATAACAATTCAGTGTTAAACTGACAATATTTGAGCAATTTTGTAAGAAATATGTGATATTTGGTAAAAAAAAGTTCAAGTTAAACAGGTTGATTTTTCAAATATGAGTGTTCACTGTTCGAATTAAGAGGTGTTCAGATTTCAATTTTTAAACATAGGAGTCAATGGGAGGAAGGAAAAATTGAACTGGGGAAAAGTGTTCAGATTGGTTGGTTTTCAGATAAGTCAGGTGTTGGGATGATTTGTAGGTGTTCACAATAGTCAGATGTTGGGATATACAGGTTTCACTGCTGATATATCATTTATACAAGATGATGAACTAGAACTACTGTACTTATGACAACCATGCCGATATTTTCTCTCCTATCCGGCGCATTTTCCTTAAGACCAAAATGCTAGGAATTGAAAATCTGGTTAAATATGCGCTGGACTCTGGATATCTTCCGTCGAAGAGGTCATGGAGACTGCAAATTGTCAATGCTGTAAGATCCGTCGAGGTCAAGCAATTTTTCTTGCAATGCTCATGTTATGGCAAACTTTTATATCTACGTGACTATGTCACAGACTTAAAACCTTGCATATGGTGGTTGATTTGTCAGAAATATCCTAAATGTCAAAGCCAGTGTAAAACTATGATGCAATTGATATGTAACGCCCATGTATGAAATACGAACAACTTCAATGGTTCAAAACGATGTATATTGTGTAACCTCTGTGAAACTGAAACAATTGAACATTTTATATTAAGATGCCCTATGTATGAACCATATAGGCATAACATATTTGAAGCCCTTGGCTGTCGTGGTGACAGTATGGGTGTTATTATGAAGAAAGTTTTAGGTCTCTCAGATGTTTCATGTGAGACGTTAATAATTGTATCATCATGTGTACACAAAATGTACAATCACAGAGCCAACCTGTTGGCTCTGCTTGACACATAATTTCTCTATCACTTTATTTTTATGTTTTCCAAAACAACAACTTTTTTATCACATAATTTAATCTTATCCTTGTATTTTATATTTTATATGTAAACCACATGTATACTAAAATGTATTCTCTCATATAAATGAGGCAATAAATATACAATACAATACAATACTATAGGTGCCTTTGATAATTTTTACCACAATGTTATACTATGTCAGGAAAAGAAAGCACCCATGACACTGTATTGTATTGTATTGTATTGTATTGTATATTCTTTATTTCCTCCATTAAATGAAGATTACAATTTAACATTTTAACTTAACTCAAAATTAAGGAAAAATAAAATAATAATAATAAAATGTACATTATTTACAAATATTCCAGGTATTTACATATTTAAATGTAGTACAGCATGGTTTAGCAAATAATCTATTTTCACCGCAGATACTATTAAAAATTGTTGCCAAATGCAATCATTACAATCAAATAACATATCTGTTCTGCTACCTAAAATAGTTTCAAGAAATATCTCATCATCAGTATTAAATAACGCCACAGAGTCAACAACTCCTAATGTATCAACAACAGCATTAAATAGATTATCTCTTTCTTGAAATAGTACTTGACATTGTAATAATATATGTTTTGTGATGTCATTCGTCACACTATTGCAAAGAGGACAGCATCTATCAGTTTCTGAGTTCAGTATTAATAAGGATAAAAGCTGTCCCAATTTCCAAGTGTGAGATGGATACATAATTCCCAATTTCCAATGTATTATTGGTTCGTACACTGTATGACTATTTCTAAAGCGATATAGAGAGGCATCCTGATTCAGCATGTGGTGCCATAATTGCTGTTGTTTTGAAAAGATTTGTGCGTTTACTATCATTTTCCATTTGGATTTATGCATTACAACAGTAGTTTTAATATAACGTTCAAACTCAGTATATAAAATAGGATAAGAATCTTTAAGTTGCAGAATATCAGCCAAAAAGCCCATTTGTTTGAGGTGTAAAACGTCTCTAACCAGCAAGCTAGATATTCTAATTAGTAAAATCTGTTTTTGAACATATAGATTATCAGTTCTCAGTAGTCTGCCAAGAAACAGGAATTTCATTTTATTGATGTAACTCTCAACGGACAATAGACCAAGCGTGCTCAAGACTATAGCACTAGGTGTTCTTATAGGGAAACCTTGGATTCTTTTGGCAACCTGTCGTTGAGCACGCTCGAGCTTTTCCATTTCATTTCGTTTAATATTGAACCAAAGTTCACACCCATAAAATGCAGAAGGCATTATAATATTTTTCCATATTTTGGCACTAGTTAGAGGGCATGCTATTCCCTATGATAATTAGTTTCATTAGTTTCTCTTGAATCTAAAATTGACCTTGGGTTTATGAGAGTAGTAAATTGGAATGCAGTTATATGGAATATTGAATTGGCTGGAATTGGACACACCTTGCCTAGAAATGTGTTAGTAAACTATGATCTTATATGGATACAAACAGTTCGTTTGACAATGATCATCTATCTTATCCTGTAAAATCAGAACTTAAAAAGGGGTTTGAAATGGAGATCGATGAAACCATACCACAAATTGATAAAACTTTCGTGATTGATGCAATGGCTATGACAAAGGGAAAATGAAGATTAACTTATATGTTGAAATTTGGGGAGTTTTGGAAAGCTATATTTGACTACTCCATCAAATCTAGTAAAAGAGCCCAAAGAATAGATTTCATATAAGACTCCTAGCTAGTTGTCTCCATCAGTAAAGGATTCTGAAAGAATGCAAAGAATGGATGCTTCCCCTATTGAACTTTAATCCATAGAAGAAATTACACCATTACCTAAAAATATGAATACCTTTGTCCAAGTAATATAAGACAAATTTTCAAAGATTACAAAGAAATTCAATAAAGCAGCATTCTAAAAGTGTGCCAGATGTCAAGATTGTTTTAAGTGGAACTATTGGAGAGAACTAAAATATCTGTGAAAATGATAACTGAAATCTCCTGTTAAATTCCACTCCTGAAGAGGCTGATTTTGAAATTATTCACTCTGTTTTACATTCAGCAGAACATGTGGGACTGCAGTAATTTGCATCAAATGACACTGATATTATAATTTTATGACTATCATTTCAATAAATGAAAAAAATTCTTCAACTATGCTAGAAAATGTCATCTGCGAAACATATTGATCATATCACCATATATACTTTTTTGATCTACATGAAGATTTTAATGTGACAAGACCCTTTTACCCTAGAGTTCCTTATATCATTGCACTAACGGAAGTTTCTAGGCCCGGGCGGGGGGGGGGTATGATCCTTATAATCCTTATTTTCCCAAATAATTACTGTTGCCTGATGACAAATTGTTTTATTGGGAGTGTAGTGATTATAATTTGATAATTCATAACAACATTTTGTATTAGGAGATGATCATTGCTTAATTACAGAAGGGGCATAACAAAATATAGAGAAAACATGTTTCTTTTAATTAACCATGTCTTTATGTATTTTGATAATGCAGAACATTACATCGAACATGTTGATGTGAAAAAGTAAAAATGCTATATCACATAATAAATATCGTCAAATAATAATTAATTAGTTATAATCCATTTATCAATCAATTACTACACTGTATACGATATCCCTAGGAGCAGTTACACTTACTGGGGGATTTATTAACCTCTCACCCCTTAGGAACTCAAGGGTTAAGTCCTCAACTCTAATGATACATGTAACATGGATCAAACCTGACCACAATATTTTCAACATCTAATTTCTAAGCTAAGTCATACATTCAAAAAGAGGGACATCCAGGGCTATACCTGAAATCGTAAAGGAGGACTGAAAGTATCGCAACAGATTTCAGCAATCATATGTTGGATTTTGGCTATTTTCTGAGGATTTGAGGAGGTGCATGTATGTTAGGCCAATGCATTTCCTTCAGGAAAAGCACCCTTAGAGATGATAAAATAATTTCTATTTTGAGACAGGGAAGGTGCAAACAACCCACCCACATGCATAAATATATATGTGTATATGTATAAATATATGTGTTTTTACATACAGTTAACCCCTTTAAATGAAAAATACATTCCATCAGGGACTTTAAAGATATCAAATATGGGTGACCAAAATTAAGCTGAAAGCAATGGATCACATGAGTTTTCCCTATGGGAAAATAACAGGAAAATATTGTTTTCCGCTTTATCTAAAAGAAATTTATCCTTTTAATGGTTAACTATGTCTCAAAACGCAACAAATTGATGAAAAACCATAGGTGAACGGGGTTGAAAATCAGGACGACATTTCCCAAAAATCATGTGGGTGGATTGTTTTCACCTTCGCTGTCTCAAATTCCAAACTATTTTATCATCTCTAAGAGTTCTTTTCCCGTAGGTAATGCAATGGCCTATCATATGCACCTGCTTAAATCCTCAGAAAACAGACAAAATCCAACATATGACTGTCTGAAATCTGTTGCGATACTTTCCGTGCTCCTTTGAGACTTGATATTTCTCAATTTTTCAAATATTGCACTTGTTAAAATTCTTAAACTTCCTTAAAATTCATCTTCGGTATGTTTTACATCTTAGTTTCACACTCTAAAAGTATATGTTTCATCATAGAAGTATTGATGAAAAAGCCATAAGGGTCATCCATGGCTATACCTAAAATTTGTAAATTTGAAACCTTATATTTACAATTTTTCAAATTTTGGACTTGTTTTAAATCATTAACTTCCTTAAAACCCATCTAAATTATGTTTTACATCTTTAGTTCAATACTACAAAACCATAAATATCATCAAAGAGGGATGGATCTAGAAACTATAGGGTTCAGCCATGGCTATAGCTGGAATTCGTAAATTTGAAACCTTACATTTACAATTTTTCGAATTTTGGACTTGTTTAAAACCTATAACTTCCTTAAAACCCATGTAATTTATGTTTTACATCTTAGTTTCACACTATGAAAGCATAAATATCATCAAAGATGGATGGATCTAGAAACTATAGGGGTCAGCCATGGTTATACCTGGAATTCGTAAATTTGAAACCTTATATTTACAATTTTTCAAATTTTGGACTTGTTTAAAACCTTTAACTTCCTTAAAACCCATCTAAATTATGTTTTACATCTTAGTTCCACACTATAAAACCATAAATAGCATCATAGAGGGATGGATCTAGAAACGATAGGGGTCAGCTATAGTCATACACAAAATCCAGTTGTCAAAAATGTCACATTTTTCGAAAAATCAACAATTTTTTTCTCAGCTCCTACTTCCTCCATGGCTTTGCATCTTTCAGGGTTACTAACCCTGATATTGGGCACTTCACATGAATTTTTTCAACCTCTTACAGTGTCTAATTGAAAAGTTAGAATCAAAACAGTAAGAAAATGAGTCACGAATTTGCCCCCTGGGGTACACACTTTGTACTGATATTCTTTAGGAGTAATCAGCATCAATAATACTGCAAATTATTCATATATATAATATCTATGTATGTCACTTACAAACATCAAAATATCTAAGGTTATTTAGTGTGAATAATTTATTCCTCAGGGTGGGGTGTTTTTTGGGGGTGGGGGGCTAACTCCTCAAAAAAAGAACTTCCTACCACTCTGCGAAGCTATCACCTAGGTGGAAATTTCATCCAAGACTCTCCCCTAACTGAAAATACTGCCAAACCAACTATACACCATTTATTGAGAATTTTCCTCCTCGCCCCTTGAGTACCTGAGAAAAATGCATTTCAAAATTTTAGTTCTCATAGAAACCAATGGTACAATGATATTTGAATATTTGAGAAATGAAATGCTCACAACTTTTTTTTCAAAAAATGTTTTTTGTTCAAAAATCTCTAAAATCACTTTTAAGTCCTGACAAATAGTAAATGAATGATAAAAAATTATTTTCAAACTTTAGACGGGGACTTTAAAGGAAACTTTCTACTGCACCTGAGTGCCATATGTTATCTGACCAGAATGATTGAGCCACCTAGACTGGTAACTACCTACTCGCATCTGATCGTTAATGCTCGGATGTTTTCTTTTCTTCATCCGAGTCCAACAGTAACATATGGTGTGGTCGATTTTATTGGAAATTCACAAACAGACAAAATTATGCAATGCCAGACAGTCAATGACATTCGTCATTTTGTGCCAACCAAGGAAAGGGGGAATTAATCTTCTTTGAATGGCATTAAACATTTAATACTGACTAGTATGGTAACTATCATTCTGATACTCATCACATATTTCTATGAAGAAGGGACTTTTAATAAAGGGCCATGATTTCTCTTGATGAATAATTATATTAGTGCATCTGCACTGGTGATCCGCTCGATTACGCTGGTTACCAAAACGAATCGTTTTGGTAACAAGATGGCTGCTGTTCCGGCTGAAGAAATCGGAAAGAATTTTCGTTTTCCTTGATATCTCGAGATACAGCACGTATCATCCAGATCTTTTCGGCCAAAATATGGATAAGCAATATATCTTTCTGGACAACCAAGAGATTTTAACCGAAATAGTTTGTAGGATGACAGGAACGCCCATTTAATCCCTCGCTTTGGTTACAGAAACGAATTGATGATAATACGACAACGGTCACGCATTTGAACACACTTGTTACCGAAACGGTTATGTTTAGCTATTGATAATCAAACAAAGAAATGTATATGTGTTATTTCTTTTTTTGAACGGCATCATATGTTACTGCATATGTTTAAGTGCTGCTACTGCAACACCGGGGATAATCAAATCGAACGTGCTATAGAACATGAAATGGGACGGCACCTCACACAGGACCTTAAAGTGCATAAACGATATCTCAGGGAGGAAGTCGGGGAATTTGAGTATTATAAGGTCCCACCATTTTGGGATAACGGTACAAAAATAAAGGACCTCCAGAGGGAAGGAGCCAAGGTCTCCATTAATGAGACCACACTACAACTCCACATGAAGAGACTCCCATTACCCTGTGGAGGTTAGCCTTGCCCAAGTCGATATCCTTTTACTTATCTGATCTTGAATTATTAATAATAGAAATCAAAATAAGTAAAAGAGACCGACTTGGCCAAGGCTATGTTGGGGTGAATACTTTAAAACTCACTTTGTCCCTCACCTATGCATTTGGCCAAACTATGTTTATTAACTTTCTAAAATAAAAGTATTCCGAATGGTTCCGTTGATTATTTTAGAAGTTGAATATAGTGGATATAGTGACTTAAAAGATACTGAATTTGGATGACCAAAATGAGTTGAAACCAATTGTTTTTCTAAACGGGGAAATAACATTGTCAACACTCATCTTAAGAGAGTTCAGTTTTCATTTCAATAACTCATTGATATATCAAAATAAAGAATATTCAAACATGACCGTGCTCTATTTGAATTTCTAAACCAATCAGAATACAGCATAGCCAATAATGAACGTTCATTATTTCTCCATATAGGCAAGACATTGAATCTGCTTCAAGGAACTTATATCCATGTATTGTGTGACATCACACCTGGGAATGGCGAAAATAACAGCAAGTTTGGTCATTCCTTAAGTAATGCATTAAACATTGTGAAAAATGATTGCATTGCATTGGTGAAGGGGAACATCTTTGAGAATGTATGTTCATAGGTTGATAGCTAGCTAAATACATGTATCTCCCGAGTTCGATTGACTTTATTACTCCAGATTTGCCTCTTTTGTTTATTCTTGTTCTTTTACTGGTCACGTTTTATCAACAACTATAAGGTATCTATTCAAGACAATTATATGGTCAATAAAGGTACAGTATCTAGTTGGTAAGAAATGGGATCAAATTTATATCTAGGCCAAAGGTCAAGAACTAGGTGAAATCCAGTACTTTGTCATTTTTTCAATTTTCTCGGTCATCATTCAATATTTTCGCTCTGTTTTTTTCATTACGTTCCTTAGAAAAAAGCTAATTCCGAGAGGCAAATCGTTTTTTGATTACTCTTTCTGTTTTTGAGATATGGCGTCCAAAAAGTAGGTCACAGTATAAAATTCTCAGAAATCAACATATGAGTTATGAAATAGGTGTAGAATTTCCCCAGGAATCCGAATCTGAGTCAAAGGAAGGAAGTCAAGAAAATATTGAAAAAATACCAGTCCAGTCCATTTCCAGGTCCAAGTCCAGGTCCAGGTCCAAGTCAACGTCCAGGTCATGTCCAAGTCTAGATCCAGGTCTAATCAGGTTTAATCTAGGTCAAAGGTCAAGAAGTAGGTCAAATCCAGTACTTTGTCATTTTTTTCAATTTTCTCAGTCGTCCTCCAATATTTTTGCTCTGGGTTTTGTCAGTCATGTTCTTTGGAAAAAAGCTAATCCCTTCATGCAAATTGTTTGTGATCACACTTACCGTTTTTGAGATATGGTATCCGAAAAGTAGGTCACACTAAAAAGTTCTCGGAATTCAACGTATGAGTTATGAAATAGGTGTAGAATTTTCCAAGGAATCCGAATCTGCAAATTGAATTTTGATCCGACTTCCGGTTCGGAAGTTATGGCATTTTGAAATCTCAAAAATCGCTATTTTGGTATCCCATGTTAAGTCAGTAGGGCTTGAGAAAATTATCAATTGTAACAACACTAGATACAGCTTGGATGTAGCCAACTTAATAAAAGCCTACAATAGAAGCCGTCCTCAAAATCTACTTTCCTTCAAAATTTGGACTCTAAAAGGCCTAGGTCAAAATCTAGGTCAAATTCATAGTTTTTCCTAATTTTTGAGATATCGTGTCAAAACCAAAAATTCTCCACATTTAACATATATGAATTATGAAATAAGGGTAGAAGTTTCACAGCCAACTTAATGAAAGCCTTCAATAGAATCGGACCTCAAAATATACTTTTCTTCAAAATTTGAACACTAAAAGGCCTAGGTCAAAATCTAGGTCAAATTCATAGTTTTTCCTTATCTTTAGGATTCTGGCACTGCACTTTAATAATATTCTTCGAAATTTGGTATACAGATAGCAAAGAGTATGTTTAAGCGTTAGCTTTTTGCTTTACCAGTCTTCGTGGTCGGAAAGTAGTCACAATCCGAGATATGAGCGTGTGAAATTGTTTGCGGTAACGTACGTGCTCCTTTATTTACTAATTACACGATTTTTTGGATATATTGTTCGTTGGACTTTGCTCGGTGGAGTTTCCGATTTTCTAAATGACTTACACCGAAGTCACATTTGTCGTACGGAGGGCGTGCGTCGACCGCAGATCAATTAAATCAGTGTATTTCTGCGGCGAGCGTAGGAAAACTACGCTCGCCTTGCGGCCTCCGAACGGCGTATCCAGTTTTTTACAGGCCGCAGAGTCGCCGTAGAAATTATAACTCGGAGTTATAATATTTGTTCATTTCTGAGGTCCCCGTAGAAATCAACTGACTAAACAAGATTGAATCATTATTTGTCAATGTTTCACGATCACTTTTCATTTGATATTACATCCTAGCACTATGAATAACATTTATAAATTGTCCTGATGTAAATAAAATGAAAAAAAGTATCATTCATCAACAGAAATTTAAAATTCACCGTGCGGCTGCCGTGGGAAATGTGGCTGCAAAAGTATGAGATTGAGAGCGCAGAAATTCTACGGCGAGCGTAGAAAAGCTACTGGCCGCAGAAATGATAGACCGCTTGGCGGCCGTGGGAAATGTGACTTGGGTGTCAGTAACTTGCTCTCCCTGCAGTTTCTCAGTGTTTATGTCTTGTACTTTCTCCTGGACGTCATCTAAGAATAAAAAGAAGTAGTTGTGTACGTTTTTGAATAACGTGCTGAATGGAACATTTCACGGGGCAAGGAATGTATAAATTGTAACGCATGTAATGCCACTGTTAATTGAAGCAACCCATGAATCACAGGTCCCCATCTGGATATTTGCAAGTGCACAGAGTATCAGCAGAACAAAATTACTTTCTGATGAACCTAGCTTCGATTGATTTAGCCAAACGAATTGATAAATAACACAATTATAAACAACTACAAGAAACTATGGAGAAATGGGTAGGTGACCGGCGGCCCCCACAAAACAATCATTTAAAATCAGACAAAATGCCGGGACAGTTTCTACTGTAACCTAATGTATGCCAAGTGATTTTGGGCCAACGTATTAAATTCAAACACACGGGGAGCAAACAATGTCATGGTAGTTATTGATCTTTTCAAAGATTCCAATCAAGGGCACAGTCAGTCAACAACTCGTTAAATAGAAATATTAGTTATCGTTTATGTAGCTGTATCTGTCCGTTGTCGTATTATCATCAATTTTCAATCAATTCGTTTATGTAACCAAAGCGAGGAATTATTTTGGCGTTCCTGCCATCCTACAAACTATTTCGAGCAAAATCACTTGGTTGTCCAGAAACATAAATTGCTTACCCATATTTTGGCCAAAAAGATATGGATGATTCATGCTGTATCTCGAGATATCAAGGAAAACGAAAATTCTTACCGTTTTCTTCAGCCGGAACGGCAGCCATTTTGTTACCAAAACGATTCGTTTTGGTAACCAGCGTAATCGAGCGGATCACCAGTGATCTGGTACAGTAGAAATCAAAGCAATGAACACACGCACTTTTCCAATAAAAGGTTGTAAAAAGAATATTTAGGGTGGTCTTTGTATTAACGATTGCTATAAGGTGTGAAGATCATGCGAATTGCCTGGTTATTAATCCAGGGAAATAAAATGGCTGATAAAGACCTTCACGACGGATATTACATCCAATAAGTCCAGGCTTGGCCCCTATCCACCACGTCCATTGCATTCTGATATATGCTCATTGATTTTGTTTTACAACTCAAATATGACATCATATAGGCCCATTAGGTTATACATGTAGAAATAAACTAAATAGAATAAATGCCACGTTGTCCCTTATCGTGCATATTAATTCAATTCAATTCAATTAATTTCAATTTATTATTCAATTCTAGTTTTCATACAATATTAATTTACAAGTGATATGAAAAGGACACCCATAGTAATGCAAACTAGGGTAAAATAAAGGACCTCATCTGTCCTAAGGTTCCAATACACCGTTGGAAAGCTGAGAGTGTCAGACCTCAGCTAAACAAATAAAAAATACATTTTTCACATACAACCATCCTCCAACCCTCATATAGTAAACTGCATGAACTGGGGAGAGAAGAAGTCACACAATTGATCACATAGAGAATGGCACAAATATATTCTTTATGCAATTAAGTCAATGAAAAGTATACTAGTATGTAAGCTTATTTGTAATCACTGCAACTTGAATTGGTATGTCATCCCTTTTTATGCACATAAAATATATACATTTCTCAGCAAACAAGTTTGTGTTTTTTCTTGAGTTTTTTTTGTTTGTTTTTCTTGTACCCTTAACAAGATTTGGATTTTGCCAGGTCGCAAAACAAAGAATCTACAGGCCAATAACAACACTGAGATTCAGATTCTAGATGCAATAATATCGGTTGAGAAATTGGCTTTCTACCATCAAATTAATGATAAACCCATCTCCACTGCACCGCCAGTTACTACTTTAAAATCTAAAATTAAAAAGAGCAGTATCCTAGTGGCACTTCTTGTTTTCCAACTGTACCCTACCAAGCCTATGTCCAGTAGGGCTACTTATTTCATACCCGATACATTTCACAATTTGATAATAGATGGAGCTAAGCTGCAAGGTACCGCCCACTTTTCTGACCAATCAGGTTTTAATATTATGGCAGACATGACGTCATTGTTTTGTTGTAGCAGACGCTTTTTCGTGCATGGCTCAACCACCTGCCAATTTGGTAAGTTTTCTTATTTTCTATTTGCTGATTTTCAAACAGCTTCTGATTTCGAACGTAGAAAATGTTCAAGCATCCGTTCCAGAAGAGACAAGTTTTGTTTGAGAATTATTGTCAATTTTTTCCATGTTTTCAGGTATTCTTTGACTGCTGACAAATTTTAGAACTGGGACTGGCAGAAATTGGGCGAAAATGAATGAAAGTGAAACCGAAAGTGAAATTGAAAGAATGATTGCTGAAGCTAGTACAGAGGCAATAAACTATTCACTTACTTTGGGAGAACCAACATCTTCGATAGAAATGGACATGCCGCTAGCTGTTAAAAATTGCAACAGTTTTAAAGTAACAACCCCACCAAAACCTTCAAGTAGAAAAAGATCGAGGAAACAAAGTCATCAAGATGTCAAACAAGATGATTGTGAATTTATTGAGATGAAAATAAGACTCCAAGATAGTCCAGACAATAAAGAATCGCGTGAAGCAAATGACATATCATTGAGGAGAGCATTTGACATTCTTGACAGCATTGCAGAGGATAGTGAAAATGACAAAGATATTGAGAAACACATCATGGATGTTTTGAACTCAAAAAACTTCAACAGCTGGCATCATGATTTGGGGTCACATCTTCTGAACAGTTATGGGAAAGATGAGGATATATTCCAAACAGCCTCCCTTGATGAATTGATACAGATGCCCAAACTTGGAGAAACAGGTAAGTGCTGATATACCTCTAATCAAGACAATCATGGACTTTGGTTCCATTCTTTGATAGATTTACTTAAGGTCAGGGTGCATGATGGGAAATGTTCTGCATTCCTCAATTGAGTCACATGTTATTTTTCAAACAAGAATCACACCTTCCCTTCATTGTCTATATCTTCCAGTTTTGCACAAAGAGTGCACTTATGTTCCTACAAAAGACTTGTGAGAAGAATGTTTTGATAAAGTGTATAAAAAACAAGAAAATTCAGTGAAAAAAATCAGAAAATTTTCAGAAATTTTTTTCACTGAATTATCTCATTTTTTATACATTTTACAAAACAAACCTTCTCACAAGGCTTTTCTAGGCACAGAAGTGCACTCTTTGTGCAAACCTGGAAGATGTAAACAATGTGGGGAAGGAGTTATTCATGTTTGAAAAATAACATGTGACTCAATTGAGGAATGCAGAAAATTTCCCAACATGCACCCTGTCCTTAATTTGTAGGTATAGGGCCTAAGTCTAACATAAATTGCATAGTTAGTAATAATGCAACTGCATGATGCAATAATGCAAGTTGAACAATACAAATTAAAAGAGACATCCTTCCCAATTTTCGTTTGGGGCATTTTCACAAAGTTTCATTATGGACATGTTTTAATTTTAGACCTTGCCACAGCACTTGGCATCCCTGAAAACCAAAGAACACCAATAAAAACCGACACTAGACAGGACACAATTGAAAAGAAGATTAAAAACATAGAAAGAGGCTATGAAGGCAGTTTTGGAATGGTAAAATGTTATGTCTGACTCATTTAATGAGTTTTAAGCTTTAGATTTGCTTCTAAGTTTGACTGTGTGACTGTACATTTGACCTCAATTCAGTTTTGAGTCATAAATTATGATTGTAAGATATGATTTTTGCATGGGTTTTTACGAGTTGTTGCTTTAACTCAAAAAGTAGTGGATACTCGAGTAGGAACAATTTTGCTATTAGATACAAAATCCATAATATTCATATGATATCATATCAGACCTGCCAACCTCCCATTTAATATGGGAATTTCCTGCTAAATTGTTTGGGCCAGCTATAAAACACAATCAAACTGTGGTACCAATATACCCAACTATCTCCAACTTGAAATGACATCAATCACACAACACAATTGGGCACAACCCGATACCTACTTGATTTGGCACAAACAGACATCCAACCAGCATAAGACAATCACAACATAACAAATTAACATGTCAAATTAACATGAAACAATTGGGAACAATCGATACCTACTCAATTTTGAACAATGTGACTCAACCAGCATAACACAATCACAACATAACACAACCAATTGTCAAATTAACATTAAACAGTTGGGAACAACTTGATGCCAAACTAACATAACAAACCAAGTACAACCAGATGAATGACCACCAAAACACAATTGACTGTCACCCAATCGGAAATAACCCAAAAATGAACCAACACAACACAGCCAAATCATCATAACACAATCTAGCACAAATAGATAAACAATGACCAAAACACAATCGACTATCAAAATATCACAACCCAATTGGGCACAACCCAATATTAGACCAACACAACACAGGCAATAAAACCAAACTGAACAGTTACACAATAAATTGTTGAATTGATACAACACAATTAGCCACAACCATAGCACTTAATACTTAATTTACAACAGGTAAAACACAAACAAACATGATTACACCGTTTTTTGAAAATTTATCTATAAAAAACAAAGGACATCTATCTCGTTTTTTGAGAAATTGACCAAAAACTAGTTTTTTGAAAAATCTATCAGAAAAACTACTGATTTTTCAAAAATATACCACAAGTACTTCCAAATTTTCAAAATCTGCCCCTGGGCACTTATTACAGTGGATACTGTTTAAACCTATTTTTGAAAAAATTAGCACATTGAAATTATGGGCCTCAATTTTTGATGAAATCCTTCTTAGCCCGGAGGGGATTTTCAGTAATAATATTTGGGCTTTAGTCCACATTCCTTGACTGATACATACTATAACAGACTCATTAATTGTGTTACATTTTCAGCTAGAAGAGTATGATATCCACAACAGAGCAGAACACTATGTTACAACTGTTACAGCTGACCCAACTTTCTATGTCTTACCAGATGACATTGTACAAGAAGATGAAATCAAGTACTCAAGCATGAATAATCGATCTTATTTCCCTCAAGGGAATCCCCAGCTTCACAACAAACAGAGCATGTTCATCCATATGCCTCACCTTGGTAAAACAAAGAAACGAAAGTCATACGATAAAATGGATTGTTACGTGCATCATACACTGCACCAGCATCATGACCCCACTGATACCAGCACTGTTCTACCTGAAGGTACGTCCTATTGCTGATGCTCTTTAGTGACCAATAATGCCCGATTAACAACTAGTCTGAAATCCCCTGCAACATTCAATGTTTCCACATTTACATCAATAAGTAATTTTGATGGACTTAATTGTGATTATAAGCCACTAACTCACAATGTTGCCATTGACCAACATTTGTTAAGCCAGATATGTTTCCTTTATTTTATATTCTATGTAATTTTAATCCATGTTCCAGGCACCAAGTTGATCAAGCCACCTAACAAGCTGGTTGAAATAGTGGCCCAAGCCATTGATGGAAGTCCTGATAAATTATTACAAGTTCAGCAGGTCTATTCAGTCTTACAGTAAGTTTTTATATTTTTTATATTTTATACTACATGTACATGTATTAAACTCAAGAACAGGTTTATACATAAAGGGGGTGGGGTGGATGAGGGTCAGCAATTGCATCACTAGGTTGATTTACATAACTATAATCTTTGTTAACAGTGTCATAATGGTCAATACCATGGAAGGTCATCTAGATTTAAGGTCACATTGAGAAGTCAAGATCAGCTTGCAAAAAGTAAACACTGCTTAAGTCAAAATATAATAAGTTGTTCTAATAGATGTCACCTAACATCAGTTTAATAGATAAAATATAAAACAAAGTACATGTCTTGTAGACATTTTAGTTTCTGAAAAAGCACTCATGATGTGATGAATTCTTCACAATTAATGTGTTCATATTTTTTCCAGGAACAAGTACCCCTACTTCAGATATATGGACAAGTCTGCCATTACAAGCTGGAGGGTAAGTATTTTGATCACTAAGAACTCTTGACTTGATTGTTGAGTTTATAAAAAATAGTTCATTACCTTTTTGCAATATAAACAAAATAATTCCTATTTTGACTTAGACATAGCTTTAATATAGTACACTCACGCCCGGTGATCGTACAAAATTGATGGAGGGGGGATTAGGCGATTTCTGCAAGAAAACTCAACAAATTTGGAAGATTTATTTTTTCAAGAGAAAATTTACAACTGAATTGCCAAATGAATAGGCGCAGTGCATGGCAAAATATGTTAGGTCATCTAGTATTTTTTTTTAACTGATACCCTTCTAAGATATGAGATCTATTAAAAAAGGCGCATCATCACCAATGTGCAAAGGTCAATGTTTTTACTTTAAATTGGGCAACAATGGTCTACACGACCTGGAATAAATAGGTATAAGTTATTATCACAATACTAATGACATTGCTCACTTTTTAGAGTTAGTTTCAATGAGTTATACAAAAAAATCAAAATAAATTATGGAGGATGGAGGGGGGGGGATTTATATGTCTTAACGATGGAATAAATTCACAAGAACTCGTTTATTTCAAAAAACTAAACTCAGTACCCCAGTAAGAAACTGGATATTATATCTTTGGAGAACGAAAAATGGGAAAATTTGGAGTCATAAGAATAAATTCAAGTAGCATGTCTTATCATGTCTTATATACATGTGATCCCCTCCTCCATCCGATCCCCCCCTCCATCCAATATTCATTTATTTTGATTATTTTTTGTATAACGCATGGAAACTAACTTTAAAAAGTGAGCAATGTCATTAGTATTGTGATATTAATGTCCCTTATACCTATTTATTACAGGTCTCAGGGGCGGATCTGGGAACCAACAAGGGGGGGGGCCCAAAGTTCTTGTCTGAGAAAAAAATGTCCGCCCCTAAAACCAAAATGTGGGCCCAAATTTTGAAATCTTGAGGCCCATTTTCTTCAAAATTTGGCCTAAAATGAAAAAATAAGGCCTTAGAAGGCCCATTTATGACCAAAAAGGCCCACTTTTTGCGGCCACAAGGCCTTTTTTTGCCCAAAAATTTTTTTGGGCCCAATTTTTTTTTCTGGGCCCATCCAAGGGGGGGGGGCCCGGGCCCCTGGGCCCCCCCCCCATATCCGCCAGTGGGTCTTGTAGACCATTGTTGCCCGATTTATAGCAAAAACATTGACTTTTGCACGTTGGTAATGATGCACCTTTTTTAATAGATCTCATATCTTAGAAGGGTATCACTTCAAAAAAAAAACTGGATGACCGAATATATTTTGCCATGCACTGCGCCTATTCATTTGGCAATTCAGTTCTCTTGAAAAAATAAATCTTCCAAATTTGTTGAGTTTTCTTGCAGAAATTGCCTAATCCCCCCTCCATCCATTTTGTACGATCACCGGGCGTGACACTATTTCATTAAACAATGTCATAAGTTTCATGTCTAAATTCACTTTTTGAAAAAATGCTAAGATACCTGAAAATAATGAATTTCTGAATTTATTGTTTCTACTGCAGTTCTTCTTAAAATGTTATTTTTGTAGAGCTCAATCCGACATGCCTTGTATCAGAAATGGTTTGTGAAAGTTCCCTTTACAACTGACCTGATCAACTGCAAGGGAAGTTACTGGTGCCTCAACAAGATGTATATTCCCAAGGAGTGGAATATGCCAGGCATGCCAGTCATTCCCAAACATGGTGAGAGCTTTTCTAGTGTGAGATAGTTTTACTTGATACTGTACTCTGACAGAGAAAAGGAAGTTTTTATCTAGCAATTGCAAAATTCATTTATCAGATGTATTTTCTTTAAGAACTTTGTGATTTGACAGAAAAATATTCAATGGATTATCTTACAGAATCACTTTGAACTGAGAATGGGTAACACACCTACCATGTTATGAAGTGCACTGGTAGGCTGTCAGTTGTGAGCAGTCAATCATCTTGTCAGACCTAGATTGTGACATTTGACCTCAAAATATTTGTGATATTTTTCAGTTGTGCCCCCAAGGTCAATGCCAAGGAATGGATATGCAATGGATATAGAGAACGACCCGAACAAACTCGAAGATCTGGCTGCTGTGCAGACACTCACGATGCAACATGCAAACATCCATACCAACTTCCCAGATGTCTTTAACATCGGTGGCCAGGACTTTCCCTTGTACACCCCTGCTTCAGTGAACACAACTTTCCAACAGGGTCCCCAGTATGGATACAGCACAATCACTACAGCTACAGGGTTCAGCACACCTACTGTTTTGGATCTTAGCACTACAACATCTCTGGGACTCGGTACCACTACAGAGAAAAGCAGTACAACAACCAGTCTGATTCATATCAACCCCCCAAGAGTATCAAGTATATCGTTACCAAAATATAGCTCAACTCCAACTGGAAATCTTGAATCTTTGAATTTAACATGTAGTGATGTAATGCAGGATTCTGCCATCGGAGACTCTTTGTCAAACACATCCAGGAGCCCAAAGGATAGCCCTGCAACACAAGTCTCAATTTCAAGCCCAGTCTTTAGTTTCACAGAGCCAATAGATCTCAGTCA
This sequence comes from Owenia fusiformis, assembly GCA_903813345.2. NCBI lineage: Eukaryota > Metazoa > Annelida > Polychaeta > Sabellida > Oweniidae > Owenia > Owenia fusiformis. The sequence goes on from CAIIXF020000006.1 coordinate 3,064,287, forward strand.
AACCTCAAAGGTATGTCTTGTATAATGCAAAAGTTCAAAAAGGTAAAAGTATTAATACAAGTGTATCATTCAGTTTGTGATTCAGTTATATTAACTGAACTAGAAAATGAATTTTCAGAATTTTGACATTTGGGTTATTTTGGCTAAATTCAATATCAATATTTTTTAGAATCAGATCCAGACGATGTTTTGTATAAACCACATTCAAAATTATTAAATTGTATATGTTTTTGATTACAAATCAATATAAAACCACCTTGACAGCAATGTATCTTTCTTGTTTCCTCAACCTTCGACAGCCAGTTTAAAATAGATTTGAGTTTCAGGGAATTTATCTTAAATTTTGCCAAATTCTTCAAAATAAAATGGGTGCCAAATTAACCAAAATTACAATAAATCATTGTTCATGTAATTTTAATTCATATATATAAGTCTGACGTCATGTAGTACATATTAACAGTAGATTGTCAATGCATTGATTAATTTGCTACTCCAGGAAAACAAAGAGAATAAGCAACCCTCCAGTCTGTTGGACACTCCAGTGAGGAAGATACCGAAGGGGGACCAGATCAGGTGCTCCCTCAAAATCAAACAGAATGTGCCCAAGGAGAAGGCCACAAAGGGAGCAAAGCTAATTGATAAATTATCTATAAAGCAACATCATCCCGATCGATCTTCCCTAGGTAAGTACTGATAAAGTAGTGTAGATGTATATTCAATGCTCTGAAGTCATAGAGGCAGTGTATATTTTTCAGGCAATAAAAAATGGTAAGAAGCATCTGAATCTGAACCACCCTCATAGCAGAACAAACAAGTTGCACATACAGCCATATTGTTTTCCGATTCCCCCATATGTGCATGCATGGCAGAAGGCATCGCTATGTAAAGTCCCTAAAGGCATGATCTACCAAAACTGAATTTGTACTTTTATAAATAATTAATGCTACTTGATTTCAGGTAATATGACCAGTAAGCCCATATCCAAGTTCACCTCAAGCTCCCGCCCCAAAGGTATCCCTCTTAAAGAGTCCAAACAAGGAAAGAATGGTGAATGTGATGATCAAGATAGTGGATATAGTGGAAGTCCATTCATGTGGGCTGAAGACTACAAGGGAGAGATCCACCCCATTATGTACCCAGGGCCTGTGTATTATGTACCATTCATGCCTGAAGGGCAGTCAGGGCATTACCCGCCAATGTATTATGCCCCAGATCATCCGTATGAAGAACATTGGTAGGGACAGCAATACACACAATTGCAGGCACACAGTGGATGGCTAATGTGGGCATAGAGGAGGTGATAAGTGCGAATATCACCATCAAGGAGTGTAGTATGTATAAGCTAAATGCCATATCATTTTTGGCTCACACAGTGAGCCTATGGGATCGACCAGGCATCCGTCCGTTGGTCCGTCCGTCCGTCCGTTGGTCCGTCTGTCCGTCCGTCCGTCAACATTGGCCGCACAAATTATTCTGCCATTCGGATTGAGTCATTTCCACATTGATTTTATGCATATCCATAATGCCTATATATCAAAGCTCTTGGAATTACAGTTTTTGGTGTTTACTAAATTTGTGGGTCAAAAAAACAGTAAAAATAAGTTATTTTTCAACTTGCTTCAATTTGACCAATTTTTTGGGAAATCATCTACAAGTTGCCAGAAGCTCAAATCTGACATTAGTTTTAGGATTTGACCTTTACTTGACCTTCAGTGACCTTCGAAAAGTCAAAAAAGTTGATTTTTCAAATTGATTTTTGGATGTAAATTTTGGTCAGCTTTATCACAAAAGACCTTACTGAGCTCTGAATAAGTAAAATTTTCAAGGTCAAAGGTCATCAAACTAGGTCACACAACTGTGCTATCAAATTTTATTTCTCAAAGTTCGAGACTTCTAATCCAAATCAATATTTTTGTTTAAAGTCAAGATATACATTCCTCTGAAGGTTCCAAACTGTGTGAGCACAGGACCGTGGGTCCTATTTTTGTGATATACATGTACATGTATGAAAGACCCTGGCCAGTGGCCAGTTGGCAGTGTGTGGCTAGCTATGAAAGAACTCAGATGTGCATTGTTAGAATAGAAGTCAAGTTATCATATACTTCCTTAGAAATGGGCTACCTTTGAAACTTCAGATTTGAAGCTAGAAATAAGCAAAAAAGAAACAGATTAACAAAATGATGAGCTACAGAACATTTTTAGAAACTATATTACCTTTTTAGAAACTGTATGTGGTAAATAAAATATGGGAATACAGTTGTGAGTCAATGCAATTATAACGCAATGGAATACCAATTGTAATGCAATAAAATTCCAATTGTAATGCAATGAAATATCAGTTGTGATGCAATGAAATTCCAATCGTAATGCAATGAAACACCCATTGTAATGCAATGAAATACCAATTGTAAAGCAATGAAATACCACTTAAAATGCAGTGAAATACCAATTGTAAAGCAAAGAAATACCACTTAAAATGCAGTGAAATACCAATTGTAAAGCAATGAAATACCATTTAAAATGCAGTGAAATACCAATTGTAAAGCAATGAACTACCATTTAAAATGCAGTGAAATACCAATTGTAAAGCAATGTAATATCCACTGAGGTAAGGTTTGAAATAATTGGATGAATGGGACATTCTATTTAATACATTTTCAACTTTTTTCTTTTGACACCTTCATTTGTATTCATTGCAATTTGTAATGTTATTCTGTACCTGTACCACTCTATATGTTGATACTTAACATGATATGTTAGGGAATATATCACCACTGATGACGTTTTTGTGCAGTGCTTACATTCGGAAATGGGTCAAACACGTTATATTATTAGAAAAGAACTCATTGTGGATAGTCTTGATTTTTAAGTATAAGAAGTTGATTTTTTCCTATGGAAAATCTATCAACAAATTAAAAGTTTCAGTATGACAAAAATACTGAAAATTAAAAGGGTCAAAGCCCCATACATGTGTTTGACAATTTCTTTTGAAGAGCTGAAAGCTTATTTAGAACATGGATGTTTGTTAAAGTTAACTTTATTTTTCATAACCAATGCATGTAGCATGCTCTAAGCTTTGATTTTGAACATGTCTCTTTCAATTAAAAAAGACTACAACAAAACCAATATGGTTTTAAAAATAATTTCCTTTGCAACATTAAACTTTAGCAATAAATTGCTATTCTCATTTTTAGTCATTGTGCATTGTAAACGATGAATTTGTATTTCTTATTGTAGCTTTTATCATTCTTCTATTATATTTCACATTTGGTTATTTCAAGAATGATCAAAATAAATCAGTTGTATCCAACAACTTTATATTATAATTGTACATATGATGCGTAAATTATGTTGTACATAAGATTAATTTTGCTGTAATTACTGTAAATAATAAACATTTATTTCTGTATAAAAGTATGTAATTTAATGCACATTCTATATACACAATGTATTATACAGTATATTATTTAAACTAGAAAATAATTTATTGCAAATATTTTGTATAACATTTTGGTTTTTATTACTCAAGGGAGCAATAAAAGAAAAAATAAATGAATTTGACTGTTCTGTATAATTGGCAATAATATAGAAAATTTTTCGTTGAAATGGTATGAATAAAATTGAACGCTCATTCTCCTGCCAAAGTATCTGTCTGAAGTAATGTAATAAATGGTTAATCATTTTGTCAGTCAAAAATTTTGCAATGTCATGTAAAACTTTGTGGTGCTAAATAGCGAATAATTTGTTGGAAAGTAGATTTCAATTAATAATATAAGGTATTATAAAATATAAGGTTTTCTGGAATCATTTTTGGAAATGTCAATGTCTAATTTTAACCCTTGAATGTCCAGGCCACTTTCTATTGTAAGTTTTCAAATAGTAGAGCAATACCCTGACCTCCTCCAATACAGGCTGATCCAATAGCATATTTACTAGCAGTGCGTCTGAAAATACAAGTAAAACACACATAAGTATGAGCATATAAAACAGAAATGCATTCTTTACATTTAGAAATATTTGAAGATATTGTTACTCAGCAACAATGTTAACAATGAGTATCTTCATTTGGGAATGGTGTCAGGGGCACCCGCTAGATTAGGTTGGCTAATGCTGTGGAATAGTGGTAGATATGAGATTTATCCCCCTGAAGAACCACTAAATTAAATTGATGCAAATATGTCCTATATCCCAAAATCAACAAATTTAGCTATAGCGCAAAATCAAAGACAACCAATATAGCCACATCCTATCACATAGCCATTGACTAGATTTTGGTTGACATTTATAATCCCATACAACATAGCCACACACAATCGCATTGCCACAGATATTGTATAGCAACAGCCAATCACATACTGTAGTCAAAGACTGTGGAATGAAAATAACACACATATTCCCATTTTTCTGATCAAACAGCCATAAAAGACCCCTGTGCCCAAAACATTAAAAGTGATTTAATTTTTACAAGTACAAACTCTTACTTAAGTTCAGCTACAAGGTGAGCAGTAATTCTGGAACCTGAGCAGCCTACAGGGTGACCTAGAGCAATGGCACCACCATTAACATTCAGCTTGGACATGTCTATACCTAATTCTTTAGCGCAAGCTATAGTCTGAGGTGCAAAAGCTTCATTTATCTGAAAAAGAGATAAAAATATATATTTTAATGAAAATACACATTTTAGTTTGACACATATTAGTTGTCATTCATTTCATTACAGGCCTAAATGATAAGATTTAGTCCCCTCTATATTAAAGCTTTTGGTAGACATTGAAATAACATGTTAATATTAAGGTTGTTTTTCATGAAAAACATTGAAAATGTGTTACTTCAAATAAAAAAAAACAACAAGAAGGTGCGTTCAACTCCAAGCCCTCTTCCAAAAAATAGGTTTTGCAAAATTTTGCCATGTTGTTCCATACCTCAACAAGGTCAATCTCAGCTAAAGTCTTCCCTGTCTTCTGGAGCAGGTTTGTGATTGCTGGTACTGGTCCTATTCCCATAATGCTAGGATCACAGCCTATAAAAAAATAATGGAATAATGGATGTGTGTTACCATAGGTACTAAGCTCATATGGAAATTATCTGTGGCAGCCATTTTGATTTTGCAAGAATACAGTGTTCGCTTCATTTTTTAGTTATATGCTAACTTATAAAAATCTGGAACAAACAAATCACTGCAATTGTTGATTTTTGACAAAATAGATTTTAACTATGAAATTTTCCACTAATGTTTGTCCAGACCACTATAATAGCCTTAAATAACAACAAGAAATTTATACAGCATTCAAAACCTAGCAATGCATGCCTGGTAATGTGTGAATATACATTACTTAACCCAATGGTATACCTGATATATGGTATCCTACTATTCTAACTAAAGGAGTAAGATTGTGTTGCTTGACTGCATCTTCACTGGCAACTATTACAGCACCTGCTCCATCACAGATTCCCTGAATTCAGAAATAATACTGATTAGTTAATGAAAACACAGGATGAAATTCTGGGCTAACATATATGATCAACGCAAGTTAGAAATAATACATGTAGAAACAAAGGCATCTTTTATCTTTTAAAAGTACAGAAAATATACAAAAAGTACAAAAATATAGTCTAAGATAATAAATTGATGGTCAAATAGTGACAGAACATAAATTAGTACTTAAAATGAAAGAGAATGTCCAAAATTCTACAGAAGATTAACTATGCAACCACTTGCATTACAAGTTGCGTACGCTAAATGACAGTTAATGTTCTGTAAAATACATTTCTCTGTATAATAAATTGAAACTTACAGATGCATTTCCTGCATTGACAGTTCCGCCTTTCTTGAATACTGGGGGCAGTTTGGATATCTGAGCCATGGTTGTCTCAGGCTTTGGGTGCTCATCAACCTCAAATACAACCTCACCCTTCCTGCTCTTTATTGTAATAGGAGCCATCTCCTCTTTGAATCTACCACCATCTTGGGCTGAAGGAGAGGTCACAAAATCAGTCATTGGGTGGAAATTATTAATATGAGTTGTGTAGATGAGTTCTAAAATGCATCGAAATTAGAAACGAGAAAACAGCAACTCAACAGAGTAGCAAATCTCACTGAACAAAAACTGTTTTGATAAATGGCAGCCATCTTGAAAATTTCTTCTTGAACAGAGCTCCCTTGTCCACGCCTAGCCATCGCGTAGGTAGGCGTCACCGTACAGCGTCAAAAAATAGCGGAGTACAGTTTTCTGTACGGTGACGCAAATCAACTGCTTTGAAGCAAAAACTATGACATGTATTTAAAAAAAATTAATTTGATGAAAACTAATACGATTTCATGTGAAATAAAACAGCATTCTCTTAGGAATGGTTTTAACTTTGTAATTATGATAAATGTTTTACGAGCACTGTTCGGATTTTTTCTAAGTGAATCGGCCCACATAATCGACCAGAGTGAAAAAAGGTTGTTTTTTCACATTTTGTTTGGTTATTATTTTCCCTGCCGTCTGAGAGTATGGATTATTTTTATGAGAATATGTATTTGTCGACTACACATTTTAGAACGGGCGAAGATTCAACAAACAACCATTCATTATGTATATTTAAAAAATATCAAATTTGTACGGTGACGCATCAGCTGTACGTTGACGATTCATTATAATTTGTGAGAAGTAATATAAAGAATTCATTATTTATTACTTCAAATCACATAAGTTTTAGCGTGGATGTTCAAATGTTGATCCAATCAAGTATCCCTCGTATACATGTTGTCAAAATGATCAGTGAAAGTTACTGCAGTCACTTTTGCATTTAAGATGGCGGACAGGAAGTGTCGATCTCAATATTTTTAGTTTTCATCGAATTCTTTAAAGTTGGCGTTATGCTTTGATGAACTATGAGACTAGGCTTATATGAAATGGAAACTCTGGAGTATGATCATTTGTTCATATATAGTGCATGGGCGCTACAATTCAACGATATCTTCCATCGCTTAATGGAAGGTTACTGGAAATGTGTGATACGGTAGGGGTCATGAAACCAAAAAGTCAGTATATTTGTTGCTATGTTATTATTGTTTTAAAACAAGGGATGTCACAAGTAAATCTCATCTTGCACGTGTGACTTTTAGGATGAAAGTTGTAATATCTTGCATGGGGTAAAAATGGCTATGTAGGCTATCTTTGTTAGTCATATGAGAAAAGCCTGGTCTGTATTTCAAATGATATCAAAGCATTGCCTCAACTTTCAAATAGTTAATTCCATGAAAACTAAAAATATCGAAATTAATACTTCCTGTCCGCCATCTTAAATGCTAAGGTGACGGCTGTAACCTTCGCTTGATACTTACCAGTGATAATGTAGATCTGACGCTTCTTTACCTCTTGTTCGAACAGTAAGCTTAGAGTTGAATGTGTTTCAGTATTTAATCCTTGTTATCAGATATACGAATTGATCTCTTCAATGTTGAATGAGATACAGCATTTGAATTTCCACACAAAAACTTATGGAATCTTAAGTTAATTTTGAGGTCATATATTACACTTCATGAAATCTAAGGAATCGTCACCGTACAGCAGATGCGTCACCGTACAGATCTGATCTTTTTTAAATAAATGCACTGAATGATTATTTGCCGAATATTCATCTGTTCTAAAATGTGTAGATAACAAATACATATTCTCATAAAAATAATCCATACTCTCAGACGACAGGGAAAATAATAACCAAACGAAAAGTGAAAAAACAACATTTTTCTCTCGAGTCGATTGTGTGGGCCGATCCAGTCAGAAAAAATCCAAACAGTGCTCGAAAAACTTTTATCATAATTAGAAAGTTAAAAACATTGCTAAGAGAATGCTGTTTTTATTACACTCGAAATCGTATTTATTTTCATCTAATTAATTTATTTAAAACCCCCATTATAGTTTTTGCTTCAACTCAGTTAATTTTCGTCACCGTACAGAAACTGTACTACTGTATTTTTTGACGCTGTAGGGTGACGCCTGCTTACGCGATGGTTAGGCGTGTTGTCATCAGCATATAAAATTTGATTCAAATCTGTCAACTGGTAAGTAGGTTATCTAATATTATGTTTTTTTAAGAAAAATGGCTGCCATTTTGAAATTCAGGTACCATCTTGAAAATTCCTTTATCTCAAGACATCAGCATATAAAATTTGAATCCGTCCACTGGTACTTGAGTTATCAAAGATTATATTTTTTATAAAAAATGGTGGTCATTTTGAAATTTTGTAGTATTTTGATAATATTTTTTCGAGTGGAAGGTTTAATGCCTTTAGGCATCAGCATATGAAATTTGAACCAAGTTTATCCACTGGTTTTTGAGTTATCAAAGTTTATGTTCTGTTACAAAGAATGGCAGCCACTTTTAAATTTAGCTGCCATCTTGAAAATTCCTTCTCGACCAGAGCTCCTGTGTCCCTCGGTATCAGCATATAAAATTTGAACCAAGTCCTGCATTTCAGTTATCCAAGATTAATTTTTTTACAAAAAATTGGGGTATTTTGAATTGAGTGGCCATATTGAAAATTACTTCTCGAGCAGAGGTCCTACACTCATAAGGCATAAGCACATAAAATTTGAACAAAAATCTGTAAATTGGTATTTGAGTAATTGCCCCGTCACACGGACGGACTGACGGATGGATGGACGGCTTTCCTATATCCCCCTTGTACTTCGTTCAGTCGGATAATAATTTCTAGGTTATCATCTTTGACTTCTTTTTATACCTATCTAAATGAAAAATGTTTTTCATGCATAAAAACTGGAATTTGGATATGAAAACTTCCTACATTCACATAAAAAGTCTCTGTGAGGAAAAAACAAAACTTAGACTATAGGCAAAATCAAAATCTGTGATTGCAGCTCAAACGCTTCCTTGTTTCCTAAACATACGAGTCTCAAAAGGGCCCTACCTGCCTTCCATCTAGATTGAGATTGGAGAGCAAATGTGTCGCATTCTTCTCTGGAAATGTTGTATTTCTCAGCCAGGTTCTCAGCTGTAATTCCCATGGGAGTCTTGATATGGAGATCTGTTAAGGTTGCCCAGAGAGTATCCTCTAGCTAAAATGAATAGAGAAATGTTTAGAATATTTGCTTGTCATGTCTGTTTTCTAAATATCCCAATAATGCATACTTTATTTGAAAAAAAAGATTGTACAAATATCTAAAGATTGTGCAATTATTGATGCAATCTGTACATTTTGCACCAAAAAATTGGAGAGAAAACATGCATAAATCATAATTCTAAGTTCTTACTTTTAAATCCTGTCCTAGCTTAGTGCCAAATCGTGCCCCACGGAGAGTGAATGGTGCTCCACTCATGTGTTCAGAGCCACCTGCTATCCCTACATTGGCGTCATTGGTTAGGATATCCTAGAAAAGGAGCATATCGTTTAGTTAGGATAAGCATTCTACTGTATTTATGTACAGTACGCAATGTGGTGATGTGTTCTCTAAAGTTCCCAAAGTAAAGTCTCTAAGTAAAACTTCTGATTTCTTTTCCTTTAAATTGATGCAAGTTGACACAACCTCCAAACAAATCTCAATACAATCAAATTATAGGGCTTAAAGCTAAACTAAAACTGTAGAACCTGCTTCATTAGTATCAATTCTTCAAAACTAAATTAATAAATTTTAGAACAAAAAATTAAAATTAGGTTCTAAATACCCAAGTGGCTGAGACTGCAGTCTTGGAGAATGCCGGGTCACATTTAATTACAGTGTACTTTCAATTCTTCAAAACTATACAGACATAACACTGAGCCTGTAAATACCCAAGTGGCTGAGACTGCAGTCTTGGAGAATGCTGAGTCACATTTAATTACAGTGTACTTTCAATTCTTCAAAACTATACAGACATAACACTAAGCCTGTAAATACCTGGGTGGCTGAGACTGCAGTCTTGGAGAATGCTGAGTCACATTTAATTACAGTGTACTTTCAATTCTTCAAAACTATACAGACATAACACTGAACCTGTAAATACCCAAGTGGCTGAGACTGCAGTCTTGGAGAATGCTGAGTCACATTTAATTTCAGTGTACTTTCAATTCTTCAAAACTATACAGACATAACACTAAGCCTGTAAATACCCAAGTGGCTGAGACTGCAGTCTTGAAGAATGCTGAGTCACATTTAATTACAGTGTACTTTCAATTCTTCAAAACTATACAGACATAACACTGAGCCTGTAAATACCCAAGTGGCTGAGACTGCAGTCTTGAAGAATGCTGAGTCACATTTAATTACAGTGTACTTTCAATTCTTCAAAACTATACAGACATAACACTGAGCCTGTAAATACCCAAGTGGCTGAGACTGCAGTCTTGGAGAATGCTGAGTCACATTTAATTACAGTGTACTTTCAATTCTTCAAAACTATACAGACATAACACTAAGCCTGTAAATACCTGGGTGGCTGAGACTGCAGTCTTGAAGAATGCCGGGTCACATTTAATTACAGTGTACTTTCAATTCTTCAAAACTATACAGACATAACACTGAGCCTGTAAATACCCAAGTGGCTGAGACTGCAGTCTTGGAGAATGCTGAGTCACATTTAATTTCAGTGTACTTTCAATTCTTCAAAACTATACAGACATAACACTAAGCCTGTAAATACCCAAGTGGCTGAGACTGCAGTCTTGGAGAATGCTGAGTCACATTTAATTACAGTGTACTTTCAATTCTTCAAAACTATACAGACATAACACTAAGCCTGTAAATACCTGGGTGGCTGAGACTGCAGTCTTGAAGAATGCCGGGTCACATTTAATTGCAGTGTACTTTCAATTCTTCAAAACTATACAGACATAACACTGAACCTGTAAATACCTGGGTGGCTGAGACTATAGCCTGAAAGCCTGATCCACAGAGTCTGTTTACAGTGAGGCATGGCGTGGAAACTGGCACTCCGTTTCTCAAAGCAACATGACGCCCCAGATATGCAGCATCAGGAGAATTCTGAAATATACATGTATGTATATTGTTTTACAGGGTGTTTTGTAATGAGACTCTGATTGGCTGTGGATGGGGGAAGTCATTATGAAACACCCTGTATATTAGCAATTATTTAATATTTAAGTTGAATGATTTGTGTAAATTCTGAAAAATAATTGCTTTATTGTTCATAAACTGAATTTCTCGCAATGACACTTTTCATCTTAATGCTCGTGCGAGCAACAGCTACAATAAAAGAACTCATGTATTAACTAGGAAAATGGCAACTTTCTGGAATAGCAGATCCCACCAAACAAAACACATTTAACGAATCACTTAAAATTTTGATTGATTTTGAATAAACAGATAGATGTACAGATTATTTATCTCCCTACTCGAATAACAATGTTCAGTGGGATATTGAGGCAAAAACTATTAGATTATAAATTATGTAACCTCCTTTCTCCTATAAGCCCTGGTTCTTATTACGAGAATGCCCAGAAATGGCTGATCATACAAAGCAAAAAATCTAATTGAATTAAAAGTCTCGAAAATATATACCAATGTCATGTAAGAATGCCTGAGATACTGACACAAAATATTAAAAAATAATGTCACTTGAACTATTGAGTGTAGATAAAAAATGAGTCATATATGTTCTAAGAAGTTTAACTCAAAACATTTAGAGCGAAGAGGTGTGCGCCACAAATGGTTAGACGTCCCTGATGATAAGTTAACTGAGTTTAAGTACAACCAAAGTTCCATTATAAATTATCTCATAACTCAAAGTCTACTTTTGTAACTCAAAGTTCAATGTTGTGTTTGATTACAACACTTTAAAAGTTCTAAAATTAAATGAATAGACGCCTTCTGAATAAATATTTTAACTTGGTAATTAGTTTAATTCTTTTTAAATTCTGTTCACACAAGAGAGTTTAAATAGTATTTACAATCTCATTCATAGCTGATTTATAGTTTTCTATTATATATTTCCCTATCAAAGCACATGATATAACTTTAAGTTATGAAATTTAATGTAAGGGTTCTACATTATAATTTATGAAATCAATCCTCACTAGTAGCAGTTTCTTAGATTTAAATATACAGAAATTCTAAGAAATTATACAATACAGGAATATTACAAAAATAGCCTAGTGAATAACTTCTTGATCTAATCTAATAAAAAGAACATTCATACACATTCACAAAAATAAATAATTATCTCAAAGTTCTTAGAATATAGACGTCAACTCATTTCTTTAGTTTTTTATGTGACTCAAACTTTTGCATTAAAAACTTTAAATATTTTTAAACAAGCAGGCTTTTTAAATGGGAGTTATTAAAATTCCTATGGTATGGTTAATCCAGGAAAAGGTCTTGCTTCTGGTCACCACACATTCTTTTAGACCTCCCTGCCAAGCTATCTTTTTGAAAATGTCTATCTTTTTACATACAAAAATATAATAGTGAAATGAAATGGCACAATCTGAAGAGCTCATATGGTGTAAATTTTTCATTTAATTAAAAAACAAGTCAAGTTTTCACTCAACATTTCTGTTATCTATCTACGGACCAGACACACATTGTTTTTTTCTTGGCTTTGTATGATATTTTCATTCATCCCAGTTAGTTTCAAGCTAAATGTGCAAATCTGTCATATGATGATAAGAACAGTATTGTACCACTTTAAACCCAGCATGATCTAATTGCATAATGAGTGTTAATAATTTATCACAAATGCACCCTACCTGTCCAACACTGCCTACAACACATGTGTCAATGATTTCTGGGTTGATACCTCCTGCCTTTAATGCAGCCCCTGCAGCAATCGCTCCTAAATCTACAGCTGTAAAGTCTTTCAGCTTACCACCAAATGCACCAAATGGTGTACGCTTAGCTGCCACAATAAATACGCCTAAAAGCAATCGAAGGATACATATCTCTAGATCTACAAATTTTTGCTTTGAAAATTCATTTAGTGTTATTTCTGTTGAAAAATTCAATGTATAGTACAGTGTTTTCCACAGGATTTTTTATCAAGTTGGTGCAAAGTTCTAATTTCACAATTCAGATCAAAATTGATCAAATATGCCCATCTTTATGATTTTTCTCATTTTCAAGTGCGTGTAAATTTTCAGGTGGGTGCAAGCTTGTTTTTAAAATCTCAGGTGGGTGCCGGGAGAGTACATATATTTGCATTAATCTCATCAATCATTACTTTGCATATATTCACGCCCGGTGATCGTGAATATGGGACGGAGGGGGGAGCAGGCAATTTCTGCTAGGAAATTCAACAAATCTGGAAGATTTATTTTTTCAAGAAAAAGTTTACTATTGAATTGCTAAATGGATAGGCGCACGGTATGGTAGAATATGTAAGGTTTTCTGGGATTTTTTCTGAAACGATACGCATCTGAGGTATGAGATCTATTAAAAAAGGCGCAAGGCCATCAACAGGCACAAATCAACGTTTTTGCTATAAATCAAGCAACAATGGTCTGGACGACCTGTAATAAATACTTGTAAGTGATGTTATCATAACTAAATTAATGTCATTGCTGAATTTATAAAATAAGTTTCCATATGTGAATTAAAAAATAATCGAAAATAATGAATTTGGGACGGAGGGGGGGGAGGGGACGGAGGGGGGGAGCAATATGTATATAAGACATGATTAGAGATGTTTCGCGACTTTAAGTCCTTTTACTCCAAATGTCCCCATTTTTCAGTCTCCAGGGGTATATCATCCAGTTTCTTACTAAGTTAATGAGTTCATTTTTCAAATACAAGAATTCGTGTGAAGTTGTTTCACTTTATAGAATTATTACTCCCACCCTCCGTCCCCTCCGTCCCATTTTAATTATTTTCGATTATTTTTTATTTTACGTATGGAAACTTATTTTATAAATTCAGCAATGACATTAATTTAGTTATGATAACATCACTTACAAGTATTTATTACAGGTCGTGTAGTCCATTGTTGCTTGATTTATAGCAAAAACGTTGATTTGTGCCTGTTGATGGCCTTGCGCCTTTTTTAATAGATCTCATACCTTAGATGCGTATCGTTTCAGAAAAAATCCCAGAAAACCTAACATATTCTACCATACCGTGCGCCTATCCATTTAGCAATTCAATAGTAAACTTTTTCTTGAAAAAATAAATCTTCCAGATTTGTTGAATTTCCTAGCAGAAATTGCCTGCTCCCCCCCCTCTGTCCCATATTCACGATCACCGGGCGTGATATTGAGATATTACTGTCAAAACAAGGACTCAAACATGGATGACAACCCAGGTGTATATGTAAATAGATGATTGATCATCTTGGATTTTCAACCCGAATACCAAACAACCAAACTGAAATGAGAAAATCCAAAATGGTAAGACTGGCTTGACAAAGGTCTTGCTTGGTCTGCCTAAAGCAATAGACATTGTCAGGTTAAATATACCACAATACAATACAAATGATACAAACTATATGTTAGTGCATAACAACATGTTAATTACTATGTATGAGGACAGGGAGGCGATGTCATCCATGTAGGTAGTTGTCAGACAATGGACTGCGCTGAATGTCGCACAATTACAAACATGGACGACATTGCCCCCTGTCCTCTAAACCATATATTAGAAAATGTTATAAGACGATCAATCCAATAACATCTATATACTCCGGTCCTCATCTAGCAAATCAGTCAGTCCATGAAAAAGGTAGTAAGTAAAAAAAATTCTTTTTGTTTCTTATTCTCTTCAACAGTTGAATGAAAAACAGGAATAATTTACATTCTTTTGTTGTTGAGGGTGCCTGAATTTTTACCAACAGACTAAATGAGAATTGCTACTTTCACATCGTAACCAAATGTTTCAGTTGTGATATTGGTCTGGTTCAAGAATGTCTTGAGCCTAAGTTGGGTCAGGCTAGGCTTGGTTAACTACTACTACTTTTCCCTTGGCTTATGCTTTTAGCTTAGTTCACTGCTAATTTTGAATAATTTGTTCTGAAAATTCAAATTCAATTGAAGAAATATTTCAATTTTTATTGAAAAAAATATTCAGTCAGATTTAGAAACATATTTTTATCGGTTTTCGAATTGCCGAAGAAAATGTAAAGTATTGTTTTCGTAGAAAAGTGTCGTAATTATTTAACTATTGCAATATTCTTATTTGAAATACTACTTAAGGTGATTTCTATTGCAAAATAGTCCTGAAATGTTTACCTTTCGAAAGTGCCATTTTTCACTTAGAATCTCAGGGATTGAAGAGCTCTAGATCTAATAAATTTCACGGGTGAAGAACAAGTAAAGTCGTACACCCTCGGTGCAAGGATAATATTTTCTCTTACTCATAATCTAGGCTATCAAGGAGAATATTTTATCCTTAGGCATTAACTTAATACCTAGACTAAGTTTTTTTCAAACTATGCTAAGTAAATAGTAGATTCTACACGATTTCAATATTCAAGAAAATAATATTCTATTCCCGGGGATTTGTTCAGCACACTATTTAATCACCATGGTAGTCAAAGACTTATATTACAAAAAATTAAATTAGGAATTCAATTTTAAGTGTTCGAAGATTATTTGTAGTTACAGATGCTCATTATTAATTCAATAAATGCCTTTAATAGATATCAAATTGTCCCGATAAAAACCTCCCACTGAACGAAATTGGGTGTTATGTACTGGACGAAACAAAGTCAATTTCGCGGAAATGATACTTTCTGTTTCAGTGCCAGAACTGGAAACGTTTGTGTATTTATCACAGTGAATCATCATATTTTAGTGTTGTGCGCATTGTTATATGATGGGGCAGTTATTCGGGATCATTTCTGGCAATAAGGAGCAGGAGAAAAGGTAACAAAACCATGTTAAATGAACTGTAAAGAAATGTTATGTTGTAAAAATATTTTTTTAAATGGATGTCAAAATCAAATTGCAATAGCTATTCCATTTCCAATAGCCTAGAGTCTAGATCTAGTGGTGAATACCTTTTCATGAATTTTCCTGAATCTATGAATACATGAGCAATGCAGATCTGGACAGGCCTGAATTGAAAGTCAGGTCAGCAGGAGTGGATCTGGGAACCAATAAGGGGGGGGGGCAAATGTCAAGTCAGAGAAAAAAATCATATCCGCCAGTAGGTCAGAGTAAATAGGCTTTGGGTTTCTCACCTTGAGCCAGGCACCCAATCAGATTCAAAGTCGCGGTTTTTAATCTAGAAAATCTGGAGTTCCTTTGGTCAGGTAACCATACTGATACCGTAGCAAAGTAAATGACCAAGCAGATAATATATGAATTTCCCAGGTATCGTCATGTGTCAGCTAATTAATTTTGACAAAAATAATTTGACTGGTCAGCACAATCGGAAAATTAGCACATAAATCAGCTGATTTGGGGATTCTTTGTAAATAGTAAATGACCAAGCAGATAACATATGAATTTCCCAGGTATCGTCATGTGTCATCTAATTAATTTTGACAAAAATAATTTGACCGGTCAGCACAATCGCAAAATTAGCACATAAATCAGCTGATTTGGGGATTCTTTGTTGGTATAAGTGGATAGGTTAATATGTGATACGGATTGACATGCAAAAAAGTCCAGGGGGATTTGATTGTGCTTTCCCTGGGGTGCTTTCCTATCGCCAGGTCTCTCTTTAAATACTGTAATCTGGCTCACATTTATTGGGGTGGTAGCAAAGAGAACTACTTACAACTTATCTCTTTCAAAGGTTTCCTACTAGGCCTAGACTATATACTAGATAGATGTCTAATTAGTAATTGGTTGACCAAAGTAGTGCTCGCCTGGAAATGTGTTTTAAGTGGAACTGTTTCCTTAAGTCTTAGTGTTTCTCGTCAAATAATAAATTTATTGCATGTACATTGAGTAAGTCATACATGTAGGTGTTCTCCTTACCTCTTCTTCTAAGGCCATCTCCGTTTGTTCCAGCTCCAGAGTTCCAACTTGTACTTTCACCCTCTTGCTACTGTCATAAACAGAATTGTGTTAAAGATAATGTACCTTCGTGTATCTCTTGGTAAAAGATGCCAGTTCATATCTATACTGGTTTTTATTCATTATCTAGGATATAAGAAAGCTTCTGTCCATTTGTCCATCTGTTTACCCTTCTGTCCGGGCGATAACTCAAATACAGGTTGATGAATGTAGTTCAAATTTTATAGGCTTATGCCTTATGGGTGTAGGACCTCTGCTCAAAAAGGAAATTTCAATATGGCCACTCAATTCAAAATGGCTGCTTTTTTCAAAAAAATTTAATCTTTGATAACTCGAATACTATAGTCAAAACAGAAATGTTTGTGACTACTTTGAATTAAAAAAATAAGCAATCAAATGACCATATTGAAACAGTTTATGTAAAAATAGAAACATTTATATTCATCCTAACTTTTGTATATTTCAGATAGTAATGTATCATGTGCAGCAAAGCTGTGGCCTTTTGTAATTTAGGGAGTTTCAGCCATGTTAATTTTTCCGAAAATAACATGGCAGAGAAGTATCAAAATATAAGAGGACACAGATATGATAGCTAAACTACAAAACAAACCAAAATATACAAAAGTTAGGATAAATATAAATGTTTTTATTTTTACATAAACTGTTTCAATATGGTCATTTGATTGCTTATTTTTTAAATTCAAAGTAGTCACAAACATTTCTGTTTTGACTGTAGTGATGGATTTGGTTCAAATTTTATATGCTGATGCTTAAAGACAAAGAAGCTTTGCTGAAGAAGACATTTTAAAGATGGCTGCAGATTTTCAAAATGGTGGCCATTTCTTGTAAAAAATGTAGTCTTTGATAATTCAAGTACCCCTCCACTCAAGAAGACATTTCAAAGATGGCTTCCAGATTTCAAAATGGCCACACTTTTTTGTAAAAACTTAATCTTTGATAACTCAAATACCAGTGGACAGATTTGGTTCAAACCTTATATGCTGATGCCGAAGGACAAAGGAGCTCTGTCTGAGAAGTTTTCAAGATGACAGCTGAATTTTAAAATGGCTGCCATTTTTTGTAAAAAATGTAATTGATAACTCAAATACCAGTGGATGAATTTGGTTCAAATTTTATATGCTGATTCCTAGAGACAAAGGAGCTTTGCTTGAGAAGAAATTTTTAAGGTGGCAGCTTTTTATCAAAATTAGTGATTTCATTTTGCAAAATGATCAGCAGTTATTTTGTTAACCTGCATAAATAGGGATTCATTCTTAATTTTCCAATTGAGGCTTGAACGAAGCCTTTAAATCAAGGTGACCTGATAGAATTCTGATTTAAGTTTTTCATTTATTTGCATAGGCATACTATGTTATTATGATCTCATGAAAGCAAACAATTTTTGGTCTTAGTATATCATATACAGTTCTTTGTATGATTGAAACTAATGGCTGTTTCTCAGAAATATTAATTTTGAATTATTTCTCAGAAATAGCCATTTGATAGTATTATTTATAAACTTTGTGGTAATGATAACAGCTGATAATCAGCGTGCATGTAAAATAAGTGCAAACTTAATATATCTTTTAAACCTAACGATAACAAAATAAGAGCAAAACTCAAAATTATATGTGTTAAGCATAATCAATTATGTATTTTTTTAAAGTATGTAAGTATGTATTTTCATAAAGTTTAATTTTTGCATTTGAATATTATCTCAAACTTCTCAAAACTAATTTAACTGTTAGTTTCACTTTTGGTTTCAGAACTTAACCTTGTTGTTTAGATCACTTATTTTACTAATGCTTTTGGACATATCTAATGACAAACACTGCTTTAATTGTATGCTTTACACCTGGAAGGAATGAGAAGGAAGTCCTCAACTTCTTATTGGGGAGGTTGAAAATTTAGATTTTTGATATAGTGTTGGAGCAATCTGGGGATGTCTGATATATCTTAATAAAATTTTTCCAATTGTGTAGCATGCATTGTGTGCATTAGGCACAACAGACACTGCACCAATGCTAGTTTTCCTATTATTTTGTTTTACCTGACTATTACATGTTCATTAATTTCCAATGGATCTGGAGGGAGGGTGAAATCCTATATGATCCAAAGCTTAACTTTCTGTTCTGTTTTATTGTTTTAATGTTTAGATTAAATAGGAACAAAGCTGACCAAAACCTATAACCAAGTTGGTGAACAAGGAAGACTGAACACCATTCAAAAATTACAACTGCATGAATGTGTGACACCATTGTGATCGCTTCTACATGCATGGTGTGTAATGTTACAGCAGAATGGTGAACTGCTAGAACTGACACTAATTGAGGTATTATTGCTTGCATGCCGTAAATGTTTTTTAGTAAGAAGTTCACATGCTATAAAAATAAATGTTCAATACTAACAGTTTCAGATATAAAACTATTTTGACAAGTGTGCACACATACTGATGTGTTTCATTCAGCACACAAGTGTTCATCCATTTGTTGGTCCGATTGTTCGTCCAGATAAAATTGAATACTGCTGTCAGTTTTGGTTTATATTTTTTAAGTTGATGTCTTGTTGGCATAGACCCTTGATTAAAAAAGAACTTGCAATATGGATGAAACATGCCTCCAAGTTAATGTTGTTGCTTCATTTTAAATATTGTTATTGCTTTGAATTAAATAGGCAAGTTTGTTTCTTAGTGGCATTTATTTTATGACACGATAAACTCTCAATTTTGAATATTTTGTGGCTTGATACAAAATTAATGAGTTTCAGCTTATTTAGTTTGTCAATTTATAAGTGAACTAATCAAAAAGTTTCAGAGCTGCATTTAAATAGTATGACAATATTTGATATATGATTTATTACAGTGATATACCTCAAGCTGAAGATGATCCAGATCCTACAACTGAGGATTTAGGAATAAACACTTGTGAACTTTCGACTAATGATACTCAACTGTGGTGTAGCAAGAGAGTACAGAAACAAAGAAAGAACAGTGATATAACTGAAATAAATGATACTGTAGAATATTCAGTAGTTACAAGTAACATCTTTGGAAGTGACTATCAGAAAATGGCAGATGGGCAGAATGTCCCATCAGAGGATGTAGATCCCAATGCAGTGGTAAGTAAATGCTCAGGATGGAAAGACTTTTAGAAAACAGTGCCCATGTCAAATGACTTTAAAAACAATTGTTTTTTGCCATTATTTAGTGTTTTGAAATTTAAAGTAACTCAGCTTGTACTTGCAAATGCAAGTTTCAGCTGTCGACTACTGAATTAACCTCCTATTTTATGACCAACTCATTTGAATATGAATGGAATATTGTCAGGTTTATTTGTTTATTTTCAAATGAGTTGCCCATAAAATAGTAGGTTAATCCAGTAATTGACAGCATTGCATTGTGAATACAAGCCTAGTCTCTGAGTTTGGTCATTAAAGGTTCCTTTAGAACTAACTGTAACTTGCAACATAGACAAACCTTTTTATGTCTCCACCACATAGTTAGGGGCCATATTGTCGGCCTTTGGGCGTCCATCCGTCTGTTTGTCTGTCTTTCTGGCTGTACATCCAACAGTTTTCTCCAAAAGCGCTACAGGTATCACCTTCAAATGTTGAAACAATCCATGCATTGAAGTAAATTGTGTGTATTCTTTAATTTTGTAGTTGCGTAATTTGGAGGAATTATTATCAAGAGCACAAGAATGTTTGAACACTAGATCCTATAATCCTTATGAAGCAAAGGCGTTACTTTTGAATAGCCTACAAGTACTGCAACATCATAAAGACCTGAGGAAACAACAACCAAATGCTAGTTTATTTCGTATAAAGCCAAAACTTCACCAATATTTGGGTTTGACTTACATTCACCTGACCAAGTACAAAGAGGTAAGAACATTACATTAAAATTACTTGTTAGTAGCAGAATGCGTTTAGGGGTAGATGGTGCTACCTTCTCTTTCAATATTACTGATGAGTATCAACATGTTTGTTTCCATTGGTTTAAACCACTTTCAATTGACTTTGGCAATTGAAATTCCAGCTTAGTCAGCGTATAAGGCACAAAAGGGTAAGTTTAGAATCAGATCATGTGTTCTGATTGAAGAACAGGCAGTTGTGATTTCTCAATTAAGTTTCTACAACTATGTATTTCATTGTCTCCAGGAGAAGATGCCTATCTGTCATGTAGCACCCCTTTCAACCCATCTCATACAATAGATCTTGATTCTCAAAAATGGTAGTCCATATTAATTAATAAAGTTAATAATTTCCATTTTCAGGAATCTAGAGCCCAGAATATACAAAGTGCTTTTGATGAGTTTTCAAATGGTAAGCATTTTTCATTACATGCAAATTGGAGTTCATTTTGGTGCTATTGACCTTTTATTGTGGTATTGGGTTAGGTTGATCACATGTCAGGGAGACCTTAACTCAAATATTTACATACTTTTTCTGATATAAACAGGCTAGCATGTTTGCTTTGTATTATGGGGAATTGAATTCTTTTTATATAGGCATGTTTAAACATGTTGAATCACGCCACCTTTCAAATTCATCAGAGGTAAAATAAAAAACAATAACATGCACATTTGCATTGGAAGTGAATAGCAGAACATCAGTTCAAAATCAGAGATAAAATTGAAATGCGTAAACAGAAAATACAGGAAATCGAAACCATAAACCATATGGGTAATGTGAGATGAAGTATTTAAAATATGATAATATGTTTCCAAGGCAGATGGAATTCGATTTTTATACAATAAAGGAGACAAAGGTATAATGATTACAAATAATAGACTGGTAAATCTTAGCATAGCACTGTCACTCATATTTACTATAATCAATCATCGTCAAATTCACAATTGTCCATTCTCAAACCATGGCATGTAGGGTACAGTATTTATATAAACAAAAATGTGACATCATGTACATGCATTAAAGCTGAACACAGTGGTGAACTGAACAGTATATAATTACAATCATAATACATTGGATAATATTATCAGAGGTTATGTCACCATGACATGAAATATGCCTAAGTTTCACCAATATAGGTGACCCTTGGGAGGCTCCATATTTGGGCAAGAACAAAGGCAGGCCTGTCAACTGTCCCGCAATTTGCGTATTTGTCACGCATTTGCTGAAGAATTTGAATGTCACGCAAATACGCATTTTACCTGGTAATTGTCAAGCAAAAATATTTCTGTAGAGAATTTTTCAAAATACGTTTACGATACGATAAAAATACGAACGTCGAAAAAAACCGAACGCAATTTGTTTGGATTTGTCACGCGAATCCCGTATATGTCACGCATGTTTATTGGAAATTTTCGTACCTACCTTTTCAGACATTTTTGGCATGGTCTCGTAGATAAAAGATGAAAGTTTTTTCCCCTATACACAGTTTTTAATTCAGTTTTGCCTTTTTGATACCCGTTACCTTTCACACCACATATTCAATGTTACCTAATATTTCAATGACAGTCTGCATCCTTACTACTACATTGTTCATCACATTTGATATATCTGGTGGAATGTTTTGATTTCTGTGCAGATGCTGGTCTTAAGTTATTTTAGGTTTCTTAGCTTTGGTTTAGCATAAAAATGGTCCTTCAAATAGCCTCAGAGAAAAAAGTATGGGCCGTCAAATATGGTAAATAGGAAGGCCCTCACAATGTCTTATAGCCCCCTTATACAGAGAGGTCAGAGGTTCAAGAAACTGCATTGCTGGGGATTCTAGTGTAGCTTTTGTTTGTGTATCAATTTTAGACCACTGTGTTTTCATTTGGATATGATTTGGTCTCCATGGTAACTCCTGAATCATTTGCAGAGAATTGACCTGATTATATGTGTTTTTTTCTGCCATCGTCATCCTCAAACATCTTTTTCTGTGGCTATTTGAAGGAGTGTTTTAATGCTCATTCCAAGCAAAAAGACCTAGAACAACGTAAGGGCAACATTCAAAGATAAATCCAAAACATTCCACCAGAATTATTATCAAATGTGATGAACAATGTAGCAGTAAGGATACAGGCTGTCATCGAAATATGAGGTTACATGGATTATGTGGTGTATAAGATAAAGGGTTAAAGCATCAAAAAAACAAGACTGAAATAAAAATGGTGTATTGGGGAGAAAACTTTCATGTTTTGGCTACATGACCATGCAAAAAATGTCTGAAAATATTGATTGGTTTATCTTTGCTCTTGATATCCTTTTGGGTACATTTTTTTGAGACACCCTGTATTTCACATCATAGTGACGTAACTGATGTATTACATACCTTTATATCAATGCAATGACGTCACACATCAAGTAGAATTTGATCAAAATGGAACATAACGCTGTGATATTGTCATGGTTATTAAAGAAATCTGATATAAAAACGAGGTATGCGGGCTATATCGGCGTAATCGGGCAATATCAGTGGATATAGCCAGCCAACTTTTCCATTGACTTCCATACAAATGCTTCGCTAGGTATGTAATACACCAAGGTATTGATCACCTTCATTGGTAGTAAACAAATACTTCATATGCAAATCAATATGATGCAATACTATATGTACAAAACTATCATCAATACATGATATGACCACTGATTTTGCATTTTTAGCCCTTTGCTGCGACAATTTAACTCCTGAAATTATATGTGATGTCACCAATCCACTACAAATTCTTGTGAAAGATAAATGTCTTTCCTGGTTGGTAAGTAAATAGTACAGTACATGTATATATATGTTAATGTGGAAGAAACTTTAGTATTTCACTTTTTACATGTTCAATAGAAGTGCTGAAAAAAGAAGGCTGTAAGTTTTTTGTTTTCTATGTTTTTAGAAAAAGATTTATGCAGTTATTATGTCACCACACCACCAAAAAGTGGCAACATATTGTTATGGTCTCCGTTTTTTTTTTTTTAATGACAGCGGTTGGCGATCAGTGGTTGGTGGTTGGTGTCTGTCGCAAATTCTTACAACTTCCAATAACTCCACAAATACTGTTTAGACTGACTTTAAAATTTTTCAAAATCATCTACAAGTTCTCAGAAGTTCCAATCTGACTATAGATATGAGATTTGACCTTCAATGACCTTCTCAATGTCAAAAAGTTATTTTTTCAACTTGCTCCAAATTCATCAATTTTTTTTAAATAAGTTCTCAAAATCCCAAATCTGACTTTAGCTTTGGGATTCTCAAGGTCTAAAAAGGTCAAAAAGGTATTTTTCAACTTGCTCCAAATTCACCAAATATTTTTAATCATCTACAAGTTCTCGGAAGCTCAAATCTGACTTTAGCTTTGAGATTTGACCTTCAATGACCTTCTCAAGGTCAAAAGGTCTTTTTCAACTTGCTTCAAATTGACCAAATTTTTTGGCAAAATCATCTACAAGTTCTGCCTTCAATGACCTTCTCAAGGTCAAAAAATTAGGTCAAAAAGGTATTTTATCAACTCGCTTCAAATTGACTTTTTTTAAATTAAACATTTACGAAAAGTCTTTTTTCAACTTGGCTCAAATTGACCAATTTTTTTTTCAAAAACATCTACAAGTTCTCAGAATTTCAAATCTGATTTTAGATTGAACTAATAATATTGTGATCAAGTATGTGGTGACATTTTGTCATGTTAATGCCCTGTAATATTGTTAATGTGCAGGGTGTTTCATATTCATGCATCCCCCTCTGCATAAACTCATACATGTAGCATTGCCATCCTATCATGTTATTTATCATTCTGTTCCTTACATAATATTGCAAAGTCAATCAAGGGACGGTCCTGAAAAAAGATACAATGTATGGGGGTATGGGGTCATTTAGAGAGCAATTTCTGGTCATTTTTGGACTCAGTCTGGTGATCTGTTCCATAGGCCAATAGTTTACATGGGTCAATTTCAAATTTTTGGGTATAATATTCAGTGAGATTCTGGAACTGATAAGGTTTTGGGCATTCTGGGGAAATGTTAGGTGGCCATTTTGGATTTTCCATCCTAAAATCTTGTCTGTAAAGTCTTGTCTGTCTACATGTTTTGAAGCAAATGGATTTACGGATGATTTTCACATTTTCACGGATGATTCTTGGTATAAAATCTAGAACTGATAATACATTCTTGGTAAATGTTTAGGTGGCCATTTTGGATTTTCTATCCTAAAATCTTGTCTGTAAAGTCTTGTCTACGCATTTCCAGGCCAACTGTTTGACGGATCGATTTCAAATTTTCGGGAATGATTTTTGTATGAAAATTTCAAACTGACTGCCTTTTGGGATTTTTGGTAAAGGGTAAGGTGGCCATTTTGATTTTTTTTCTGAAACGTTTTCTTCAACTAATTATTATTTGGCATTCAGGATGAAATTAATATATAGGATTGCCCATTGGTGGGGACATATTGTACACTTTTATGTTCTTGTTTTAGGATGTTGACACTACAAACTCATATGCCAAGGTCATCAAACTGTTACGTAAATGGGCAAAATCCAACTACATCTTTGTAGAGTTGCTATTGCATTATCTTATTGCAACCAGCAAATTGACACATGTTCGAGAAAATGAGAAATCTGAGTGTCTACTTTTCCAGGCTAGATTGTCCAAAGTTCAGGTATGTATTACATTTACTAAGGGTTAAGCTATTTTGATCACCCCCCATCTTTCCGTTCAGTCGTCTGTCCATCTGTCCATCCATCTGCTGGTATATCAGTCTGTCTGGTCCATGTTTGATTGAATTTATTTTTTCATATTGAATTTGGTATTATGTGAGGGGCTGGGGACTTTTGGTGAGGATTTTTAGAAGAGTTTTTAAAATTCTTTGAACTACATTTATTCATTCATTTGTTATTTTCAGGGCAACTCCCAGAAAGCCATACAGTTATGTGATAAAGGTATGTACTTGGATTTAATTGATTAAAATCGCTAAAGGTCTATGCTTTGTATATTTGAATGCATTAACAGGAATAAAGAAAAAAAAATGTTAAAGGTGGAATGCATAAAAAATGGAGTCCCTTATCTAGAGCCACAATGTAAACAAACTATATCTAACATTTCAAACTCTGAACAGAGCCATGCAGATTTTATTAAACTGACAAAATCAGGGTGAATCTTTTTCAAATATCAAGTAGAAATATAAGCCAAAAAATTAAATGGTTATCTTGGTAGATTATTAGGTTACCATTGCAGTAATTGTCTTACATGTACCTATATATGTTTTATTTAAATTGTAGCCAAAGCATTGGCTAAATCAGAGCCTGTTGAGAGAGAATTAGCCAGAGTTGCCATTAATGCTTGTTTCAAAGAAGGTGAACTCTTCACTGCACTATCTTACCTCCAAAAATTTAAGGTTAGCTCTTTGTGTACCTGTTTTTATGCCACCAATTTTTTATGTTAACTACATGTATTTGAAAATTTTCTAGTCTGGCATTTTGAATTTTGTTTATTTTGAAGCTAAAATTTTTATGTCACCACCACAAGAAGTGATGTGTTGTTAGTCCACCCGCTATGGCTCAGTGGCAGAGAGAGTCAAGGTTACCAATTTCGCTTGGCCCCGGATTCGATTCCTGGTTCAGACAAGTTTGTTTGTGCGTTATGTAATTCTGGGTGTTTGACTGAGTGGTTCACGACTCGTATAAAAGGCTGTGGTGTGTACCTGTATGTCTGTGTACCTGTGCACATAAAAGAACACAGGGCTCCTCCAAGGAGGGGTCTCTGGCTCTATCTTCGAGTGTAAAATACGTAAAGTACGGAATATACCAATGAGGTATTGCTTGCCAAATATGGCGGTAACCAAGATATAATAATAATAATATGGCATCCAACATTTTCATGGATGATGTTCAACAGTTGATGTTTTGTCTCTGTAACAAATGACAGGTGGTGATATTTTGCCTTGTTTATGTATGATTTAAGTCCAAAAACTATGTATTTTTATGTCACCACAAGAAGGTGGTATTTTATCATGTAAATCCCATATCTGTGAAATATTTAATAAGATCCAAAATCTGATAAATCTTAGTTCAGCCACCTTGACATACATATGTCATTTCTTGTCATCATGAGTGACATATTTTGATGCTAATGTTTCTAGGCCATCCTTCAATCCATGTTATATAACACTAAACTCATTTTTCAGGAGGATGATAAATTTGCTGTTTTAAGTGGAGAATGCAAAGCCAAGGTGAAGGAAAAGGTTAAAGACCTTATTGGCAAAAATCAGATCAGCAGTGCTGAGTCGTATTTGAAACATTATGAGGTAAGCCAACTCAAAATCTTGAATTATTTTGTGGAAAATAGTTGCCAACTTTGAGATTTGAATTTGGTGAAGGATCAAAATTGATTCAATTTCACATTGACACTTATGACCTGTCTCAGTTAATTTCTGAGTTTTTTATTTTATGAATTTTTTATTTTTAATTTTCATCCCAATGGGATTACTTCATTTGAAATACATAATGAGATAATTCACAATCATAATACCAATTTGTGTCTTAGTCCGGGCCCTCGGGAATATCATATTGTTACAAGGAATACATGTACTATCTTGCAATCCATCAAATTCCTATTTCATATGAATCAAACTTAATGTTAAGAGATTAATTTCTGGGGAATCTACGAGGGTTGTCCCAGTAGTAATGCACTTTATAACATACCTATGATGATGTATAGTGCAAAGTGTACACAAGACAGCGGGCCAATATAAGTTTTGAAAAGCCCGCGCCCGCTAACTTTCTGATTGGTCAAGGCGCTGACGTCATAACCTATCAATCGAAGATAAAACTGCACGAGCAATTTTTATAAACTCATTTCAATCATTTTCAAACCATTTGTTTGTCAATTCTATAAGAAAACGGTACTCTCTGACCAGTCTACATCATCATAGGTATGTTATAAATCGTTTATGTCACTATCGTGGCACATATGCCCTCGGTTCTCAGAGATCAATGTCCCTCCCAAGGTCGGGCCATATATCACTGAGACCTCGGGCATATATGCCACGATAGTGACATAACCTCTAAATATGCTCTAACTTTCTTTAATATACTTCAATTCAGCTGAAATTTTGTGTATATAACAATTGAAGTTTTATCTATAATATCCTGAAGTTTCAGCATCCAACATTAATATTAAGTCTTAATATGGTTGCTATAGCAACATGGGGGTAGGGGTGGGCGGGGCAGGTACCAATTTTTCTAATTATGAAAAGATCCAAAGTGTTATTTTATTAATATTTCTTTATTCTAAATGATCAAAATGTTTGGGAAATTGTTAAAATTCAGCATGATGTTAACCAAGTACAAATAATGACATTTAGCACTGTGATGTCATAATACCACAGTTCAATGGTCACAAATTCAAAGACAGTCATGGTCAAGAAAATACAAAAATGGCTGCAATTCTCACCTGATAACAGAAGTCCTTGTGTTTAGTGGCCTAATTTCATACTTCACTTGGACTCAAAGCCACGTAAAATTTGTGCTACCATGAAAAGATTATATAAGGAGTATATACCAGATAGAACTACAATTATGAGGTGGCAGAAGAGATTTAAAAGAGATTACTGGACCCTGGATGACAACTCCAAACATGGGAGGCAAAAACTCCACAAGTCACAGTGGAAGAAATTGCCAAGAGTGTTTGACCTGACAGGCATCAAAAGTACATAACATGCAAAAGGCGATATTTCGAGAAAATGTGAAATGGAACACTGTGCAATATACATCACTTAAATCTAAGATGTGCTCATAGTAATTTAGTATCTTATAATGTATATTTGAGCCAACTTCTTATACCTACACAAAATGGTATTTGTTGAGTAATTATTTCATATTTTCAATTTTTTATTCCTTTTGACGTGACTGTATAACCTGCCCCACCCTACCGAAACACACCAACTTGATTTTATTATAACATCAATATAGTTTTATCAGTCAACATGAAAATTTGTAGAATAATCAAAATGTCTCTAAGGAACATTTACTGAAAATTTCATGGAAAAATATTAATTATTGATAAAGTTAGAGCATATAGTGCATTACTTCTGGGACAACCCTCGTATATGATACAGTTTCACCATAATTTTTGTTCTGTGTGGACAATATAACTGAAACGCTTGTAGAATGATTTTGTTTGTTTTTAGTGTGTTAAATTTTGAATAAATTAATTTTGTACCATGTACATTTACTTCTATTTATCAGCACTTTTTTCAAAATAGAACTGTAAAATTGCTGTACTTGACCATATAGTGTTTTTTGAATGGGAGAGTGCATATTGTAGTTGCAAACATACATGTACATTGACTCTAAAGACTCCAAGAGAAATCAACAACTTGGGCATGAACTTTGAATTTTGTAATAATAATGAAATTCCTATACTTCCTGACATATATATTTATTGAATCAGTATGGTTTACTTCAAAACATGTCCATGTACAATGTTCTCTATGTATTAAACAGGAGGATGGGGAATTTGCTCCATTACATGAAAAGTTAAGAAAAAAGCGCCAAGAATGGGATGATTTACTTCAAGAACGCAAAGAAGAAGTTGATGTTGACTGGCTTCCCCCAGAGATGCTGAACAGCAAAAAGGTAGGAGCAATGAATTCCCCTGAATGTTAATTTTCATTTTATATTGTAATACTTGTACATGTGCTAATAAAGCATGAATTCTAGATCTTCAATATTATGAAAACAGGTGTATTTCATGTGTATGAGGGTTGTTCCAGAAGTAATGCACTATATACTCTCACTTTCTTTAATATTCTTCAATTCAGCTGAAATTTTGTGTTGAAATTGAAGTCAGTTACTCAGATGCTTATTCAATTATGAGTTGTGATGTCCAGTTATAGTCCATAGGTTGTTGTAAACATTCCTGTATTTGTTAGTTTATTTGTCCTGAGTGTACTCAAACCTTTTGTTTTATATGCTTCCATTAGATGACATGCTTCCTTTAGGTGACATGCTTTATTTAGGTGACATGCTTTATTTAGGTGACATGCTTCCTTTAGATGACATGTTTTATTTAGGTGGCTTGCTTTTTTTTCGTGAACCATTTACAGTGTACATGTACATGTACATGCATTTTTGATTTTTCACATTTCACAGAACCAAAACCAATGGAAGACAATATCAAAGAAAACAAAGAAGAATACAAAACCAGTCACAAATCATGTAAGAGAAGCCGACAATATTACTATGAAGGATGAGGCTTGTTCTCAGCCAGTTAAACAACATTTGCAATACACAACAATCGACAGTGATAAGACCCAGGCTGACTTAATAAAAACATGTGTAAGGACAATTTATTATCTACCCGATCTTTCATCATTTAATAGGGAATTATATTAAAATTGGTCTTTTATCATTAATTAAGCCAGGGATTACACTAGAATTTCCCAAAACAGGCTTTAAATGAAAACAACAGGCAAAAAAATTAATGAAAATCATAAATTTAACATGGAAAAGTTGAAAAATCTCTAAAAAACAATATAGTGGGGGGAATTTACCCCTATATTAGGCAGAATATTTCAGATGGTGATACAAGTATAAGCTTTGGCTTTTCTGCTTCTTAAAACCTTTTTCAAAAAATCTGTCCCTGTGATCGACGGAATATTTCACTTCTTCCCCCCAAAATCCTAGATGGCCGACAAAGTATGACTTAAATAACATGTAGGGTGGGCAAATTTTTTTTTTTTGGAAAATTCATGCTCTCATGGTGAAATGTTGTTCTTTAAGGTGAAAATAGTCATGTGAATTTTTTTCAAATTTTTAAACTGAATTTTAGCCCTCTCCCATGGCTCCAAAGTGTGACGATTTGGCGTAAAATGGGAAATAATGTTCATTTTCTAGGTTCAAATAAAGAATGCAATGACAAATAACATTAATTATTATTTAAAAAACATCTAATAACTTTGCCTGATACTACAATATGAAGGTTTCAATTATTGAAAAATTGAAAGTATTTTTTAAAAAGCGTTGAAAGTGCCCTACCCCATAAAATTGGAAAAAGGAAGTTGTGGTCAATTTTATCATTCTGTAGGATTAAGTTAGAAAAGTGTATCAACAGAAAACAAATAAGTACATTCAGACCATCTTCAAAGATAACTGGATATTATAATATGATTATTATTACTATATAGGACACAACATATTTTATATATGTGTATGATTATATGTTTATGTAGTACATGTATCACTATGTAATGTAATGTAATCATAAAATAGAGAGGTTGCTATGATTTCATCAGAGTATGATTAGACATGTTTATCTCTATGTTTAGAGCTGTAGTATACAACATACGCACAAACACATAATACTGTTATGAACTCAAGTCAGAATAAATAATTACCGGTAGGAGTTAAGCAAGGTTCATTCCTGACACCCTTCTTATTTTGTATACTCACAAATTGGTACAATGGATACTCTATTTAATTTAATGAATTTAATATCATCGGTACTACTGTTCTATAATTAGGAATATGCATTCACTAATTTACAACAAAATCAGTTTTTAAAAGTCATTATTACATAGGAGCCGTTTAAGGTTCACTTTTGACACCCTTCTTATTCTTTACACTTACAAATGCACTAATTTACAACAAAATCAATTTGTGTAAATTGCCAAAACAACTGAAGTTGCCAAAACAACTGAACATTGAGTACTGAGTGAGTTTTGCAGATTTATCAATGTATTTACCATGTTTTACAACTACAACACCATTACTTTGACACCAGCAAGAAAATAATTGCAGAATTTTGACGTGAGTTTAAACAATGGAGTATCATTGCTTGTGGCACTATTGTCCTTCAGGTTTTGTTGTGATTAGCAGCTTTAGTCTTTTTTGTCAGTTTAATTTCCATTTTTTCTGCTTCTACCCCTAAAGCTGCATACAAACTCAGAGAGGTTGGAAACAGGTTGATCAAACCTCACTCAGTTATTCAGCCAGCTCTGCACAATGCAGCCATAGTCACCATTTTTCTGTTTGGCCTATTTCTAAGAGAGCCTTGTTCCACTCTGTTGCTGTAACTCTAGCAGAATTTAACAGCCAGGAAAGGGACTATCATATTGTTCTGATGTGATGACAATCAAGTCATTTGGGCAATACATGAGTCTCATTGTAATAGTCATTACAATTAGTCACCTTCCAATCTGTTGCCTGAATCACATATGTTGCTTTGGGACTCTTTAGGCAGTTTGAAGTACTTTTGACAATTGGGTCAATATGTTGGATGTTCTATTAGGCCGTCCTGGCTTGCCTAGCTGGTTGGGTAAGTTTTGTGTCATTTAATGTTCTATAAGGAAATGACAGGGAGCTTCCAGGAGACTGCAACATTTGATATGATTCCCAGGTTACTAGGTTTTTTAGTTCAGTGAAGATACAGAGAATGGCTATTTCAGTGTCATATGCTAGAGTGACCCCATCAATCCATGAAAATACTAGTATGTTTGATGTGGGTTACCATTTCTCATTTTAAATTCATTGTACTCCTTGTGGCTCCTTTCAGAAGGATGTTCATAGCTGCCATGGATAATAATATGCAGCCTGCCATGATTCCCTTCTCTAAAGGCTGCCAACCAGTGGTGATTGTTTCAGTCAAGAATCTCAACTGAATACCTTCAAGGTGCTCTTTCTCAAGGCCAATCACATGTTGAGGAACGTTATAATGCTTCAAAGCTGTTGAGTTCATTTGTGTGGTCCACTGCTGCCTTAGTTATATCAAGCCATATAATTGGCAAGTTGGTTTTGTGTTGATTTGTTTCTGCTATTAGCTGTGTTATAGCTGCAACATCACATGGCCTTTACTGTTGACCTCACTGTAGACAACTCGACACGGGGCTCTAAACCCAGTAAGTCTCTAGACATGTTTAGTTTGCTTTTGTAAAAAATCTGTACTTAAATGTACAGTATTGTGCAACTCCACATGTAATTCTGTATAATTGATAAGTTCTTGTCTACCTGCCCTTATTTCATCATACTATTAAGAGATTGTGATAATAATGGACTAAGGTAGAACCTTGGAAGACTACTTCAATGTTTGCATTGATACTTGGTTGACAATATTCTCATTTAAACTTGAAATATATTCTTGAATTATGTCTTAGATATTAAACGTATTAGAGAATGTTATAAAGTAATTCAAGTTCTAACAGAGAGGGCCAAAATAGAACCTTGAAGAACTCCTATAAAACTCTTTTTGCCAAAATTCAAATCAAAGAGGATCATAGCATTTCTTAATATAATTGCATGTCTTAGTACTGAGTGAACCTATTGTTTAACCATATTATCTCTATGTATGAATCTAAGGTGTCATTTTTACCGAATTATGTACATATTTCAACAACCTTAAACTTTTTACTAAAATAGTATTAGGTTTGGCTGATTTGAGGGATGGGATTTTTCTTATTTGCATAAATAACTGACTAGCCCATAAATTTGCATGTATCGCAATTTTGAATATTTTCCACCGAATTCCAAGAGATTGTGATAATAATGGAGTGTAGAAGAACCTTGCGGGACTCCTTCAAAGTCTCCTTGGTACTTGTAAGACAGTGTTTTCATGTAAACTTGAAATATTAGATTGAATTATGTGTGAAATATCAACATTATTCAAGAAAACAGGTTTAATGACTAAAGTTGTTGCAAAATAAGAGTGCTCCCAAAATAGAGCCTTGTAGAATCCCTATATAAAGGCATTTTGCCCAAATTCAGCTCATTAATGAATGTAACTGTATTTCTAGATATAATGTACATGCTTTACTACTGAATCAAAATAATTTTAAACAATATTTATCTCTATATATGAATCTAGAGTGTCATTTGTATCGAATTACACATATACGGCAGCCATCTTGAATTTTTTCCTGAAATAGTGTTCAGTTTGATCGATCACAGGGACAGAATTTTTCCAAAAAGTTTAAACAACAGATTAAGCCAATAAATTTGCTTGTATCACCATTTGAAATATTTTCCACTAAATTCCCCCCACTAATAGGCAATTTTTTGAAAACAACCAGTGAAAATTGCCTGCTGCTAATGAAACCCCTGAAAGCATTGAATTTGATTCCTTTTTATGTCCCATTTTATCACACCACTGGTGGGATATAGTTGTCATAGTTGTCGTGATTGTGGTCATGATCATGATTGCCATGCTTTTTTGTCATCGCCATTTCAGGAAAACCACTCATCAGATTTTCTCCAAATACACACACATGATAAAGGATACCAAATTCTAGAGCTGATTAACTTTTGGGTGACAATCCTGTTTTCTGGTGGTAATTTTTAAGGTTTTTCGGAAAATCTTGATATCGCCATGTCAGGAAAACCACTCATTAGATTTTCTCCAAATTCACTCAGTAATGATAATGGATATCAAGATCTAGAGCTGATTATTAACTTTTGGGTGGCCATCTTGCTTTCTGGTGGCCATTTTTAAGGTTTTTGGAAAATTTTGTCATCGCCATTTCAGAAAAAACACTTATCCGATTCTTTCCAAATTCGCACACGTAATAGAGGATATCAAGTTCTAGAGCTGATCAACTTTTGGGTGGCCATCTTGTTTTCTGGTGGCCATTTTGAAGATTTTTCAGAAATTCTTGTCTTCGCCATTTCAGGAAAACCGCTTGTCGGATTGTCTCCAAATTCACACACATGATAGAGATTATCAAGTTCTAGAGCTGATTAGCTTTTGAGTGGCCATTTTGTTTTCTGATGGCCATCTTGAAGGTTTTCCGATAAATCTTGTAATCGCCATTTCAGGAAAACCGCTTGTCTGATTGTCTTCAAATTTGCACACATGATAAAGGCTATCAAGTTCTTGAGCTGATTAACTTCTGGGCAGCCACTTTTTTTCTGGCGGCCATTTTTAAAGATTTTTGATGGTGTGATCTCTTTCACGTCATGTGCCTTGTTTGTTGTTGGTGTTCAGTGGTGGGCATTTGGCAGTCAGTGGTTGGTGTCTGTAACAAATGGCAGGTGATGACATTTTGCATGGTAGTGCCTTGTTAATTTTTGTAGCAAGAAAAGGTAGTAGCTTTGTAATGAGTTTACAATTTTTTTTTCATTTAGACTGATGGTGTCAATTTTGGAATTGAAAATGTGGACACAACTTGTTTTCCTGGTACTTCAAATTTTATGGGCATGCATTCAGAAAAGTTGAGAGGTAATGGAGACAGCAATGTAGACACAGAATCAAGTGTAGAAGATTCCACAATTGATGATTCTAACCTTGGGCCATTCACTGTTGTAAAAGGTAAGAAAAGTGGGAAGGCCAGAATTCAGAATGACACCAAAAGACAATCAGTAAAAGGAAAAGCTCCAGGGTTACCAATGTCTCAAAAACCAAAACCTAAGCCACCTGTGAAAGTCACCTACAAAAAGGGACACAAAGAAAGAACAGAATGGAGTAACTTTTGTATACCTTGTAAGAAGAAATTCAATGCAAAACAACAGTATGAAGAGCATATCCAATCCCAGAAACATCAACGTAATGATGCCTTTTTTACATCAAAGGACACTGCTGGGAAAGCGACACTCACCCAAAATAACAAGTTACAACCACAAATAGAACCAACTGTCATTCCAGGCCCTCATGATGTGAAAGAAGGAAACATCTTGAAAACAAATGATACAATTTCTGACACCAAGGCAAGCTCTTCAAGACCAGAAGAACTGTCTGAGGAAAGGTTAAATGGATCCAAAGATACAATGCTGCTTGACCAAAAAGATATGCTGCAAACGCCGACTATTATCAATCAAGAAGAAAGAAAAATGAATGATGCAAAAGTAGATAAAAAAGTTGTTGAAACTAATGCAATCAATTCAAATGTAATAATGCCATCTGGTGAGGAGGAAGAGGTAGAACTTGAAGGTCCATTCAAGCAGCAAAATGGTGAAACTGAAACTAGTTGCGGTGATATTGTCACAAAGATAGAAATGGAAAGAAACAGTGGACTAAGCTTTGTTTTTGATGATGATAAATCTGATGGTCTTTCAAGATGTAGCAGTAGGGCTTCAGGTATGAAGAAGATAAATAAATCATATATTTATCATATTTTTCTTTTGTTTTGAAATAGATCTTACATCATATGTCCTGAAACATAATATATTAAGTGGTAGCAAAGAATAGAAAGCAAAATGAAGCAATGGGAGTAATAATTTCAATAATCATGTTGATATGTTCATTTGACTCCTGAAATTAGGCCTGAAATTAGGCACTTCATGCACCCTAGTCCTACACCCATTCTTACTTCATCATACCCCGTTCATTATGTGTGCAAAAAGGAAAGGACGTGATGTACCATACCTGCGTTAAATGTTTATGTAAAAGTATCGAGTGCTAATATCTATAAATATGTTTTAGTGTTACAAGAAGACCCAGCTATAATGCAAATAAAAGACACTGTCCCTGCTACAATGTCTTTGCAGCAACCAACAGCTATCAAAGAACTACAAAGAAAACCTGTTTCAAATGAAGGTAAAAAAAACAAAAAACAACATGTTATTAGGACATCCTTGTCCAAGTGTCTGCTAACTATGGTAGCACATTTCAATATTTCGACTCAAATAAGATTTCTGAAATTTCCCAAATAGTATTTTGTCCTCAAGTTAGTAAATGGCTGTCATTTGTATTGTCAAAGTCACCTTGCATTATAAAATGCTCTTCTCTTTTGAGAGGAATACTGGTATTGTTTTGGCAGATTGTTGCAAATTTCAAAATAGGTGCAATCTATATTGTTGTAAACCAGAGTATGTGTACAAACATACACAAACTTACATTACTGAAATTCTCTTTTAGTGGTTCAAGATAACTCATCCATACATCCTGAGGCGCAAACACAAGACAGGGTTTCAACAACAACTGCTTGGCACAAACCAATTGCCATCAAAAACATACAGATGAAACATGTTTCAAACAAAAGTAAAGCTTCTTCATTTATGTAGTTATAGATATTTTGGAGAACATTCAAGAATGACTTGGTTACGAACCATTCAGTACCCGATAAACAGTCTCTTAAATCAAGTCTTATGTCTCTGTTTAGTTCAAAAAACCTTAACATCTGTTTCACAGTAAGTGAAAAAGTTGTAAAAGTTGTACAAGGTCAGTGATGTAATGGTGAAAATGAAGTTTTGATAAATATGATCTCCATGGAATCTGAACTTGAAAGTCTTGATATTGTTTCTCAGACATCAATCTTACACAATTAATCATTACAGGAAAAACTGGTATTCTTCAACTTTTGCGATGTACTTTTAGGAATACCAGTTAACCAGTCATCGAGAAAAAGGCACATCCCTAACCATTGTGATATCTGTCATAAAATATGCAATTCAGAGGTGCAATTTGGATACCATAAAGGATCTAAGAAGCACCAGAGGAAAATGATAAAGAAACGAAATGAAAGAAAATGGAACTTTAGAACTTTACCAAAAGATTGCACATTTGAACTCTGTGACAAACATGACAAAGGGAATAAATGCGAATACTCATTCGTTGAAATGAAGTTCAATAAATGTGATAAAGCACATGGGCAGGATGAACTTGATGAGTGGCATGAGCAGGATGACCATAATAAAATGTTTGACAGAAAATACCACAACCTGATGTCATACATACAAGACATGCAAAATGGGAAATCAGATCAAACCATATCTGTAAGTTTGGGAGTCATTTTGGAATCGTGAGATAAGCAAATAAACATATTTTCTTAGTAGACGAATCTATAATAACAAAAATGTTGCTCACTCCTTTTTTATTATTTATTCAGTTTTATTCATATAAAGTAATTATTTCAAAATACAAATACAAATAGCAGCTCACTCTGATGCTGTCTATGTACTTTTCTATACCATATTCTCTATACTACTCGATACTGCCCTCAATAAAAGATAGATATCCAAATCTGATTTTTAGCTTGAGCTTGTGTTTATTCATTTATCTGAATTAGTATTAAATATTGCAAATAATTACATGGGTTGAACTCTTTTTTTTCTCTGCTATGCATGGCCATATGTATTGTTTACATTTTAAAGAACTACCCTCACATTGTGTATTCAATTTTAGTTACAAAACAAGGTAGAGGGTGTCCAGTACATGATCAACAATAACACGGTTAAAACTGATGGTATCCAACATATTGTTCCAAAACAAGAGAAAGTAACAACTGAACAATGGGAGCTGACAATTGAGACTGATGTAAGTAAATGCATAAATACGTATTGTATCACCCTAACATGAAATCTTGGAAATTATGTGTATAAATTAAGAGAAGAAACAAAGTGCTTTGCATCTCTATAGAAACAAAATGAATTATATCTTAATTTCAGAGACCAATCGAGAAAATTTGTCTCATACAAGACAGCCAGCGCTCAAACTTTGAAATGGAAGTACCTGAGGAATACACTGGAGAAGGATATGAAGAAAAACAATTTGCTCTTATTACATACCCAACAGACCAAAATGAGGATTTTGATTTGAGCTTCAGCCTAAAATTCAAGTCACATTGCTTCGGAAAATTTGAACAAGACATTGTTCTTGATTTTGGCGAACGCACAAAATTGATAATACCTATCAAGCTAGAGATTGTCTCTGCTGACACAAAATCAGCTGAGATTAACAAAAAATTGTCTGAATTAATTGAATCAGTTGAGGAACAAGCACAATGGAAGTACCTCATACCATTTGGAGAAGAAAGAAACAGTACTCTTAAAGAATTAGTCGAAGATATTACATTTCAAGATCCGAAGCAAACAGAAGAGAAACTATCCGCTGACACTTACGAGCCAATTACGGTAAATCTGATACACATGGAATGGAAAGCCTACAAGACAGCAATAAAAAGGTGATTAAAATTCATCACAATATGCTATACATGTATATTGTAATTAGTAGTAGACTAGTTGAGATTTATGGTAAAGTAAAATATTTAAAATCAGAATTTATTTTGTGCTATCTTTTCAGATACAACATCTCAAGTGTTGCAAGAATGAAAACATACAAAAATGGGTTAATTGCAAAAGTACCACTAACCAGTGATATAATGAAAGGCCAGCATTTACTTGAGACTGTTGAGTATGTGGCAATTTCTAAAAAGAATGAAACCCAACTGTATGAAGCTTGTATTCTGAAGGATGTCAGTGGTGAGCAGATAAATGGCAGAAGTTCCCTTTGCATCGTTCTGTCAAACAGGTGCTGTGAAGACTGGATACTAAAGGAAGGGGATGATGTTGATCTTACAATTCAGTTTATACCAGATGAGTTGAGGTTCAAACTGATGAAGTATGCTGTAAGGCAGATTTCATCCTCCAATCAAAAATCTAGACTTATTTACCCATGTACCAATGACATACCGAGGGACTTGGAAAAGGAAAGCATTCAAGATAGGGAAAAACTTACAGGGTAATATTCTATAATCTAAAATTTCACATACATGTACATTCTAACATGTTATTTTAGAATGTGTTTTATATCATAACTTAGAGGAGAATATATTTCATCCAAAACAAAATGTTCAATTAAATGCTTTTTTAAACCTAGAGGTTACCATGAATGATATAAACTTCAATCATAATAGAGTAAGCGATTAAACTATGTATTGATATTTACAAATTGTATTTCAGTCTAACAGAA
This sequence comes from Owenia fusiformis, assembly GCA_903813345.2. Taxonomy (NCBI): domain Eukaryota; kingdom Metazoa; phylum Annelida; class Polychaeta; order Sabellida; family Oweniidae; genus Owenia; species Owenia fusiformis. The sequence continues at coordinate 3,103,783 of CAIIXF020000006.1, forward strand.
CAGCAAAAGGACGTTGCAATGTGCATATTAAAACAAAATGCTGCTCCACCCGTAGTTATATATGGTGCATTTGGAACAGGGAAGACTCAAACATTAGCACACTCTGCAGTCATAACAGCTATTGCTAATAAGAAAAAAGGCAACAAGAAAGCAGTTCTGATATGTACAAATGATAAAAGGTGCGGTATAATTTTAGGGGTATATCATTTAACAAGAAGATTCTAGAAATTAATAAACAGCTCATGAATAAATCTTGCATTATTTGAGGTAACCAAAAGCTTTGAACGCCAAGTGAAATTTCCTGTTTAAGAACCCCTATTCTAACTAATTGGATTGATTTTAGATGTGCCTAGTAACATATTTCTGTCAATTGAGTCTAAACCAACCAATATTCTGAGAAAATGAAGATTTTAGAAAGGGTGTATTTTAAGTTATATTTTTAAAATGCAATTTTTATCCCATAGACTAAAATATTGCATATTAAATTCAAAACCTCTTCTGTTGTAGGCTATCATTAATTTAATATTTACCTTGTCTGTATCTCCATTGACTTAACATTGGGATATGATGATATTCCCATGTTATCATCATGCAGATTTCATGAAATCCTCATTATCCCAGAAAAACACTGGTTGATTGAGTCTCAACCAGTAAATGTATTTTAAATTCTAATTGGTTGGAATAGGGAATAGGTTTTAACCTAGTGGAGCCAATTATTAACATAGGGCTTTAATTGCCTCTATACTGTTATTAAATGTATTTCATAGTTTTATATAAATAGATAAATTCATTGTTTTGTGTCATCGAAAATTTGAATGGCTCACAGAAACTTTCCAACAATACATTTTTGTAAAGATTGCATATTATATGGAGTTATATGGAGTTTAAAAGTGTTCACACATTACTTTTGTAGTTCATCAGATTTGTTTGCTACCCTATTTGATGGATTCAAGGAAAATGGTCTTTACAACTCAATGAAAGGAGTAAAGTATACAAGAAACTCAGTTTCGGACAAAATCAAATGTTCTAACCATGACATCATAATCACCACTCTGAGGGACTCCCTTGGTATGCATGCAAAGGAAACGAAAAGGCCTTATTTCTCCCATATCCTGATTGATGAAGCCACATCATCACTAGAGCCAGAAACAATCATGCCATTAACATTCGCTGATGAAAAAACAGTTGTCGTTTTAGCCGGAGATCATCTACAAGTCACCCCTACTGTTGTAAGCGAGACTGCCAAAGAAGAAAATTTTCAGTTGACTTTATTACAAAGACTCTACAGTCATTACAAAGCGAGAGATGAAACCAACCTCTCTGAATACAGTCACTGCATGAATAAAAACTTTAGAAGTCACCCACAAATTTTAGAGTTTCTCTCCGATTGCTTCTATGGTGGAAAACTGGAATCAGGTATGACAGAAAAGGCTATGATGGAAACCTGGAACTTGAATGTGAAGCCTATGACATTTGTTGACACGCGTGGTGATGTGAAGAACAGTGAAATGTGGTCTTGCTTTAACATGGCTGAAGTGGATACAATTTGCCAAGAGATTAAGAACCTAGTTGATGAAAAATCAATACATCTGGACAAAATAGCAATCATCACATCATCCTATGCACAGGTAATTTATGCCAAGAATTGTAGAATGATATGACTTTGCCTGGGAGAGAATTGGGGGAAGGGGGGGGGGCAGCATGTAAAACATTAAACACATAGTTATTAGACCATAGTTAACCAACCTCAAAAAATATAATGCAGTATCTTTATATTTAAGGTTATGAAATTCAGAGAGAGGCTAGAATACATTGACTCTGCATTCAAAGATATATTTGTGGATCTACCTCAGAACTCCAGAAGTAAGTACCTGTATTACTTTTTGCCTCTTGACTATATATTAGTTTTTCATTATGTCACCAGAAAGGGGTGACATATTGTTATGGTCTCCGTTTTTTTAGACGGAGGTTGGCGATCAGCGTCTGTAACAAATTCTTACAACTTTGAATAACTTAACAAATACTGTTTAGACTGACTTCAATTGTTTTCAAAATCATCTACAAGTTTCCGGAAGTTCAAATCTGACTTTATATTTAGGATTTAACCTTTTCATGACCTTTTTTAACTTACTTCAAATTGAGCAATTTTTTTTTCAAAATTATCTACAAGTTATCAGAAGTTCAAATCTGACTTTAGATTTGAGATTTGACCTTAAGTGACCTTCTCATGGTCAAAAAATGTCAAAATGACTGACTTCAATTGTTTTCAAAATCATCTACAAGTTTCCGGAAGTTCAAATCTGACTTTATATTTAGGATTTAACCTTTTCATGACCTTTTTTAACTTACTTCAAATTGAGCAATTTTTTTTTCAAAATTATCTACAAGTTATCAGAAGTTCAAATCTGACTTTAGATTTGAGATTTGACCTTAAGTGACCTTCTCATGGTCAAAAAATGTCAAAATGGTCTTTTTTAAACTTGCTTCAAATTGACCAATTTCTTTTTTCAAAATCATCTACAAGTTATCAGAAGTTCAAATCTGACTTTAGATTTGAGATTGGACCTTCAATGACCTTACCAAGGTCAAAAAAGGTCTTTTTTCAACTTCCTTCAAATTTACCAATCTTTTTTTCAAAATCATCTACAAGTTTTCAACAGTTCAAATGTGACTATATATTTGACATTCAATGATATTCTCAAGGTCAAAAAAAGATTTGACCTTCAATGACATTCTCAAGGTCAAAAAGGTCTTTTTTCATCTTGCTTCAAATTGACCAACTTTTTTTTCAAAATCATCTTCAAGTTCTCAGAAGTCCAAATCTTACTTTAGATTTGAGATTCCACCTTCAATGACCTTTTCAGTGTCAAGAAAGGTATTTTTACAACTTGCTTCAAATTGCCCAATTCATTTTTTCAAAATCATCTACAAGTTCTAGGAAATTCAAATCTGACTAAGATTGAACTCCTAATATTGTGAGCAACAAGGTGGTGACATTTTGTCATGTTAATGCCTTGTTTTAAAATTGTTATGTATACTTGTTCATGACTTAACATTGGTTGTAATTTTAGGTCGTGAGTACCAGCACATCTTTGTGAGCACAATTGACTCACTCTCAAATACCGCCATATCACCTCTCAGAAAAGATAGGAAATTGTTGAATACCACATTTGGAAGGGCAGAACAGTCTATTTATGTATGTGGGGATGCTGAGGCACTCCAGTCTGCTTCCCCTTGTCAAACAATATGGACAACTTTTATTGAAAGATGTTCAGAAAAGTCTGACAGTGAAGATGATAGAATATCAACAGTAAGTGATGCTCCTTCAAGGGATGATGAAAATGAATGGCTTCAAGTAGATGACATCGTTGAGGATTTAAAGAAAGACAAAGAAAGAGAAAATATTGTCACTGGAAACCTTAAAAACCAATCTGTGGTAGATATTGCAGAAACTGTTGTTAGCTGTGATACTGTCTATGATCGAGAGGATGATTATAAAGAAAAAAGAAACCTTAGAAGTGGTTATGATGCTGAAATTGATAACAGCACTAGATGTGATGAAAGAGAGTATGATTTCCCACAATATTATCCAGAGGAAGTGGAGCTAATGATGAAAGCTACAGAGAGAGGAAGTTCCTTTGAAGAATGTTACATCTCTATTGAAGGTGGTGTGTTTGCCCGTTGTACACCAATAAATCCATACAAGGCAAAATATACCATAGAAATATATGGAAGAAGGAATTGTGGACAGACTCAGACTGGTGATAAAGTATTAGTAGAGATCCTGAATAGAAAGAAGGATGATCTGATAATCAATGATGCAATACCAAGAAGAGGAAGAGTTATCAAAATTCTTAAGCAGTGCCGCAATCTCATTGGATCAAGATTTGTTTGCACCATTCAAAAACAGTCAAGCTATGACAGAGCAGTACATATGAAACCACTGAGTAAATGTCTACCTGGTATCAACATATATGAGCCAAAAGAACAAAAAGGGTTCATAGACAAAAAGATCCATGTTTGTAAGATAGAATCAAGGAGGTTGAAACATCTGAAGAAAATCAAACATGATCCAAATAAGAATAAATTATATGTTGTACAGATCCTGAATTGGAACAATCATTTCCCCTATCCTTTAGGAACAGTTGTTGAAATAAAGAATGGAGGGGATGCATTAGTGAGAGGCACTAACATTTTGAAAATGGAATATATTTCACCACCTTCTCATGAAGAAAGTGGGATCACAAGCTATAAAGAACGGAGCTACAGCAAGCAGCGGAAGAGAAAGAGGAAAGATGGTCTACGTAGAATTTTTACCTTTACAATTGACCCAGCAGATGCAAATGAGAGGGATGATGCCATTAGCATGGAGGATTTAGATGATGGAGGATATAGGATTGGAATCCATATATCAGATGTTTCTGATGTTATACCGATAGGGTCTAGGATTGACAATGCTGCAAAAGAGAAGGGATTTACACATTATGCATATGGCCATGATCAAGTGGTAGAAATGCTACCTCAGTATATCACAGAAGGATGCAGCTTGGAAGAAGGAGAAGATAGAGATGTCGTTTCTCTGCTTTTTGAAGTTGATCAAAATTTCTGTCTTAAAGAGAAAAGTTGTGAATTCAAATGTAGTACAATCAGAGTTGACAAGAAGTTTTCCTATGATGAGGTCGAGCAGATTCTAGATGGAGAAGCTGACAGTGAGCATCAAACGGAACTCAGAGATCTTCATCAGATCACTGTAAAGATGTCTATAGTTAGGACAAAGGGTGTTTCTTACATGGACTACATCAGTATTGACAATAAAAAGGCATGCAAGATGATTGAAGAACTAATGACATATATGAACAATAGAGCTGGAAATGAACTTTTGTTAAAGTACCCAGAAAGTGTCCCACTGAGACATCAGTTTACAGCTGATGAAGAGGATAAAGAAAAGTGGATTGAAGAAAATAGAGGAACAGTCCAATACCTGGCATCTCTGAAACATTGCATTGAATGTGAATGGAATGATGTTCAGTACCTCAGCATAAAATCACTGCATGTGACTGGTATCAGAAATGGTACTCTAAAAGCTGAGAGAGTATTTTCCTCTGAAGAGAGTATACCACAACTTCTTGCTTCAAAAGTGAATTGGTACAAACTTCAAGCTTTTGCTAATTACATATCATCAGGGTGTCTTGAGAAAGATGAAAGAGGTCATTCCTCTCTAAACTATGAATGCTATGTCCAAATGACATCACCCATACGACGGTATTTGGACATTGTATCACAAAGGATGCTCAAAGCAGCTATTGATGGAAGTGATTCTCCATACAGTGTAGAGCAGATGGAAGAACTGTGTGAAGACATCAACCTGAAAAAGACACAGGAAAAGGAGTTTCATCGAAGGAGTGAAGCTTTATTGCGTGGAACATTTTTGAAGCACAACCCTGTCCAAATATTAGCTACTGTCACAGCTGTTACAGACAAATGTATAGAGCTTGGATCCCATGGAGACTGGTTGAAACTTCCTAAATCAAGGACGGTGCAATTCTCACATTTATCTCTGCAGAGTGCACCAATAGCAGATGGAAATAACTTTCCACTTCAGTGGGCAAAACGTGTGTTTGACAAAACAACTGATGAGTTCAAAAAGGATTGGAGTATAAATACAAATAAATATGAATCACAGGAGTTTCAATTAGAAGACACACGTTTTGTGAAAAAGTATAATGCATATCAAAGTTATATCCCTAGAGAGAGTCACTTTATGAAAGTTCTGGAGAATATGGATAATAGAGGTACAGCAGATGACAGAAGACCAAGGAAACCTATTGTCAAACCAGATGTCCTTACAACGGAAGGATATGATTCAAGGTTCCAGTTAAGGGTCAAGAAAGGATCTGTCCTCAAGGTTCAACTGGGGTCAACCATCCATCAGGGAATGGCCATTCCCAACATAGAGCTCATAAACCTGACAGAAACTTACAACTTATGCATTCAGCACAATAAAGATCCCATATCATGCTTCTCAAGAATTGCAGTTGAAAGTACAAAAGAGGAATATAACAATATTGAAGAGTATCAAAATGTTTATAAGCCTCTGCTCTCTATGGAAAGTGTTACATCAACAATCAATGAGGGTGAAAGTGACACAATTAAGAACTGTGCAGTTCAGTGGGTTACTCCTAATACAGGACGTATTGAGTTCCGTAAAGATTTTTGTCTTAAAAGAAATATATTTCTAAATAGTCAAGATCTTACAAAGGAACCACTAGAAGAGATGGATGCTACCCAGTTCTACATATGCCTTGTCAGTCCCCTCCTTAACCAAGATGAATTGATAACAAATGAATTAAAGTCTCTAAATGAAGTTGACACAGTATTGGATCAAACATACAAGGATGTGAAAAAAGAAAGGGATTTTGTAAATAAAGTGGTTAAGCAGAAGAAACCCAAACACTGGATTGGACATGGAGTGGTGACTGGTGTAGAAAAATTGGAAGAAATTTCAGATATGGTGAAGTTCAGAATTCAATCATCAAATTTTTCTCTCCCTGATGAATTACGGGAAAATGAGGAATCTGATGAGGAAGTTGTTGAAGATGATGAGGATGATGTGATAGATATCAACAGCCCAGTTTTCAAGGTAAAGAAATTCAAACCCCCACACCACCCTTACACAGTTGAGATACTGCCAGTTGGCTTCTCCATGAGGTACGTATTTTACGGTTTATCTTATCAAGACAATACATTATATTATTCAAAAAGTAGTTAATGACAAAGAACCCTTAAAGGTTATAACCACTTTAGTGATCTCTGATAATTTTGAACAAAATATGTTGAAATATCTTTAACAGAATGAAATACAGTAGTTAAATATTTTCCAAATTTATCATGGGGCCATGCAAGCCATTCTGATATTGTATTTAACATTTCAGAAAAATGGAATGTGCATTGGGAAACTTAGGGAAGTCTACTCCTCTCATCAAAAAGATAGTCTTAAGAACTGATATCAACTCGAGGATAAAAGGTAAAGCAAATATTAATATCAGTAATCATGTATAGGAACATGCATTAATGATTGTTGTTTTATTATCACCGAGTCTAACGAACTGAATTTTCCTTCTATGTGCTTTTCTTGGAGAAAATACATGATAATAACCAAAATGACATAAATATTTTCATATCATGGTTAACATGACAAAAAGATTTATGCTTTCATATTTTACAGTGGAATCATATGAGGAGATAGAAGATCTTCCTGCTAAGTACATGCAAGGCCATAAAATAAATGATCCACAAAAGGAGGCTATTGAAGCTGCCCTCGAACAGGATTTTTCTTTAATTCAGGGTCCTCCAGGTATGTCAAAAAACATTGAACATTGTATTATTCACACAAGTAAAAACACATTACAGTAAAACCTGTCTTAGTGAACACCTCTCTCTAGTGAACACCTGTCCCTAGTGGACACCCTTCCTACGCTCATAGTCCACTGACTTCTGTATAAATTACCCTCTCTCTAGTGAACACCTACCTACAGTGAACGTTTTTTCTTGGCAAAAAAATGTTCACTATACACAAGTTTTACTGTATATCTTTGATTGGTTCTGTAGAAACTCTGAAGGATCTAGTGTCATGTTCAAATTCAGTGTTGAACTAGTTACATACAGTAATTTTAATTCCATTTTTATGCCACACTGTATCAAAAAGTGGCCTCCATTTCAGTGACTTGTATCTGGTGGATCCTTCTTGGGTGGGCCCCAAACACATTTTGTAGGGGGTCAAAAATGGGCCTTTTGGGCATACCTTTTTTAAGAAAGGGCCTTACATTTTCAGAATTTGCCCCCCCCCCTTGTAAGCTTCTGGATCCGGCAGTGATTGTAGTTGAGCATCTGTTTTTATTGTTTTGCTTTTTATTTGCAATTGCAACTTAATGGGCAGATGCTGTAATGATGATCATAAATAACCACAAAATGTTATATAATATTATGAGAATTAAGCTTGCATCTAAAAACATCACAAAATGGACATAAAAGGTCATTCTTTGTGTCATATCACATAGAAATGAAATAAAGATCTGAGAATATAACAATTTAATTAGTACACACTTTACTGTGAAGACATACATTGCCATGTTATGAGTCTTGAGTATTGAGTATGGTATTGTAATATCTGCTATCATGTAACCGAATGATACCATCTATAGAACTTCTTTAGCAATAACTTAAGAATTAGTGTTCATGTACACATTAACAGTAAAAACTTATACTTGTAGATATATTTTTGAAGTCTATCTCTTCCACCATGGAAGAATTTGTTATGTTTCAATGACTTCAGTCCAGAATAAACTTGAGGACATGGAGCTAGAGGTTGTTGGGAGACTTGAAGCTCTGATACACTATAAATATGTGCAAGCATGTGAAAACTTTCCTATGTTTATGCCTTCTTTATTTATCAGGAACTGGAAAGACTGAAACAGCAGTTAGATTGATTCATGCCTTCGGTGCAAGAAATAGGGCTAGAACAACTGAGAAGATTTCAAAGAAAATGCTTTATTGTGGACCATCCAACAAATCAGTGGATGTGATTGCAGGTATATGTTATGTTATGTTATTTTATTTACCATCTACAAGATGAGTACATATACATAAATATGTTACAAAAATAAAAATACGAAAAATACTACAAGTTATAGGTAAGTTAGATGAGCAAAATTAATATGCTCATATGTCAGAGCATGATATTATTTACAAGGATTTTAGAAGGTAATCCTTTCTTTTGTGCATTTCATATATCGTGTCCAGCAATGGAAGCATTATTTCAGGATCATATTTGCTTCCTCCACCGAAAATGAGACATATGAATTCACAAAAGTTGTTGACTCCTAGTTTATATAATTCACTAAATAGATTGTATCTTATATATATACGCTGGGCACAATAGTAAAAAATGCTGTACGTCTTCAGTGACATTTAAATTGCATAGTAAGCATACTCGTTCAGACATTGGTTGTCCGTAATTACATATCCTGTATGTTCCTGATATCATTTTCATTATAACTTTACATTGTGGTAAGCGTCTTGGAAAACGCCTGGCAACTTCCCACCATAAAAATGGTTTTAAAACAGTGAAACATCTCAATATTGGTCTCAGTGTTGGATATAAGGAGCTAAGAACGAAAAAGCTTCTCATCTCAAACGACTTGACAACGTTCATGACTTTTCTCTTCCAGACACATTTGAGTGGTGTCTTAGCAGTAGTTATCATATTCAAAACGTCTCCATGTAGGTCGTATTTCATTGTTGTTTCCCACATTGAGACCAATGGAGATTTACTTGAGCGATAGGTTCCAATGTGGATTATACTCAACAGTCGATAAATGCATACAATTTTATAAATACATTGTACCGGTAACAATAAGACGAACCAGATGAACATAAGGCGATAAAAATAAAAAATATTAAGTGAATTCAAGTTTTTTCCACACCATAGTTATCATTTTTTATCTAGTTACATGTATTATAAAGTTGCAGCTTAGACAACAGGCTTGTGCTTATTCCATTTGCAGGTAAACTTTCAATCCCTCAGATATTCAATAAATTCTAAAAATATACACTCAATTTTTGCTATTTTGGTGTAAACATAAAAAGGGACAATTATTACCATTTCCAAAAATATGTTTTGCAGACTGCTCTAAATTCACAATTCCCTGAATTGCTATTAGTTTTTAGAAATGTATATATGTCAAGGTTTAGGGACAAAAATTTATGTCATTTTAAAGTAAAGCTTTTTTTCTTTACAATGACGAGTTGAGAAATTTAAAAACATCCCACTTATTGAACTTTTAAACTTTTAAGGCATGTATTTTCAAAAAGCTTTACATTGGCGATATTCCATTATATTCTTGGACTTTGATTATTTTACGATTGAAAGTTGTGAACTTTTATATCAGGCATTTCAAATAGCTTTACATTGGACTTATTCCTTTACATTCTTGGACTTACAATATTTTACGATCTGAAGAGGTGAACTTTTACAGCATGCATTTTCAAAAAGCTTTACATTGGCCATATTCCTTTACATTCTTGGACTTAGAATATTTCACGAAGCAAAGTTGTGAACTTTTTATGCAGGCATTTTCAAAAAGCTTTTCATTGGCGAAATTCCATTACATTCTTGGACTTAGATTATTTTGCGATTGAAAGTTGTGAACTTTTATAGCATGCATTTTCAAAAAGCTTTACAATGGCCATTTTCCTTTACATTCTTGGACTAAGATTATTTTACGATATAGAGAACTGAAATTTATGGCATGCATTTTCAAAAAGCTTTACATTGGCCATTTTCCTTTACATCCTTGGACTTAGAATATTTTGCGAGTGAAAGTTGTTAACTTTTAAAGCATGCATTTTCAAAAACCTTTACATTGGCCATATTCCTTTACATTCTTGGACTTAGATTATTTTATGTATAGAAGTGTAATTTATGGCATGCATTTTCAAAAAGCTTTACACCATGGCCATTTTACTTTACATTCTTGGACCTAGAATATTTTGCGATTGAAAGTTGTGAACTTTTATAGCATGCATTTTCAAAAACCTTTACATTGGCGATATTCCTTTACATTCTTGGACTTAGATTATTTCACTATATATACTTGATAACTTTCAAGGCATGTATTTTCAAAAAGCTTAACATTGGCCATATTCCTTTACATTCTTGGAATTAGAATATTTTACGATCTGAAGAGGTGAACTTTTGCAGCATGCATTTTCAAAAAGCTTTACATTGGCCATATTCCTTTACATTCTTGGACTTAGAATATTTCACGAAGCAAAGTTGTGAACTTTTTATGAAGGCATTTTCAAAAAGCTTTACATTGGCCATATTCCTTTACATCCTTGGACTTAGATTATTTTACGATCTATAGAAGTGAAATTTTATGGCATGCATTTTCAAAAAGCTTTGCATTGGCCATTTTCCTTTACATTCTTGGACTTAGTGAACTTTTATGCAGGCATTTTCAAAAAGCTTTACATTGGCGAAATTCCATTACATTCTTGGACTTAGATTATTTTGCGATTGAAATATTTGATGACTTTCAAGGCATGTATTTTCAAAAAGCTTTACATTGGCGAATTCCATTACATTCTTGAACTTAGATTTCTTTGCGATTGAAAGTTGTGAACTTTTATAGCATGCATTTTCAAAAAGCTTTACAATGGCAATTTTCCTTTACATTCTTGGACTTAAAATATTTTAAGATCTATAAAAGTGAAATTTTATGGCATGCATTTTCAAAAAGCTTTACATTGGCCATTTTCCATTACATTTTTGGACTTAGATTATTTTACGATCTACATGTATAGAAGTGAAATTTTATGGCATGCATTTTCAAAAAGCTTTACATTGGCCATTTTCCTTTACATTCTTGGACTTTGAATATTTCACGAAGCAAAGTTGTGAACTTTTTATGCAGGCATTTTCAAAAAGCTTTACATTTGCGAAATTCCATTACATTCTTGGACCTGAGACTATTAGAGTATTAATTAGTCTCAGCTTGGACTTAGATTATTTTGCGATTGAAAGTTGTGAACTTTTATAGCATGCATTTTCAAAAAGCTATACAATGGCCATTTTCCTTTACATTCTTGGACTTGGATTATTTTACGATCTATAAGTATAAAGTGAAATTTATGGCATGCATTTTCAAAAACCTTTACATTGGCCATTTTCCTTTACATTCTTGGACTTAGATTATTTTACGATGTAAACTTGAAAAATTTTAAGATATGTATTTTCAAAAAGCTTTACATTGGCCATATTCCTTTACATTCTTGGACTTAGATTATTTTACGATATATTATGATAACTCTTATAGGCATGTATTTTCAAAAAGCTTTACATTGGCCATTTTCCTTTACATTCTTGGACTTAAAATATTTCACGAAACAAAGTCATGAACTTTTTATGCAGGCATTTTCAAAAAGCTTTACATTGGCGTAATTCCATTACATTCTTGGACTTAGATTATTTTGCGATTGAAAGTTGTGAACTTTCAAACATGCATTTTCAAAAAGCTTTACATTGGCCACATTCAAATTTACATTCTTGGACTTAGATTATTTTACGATCTATAGAAGTGAAATTTTATGGCATGCATTTTCAAAAAGCTTTACATTGGCCATTTTCCTTTACATTCTTGGACTTAGGATATTTTGCGATTGAAAGTTGTGAACTTTTATAGCATGCATTTTCAAAAACCTTTACATTGGCGATATTCCTTTACATTCTTGGACTTAGATTATTTAACGATATTTACTTGATAACTTTCAAGGCATGTATTTTCAAAAAGCTTTACATTGGCCATATTCCTTTACATTCCTGGACTTAGAATATTTCCCAAAGCAAAGTTGGGAAATTTTTATGCAGGCATTTTCAAAACGTAAAGGCTAGAGTACCGACAATTGTCGGTACTCTAGACTCTGATGTGGTGGCACGCTAGAGGACCGACAAATAAATTGTCGGTACGGGAGATATGCTGTGTTTACACGCTAGAGGACCGACAAATATTGATTTTCGAATTTTCTGGCGCATGTGCAGAATGCGCAATGCGCGGGGGGATATTTCAGATATCATACGGATATTTCGGGAACAAGTGCAAAACCCGGGGAGGGCATTAGCCCCGGTTACCCGGGGATTACCAAACCCAGTCAAAAAATGGTAGCCCGGGAACAGGGAATGGTAGTAAACGTTGAAAACCCAATAAAAAACATGAACAAGTAAGACGTTAGAGAGCTATTAATGCAGAGTAAACGGCTATATATATTCTAAACAGACAGGATATTTCTCCTGAGCCGATCAGGCGTAGAAAGGGGCGTTTGCTACCCATTAGATAGAAGAAAATAGCTAGAATGTTTTTTATTTTAAGCTTATGGTATGAGGTTCCATATCCATCCGCCAAAAGGTATGACCCCTATATAGTCCATTTAAAAACCTGTGGTATCATACTAAATAACCCATAGTTGGCTTCTAGGGTACCTAGTATGCCACTATTTGGTACCAAAATAAAGAGGAGTTCAACTTTCATTTGAATTACGAAAATAGCGATGTAGGTGAAAATAGTTCCGAACGTGAGCATGTTTACTACGCGTTTGCCCGTCATATCAGAATTGAGGAAGTGGTAGCAAACGCAACTTACAATAAACGGACGCTGATATCTCAAAAAGTAACCTGACTCCCTATAATTTGATGTAGGTCAATCGAACCCCTATATGGACAGGTGCATTTTGATATATAACACTATGGGGGGTAAGCGTTTCATAGTTGGTCACGAACGCCATATGTGCAAAGTATTGTTATGAATTTTCGAATTTGGTGTTGGATTACGGTACTCATACCTTATAGCACAATTTTTGATGGAAGTTGCATTTGGCTCCCTTAGTTAATGGCCACGATTCCATCTCGCATGAGAGAGCTACCAAACGCAAAGTAAACAGTGATATATTCCAAATGAGATATTTCTCCTGTGCCATGGCGTAGTAAGGGTAGAGAGCGACGGGGGCGAAAGCATCCCCTCCCCTAACTGTATATATCGACCATTAGATAGAATAAGAAAAGAGCTTCAAAATGTTTTTTAATTGAAGCTTGTAGGACAATTTTGATGGAAGTTGAATCAATTTTTGTCGAAATAAATTATGGCTCACTACAAGTTAATGCCTGTACGATTCCATACTGCAAAAGAAGCACTATGCCCCCCCCCCTTAAATGAAAAAATAGGTCCTGCCCGGATTCGAACTCGGGACCGAGTGTGTTCGAGTCCTGCTCCCTAACCACTAGGCTACCAGTGATGAGGTTATTCCAAAAGTAAAAATAGTGGATTTATTCATATAATTGTCGGCTCTCTAGCAAAAACACGTAGCAGCCACTTGCGTACCGACAATTGTCGGTTCTCTATCTGGCACTACTAGGTGACGATAGAGTGCTGACAATTGTCGGTACCCCAGCAAATACCCCTGGACAGTCTCCAGTACCGACAATTGTCGGTCCTGGAGCCACTCCGTTTTCAAAAAGCTATACATTGGCGAAATTCCATTACATTCTTGGACTTAGATTATTTTGCAATTGAAAGTTGTGAACTTTTATAGCATGCATTTTCAAAAAGCTCTACAATGGCCATTTTCCTTTACATTCTTGGACTTAAATTATTTTACAATCTATAGAAGTGAAATTTTATGGCATGCATTTTCAAAAAAGCTTTACATTGGCCATTTTCCTTTACATTCATTGACTTAGATTATTTTACGATCTACATGTATAGAAGTGAAATTTTATGGCATGCATTTTCAAAAAGCTTTACATTGGCCATATTCCTTTACATTCTTGGACTTAGAATATTTTACGATCTAATGAGGTGAAATTTTATGGCATGCATTTTCAAAAAGCTTTACATTGGCCATTTTCCTTTACATTCTTGGACTTAGAATATTTTACGATATATACTTGATAACTTTTAAGGCATGTATTTTCAAAAAGCTTTACATTGGCCATATTTCTTTACATTCTTGGACTTATAATATTTCACGAAACAAAGTCATGAACTTTTTATGCAGGCATTTTCAAAAAGCTTTACATTGGCCATTTTCCTTTACATTCTTAGACATAGATTATTTTACGATCTAACGAGGTGAAATTTTATGGCATGCATTTTCAAAAAGCTTTACATTGGCCATATTCCTTTACATTCTTGGACTTAGATTATTTCATAGATTATTTTACGATCTAACGAGGTGAAATTTTATGGCATGCATTTTCAAAAAGCTTTACATTGGCCATTTTCCTTTACATTCTTGGACATAGATTATTTTACAATCTACATGTATAGAAGTGAATTGAAAGTTGTGAATTTTTATAGTACACTGTATGCATTTTCAAAAAGCTTTACAATGGCCATTTTCCTTTACATTCTTGGACTCGGATTATTTTACGATGTAAACCTTGACTTGTTCTTCACCTTACATGTACCTACGTGTACTTCTGAGTAATTTGTAATTAACAATCAAATCAACAAATATTCACATATCATATTAGCAGATGTCTGGCGAAATTACATTACAATAAGATATTCTGATCGATAGTATTTGGTTATAAATCCGGAAGTGTTTTCTCTGAGGTCGGCGCGTCAAATTCCATATATGTATTCTACCTTCGATATTAGTATTGGCCGGTACATCCTCCCGATTAATATCTATCATTGGGTGCTTTCAACACCATGTATTTCTAATGTTATCGCAAAATAGTCCATAAAATGAAGGAAATGTTTCAAACTTAGAAATTTGATCGGCATTTTACCAAAAGAGCTTCTGCGCATGAGTTCTGCGCATGTCAAAAGCCCGTCAAACTTTCTCATTTCTTTTAACATTTCTCGCCTTTTACACGACTTTCCCACCTGGAATCATACTCTATAATCAAATTAGAAATATAAGGCATAACTTTAGATCAATTTCCAACCATCTCTTGTGAAAGTATTGAAGATGATCGGGGAAAACAATCCCGTCTATTCGAGGGGCTCTCTTGGGGATTTCTTCGATCACTATCAATACTATTGTCTATGCAAGTTCATTTCTATATTTAGCGATCTTTACTGTATTCTCTCCAATGAGATATGGTTTTTACAATTCTACATGTACTGTACGTCGTGAAAGAACAGAATCCAACAAATACCAAATCTAAAAGTCAAAATAACAGGCTAAAGGAAAGGGGACAGTAAAGCGTCATGTACAGCATTCTATGAGAGTTCACAACTTAAATCGTAAAATGAGCTAAGTCCAGGAATGTAAAGGAATTTGGCCAATGTAAACCTTTTTGAAAATACATATAATAATAGTTTACAACTTTAAATCTTGAAATAATCTAAGTCCAAAAATGTAATGGAATATGGCCAATGTAAAGCTTTTTGAAAATGGATGCCATAAATTTTCACTTCTATAGATCGTAAAATATTCTAAGTCCAAGAATGTAAAGGAAAATGGCCATTGTAAAGCTTTTTGAAAATGCCTGAATTAAAAGTTATCTACTTTACATCGTAAAATAATCTAAGTCCAAGAATGTAATGGAATTTTGCCAATGTAAAGCTTTTTAAAAACGCCTGCATAAAAAGTTCACAACTTTGTTTCGTGAAATATTCTAAGTCCAAGAATGTAAAGGAATATGGCCAATGTAAAGCTTTTTGAAAATACATGCCTTAAAAGTTAGCAAGTATATATATATATAGTATATATCCCTTCTATATATCATAAAATAATGTAAGTCCAAGAATGTAAAGGAAAATGGCCAATGTAAAGCTTTTTGAAAATGCATGCCATAAATTTTACTTCTATAGATCGTAAAATAATCTAAGTCCAAGAATGTAAAGGAAAATGGCCAATGTAAAGCTTTTTGAAAATGCATGCTGTAAAATTTCACTTCTATAGATCGTAAAATAATCTAAGTCCAAGAATGTAAAGGAATATGGCCAATGTAAAGCTTTTTGAAAATGCATGCTATAAAAATTCACAACTTTCAATCACAAAATAATCTAAGTTCATGAATGCAATGGAATTTCGCCAATGTAAAGCTTTTTGAAAATGCCTGCATAAAAAGTTCACAATTTTGCTTCGTGAAATATTCTAAGTCCAAGAATGTAAAGGAATATGGCCAATGTAAAGCTTTTTGAAAATACATGCCTTAAAAGTTATCAAGTATATATCGTAAAATATTCTAAGTCCAAGAATGTAAAGGAAAATGGCCAATGTAAAGCTTTTTGAAAATGCATGCCATAAAATTTCACCTCATTAGATCATAAAATAATCTAAGTCCAAGAATGTAAAGGAATATGGCCAATGTAAAGCTTTTTGAAAATGCATGCTGTAAAATTTCACCTCGTTAGATCGTAAAATATTCTAAGTCCAAGAATGTAAAGGAATATGGCCAATGTAAAGCTTTTTGAAAATGCATGCCATAAAATTCACTTCTATATGATAAAATATTCTAAGTCTAAGAATGTAAGGGAAATGGCCAATGTAAAGCTTTTTGAAAATGCATGCCATAGATTACACTTCTATATATCATAAAATATTCTAAGTCCAAGAATGTAAAGGAATATGGCCAATGTAAAGCTTTTTGAAAATGCCTGCATTAAAAGTTCACAACGTTGCTTCGTGAAATATTCAAAGTCCAAGAATGTAAAGGAAAATGGCCAATGTAAAGCTTTTTGAAAATGCATGCCATAAAATTTCACTTCTATACATGTAGATCGTAAAATAATCTAAGTCCAAAAATGTAATGGAAAATGGCCAATGTAAAGCTTTTTGAAAATGCCTGCATTAAAAGTTCACAACTTTCAATCGTAAAATAATCAAAGTCCAAGAATGTAATGGAATATCGCCAATGTAAAGCTTTTTGAAAATACATGCCTTAAAAGTTCAGTAAGCGGGGTGTTTTTAAATTTCTCAACTCGTCATTGTAAAGAAAAAAAGCTTTACTTAAAAATGACAAATTCTTGTCCCTAAATCTTGACACTGATGTAGAAATGTCTAAGGCCATATTTCTTGAATTACAGCTATTGCAAGGCTTCTGAATTATATCTTGTAGGACTTTTAAAGAAATCATTAATGCCTCGTGGAAGCAAGTCCATTTGTCCAAGGATACTTAGGGTGTATAGTTCCACCATCGTTACAAAGGATTATCCAGTGCCAGGTGTGCCCCAAAGAGGAACAAAAGGTTCAGAAGATTCAAAGGCAGATCCAAATCACAAAGATGTGACTCTACATCACATCTTGCATGGTGAAAAAAGAAGGAATCCCTTCACAGAACGTATTGTTGAAGCATATGCAATGATACGAAGTGATAAATGGGTTGGTAACTATAACGACATTAAGAGATATCAACTACTGTTGAAATGTGGAGAACTGTTTGAACTTCACACATGTGAAGTAATCCTTTGCACATGTGCACACAGTGCTAAGGTTCTGCAAAAACTTAGCATGACCCTCATGGATCTTGAACTATTGATACTAGCCGATAACAAAAACCCAAAAGGTGTTGAATGTGCTAAGACACAAGATAAGACAGAGCAAAGTGGTGAAACAAAAAAGACATCCTGTATTAAGCCAGTCAGTGAAGAAGAAAAGAATAAATTAGCCGAAGTGATGTGCGATACTAAAATTGGCCAGTTAATCATTGATGAGGCAGCTATGTGCACAGAGCCTGAAGCTTTGATTGCAATGGTTGCGACAAAGGCACCCCAGATAGTACTTATAGGGGATCATAAGCAGTTAAGACCAATAGTTACCAACCGCATTGCTGAAAATCTAGGATTTGACAGTACCTTCTTTCAGCGGTACGAAGAAAGTGCAAAAATGTTGCAAATCCAATACAGAATGGTAAGTGAATAAATTATCCAGTAAATATCAGCAATATGAGTTTTAAAACACGTTATGCGCTCCATGTTAATAAGTAATAGACTTCAAAATTCATAGAACTTGTAGTTTAGTATTCATATACACTTATACAGGATGGTTTGAAAAATCATTCACACTTAATAATGTACCATTTTCTATTGACTCGAAAATTTCGCAAATTCATTTACTTGTATGTTTCATTTAGCACCCAAGCATATGCCAATTTCCATCAAATCAATTCTATGATGGCCTGTTGCAAGCAGATGTGAGTCAAAGTGAAGAGGCTTTAACAAGCCGTGACATTCTGAAAGGGTATTGGCAAGGTGGTGACGATCAAAGGACAGTTTTCCTGAATGTTTGTGGCGAGGAAAAGATACTCACTGTCGGGACCAGTGAGGGAAATGTATCATCCACCAGTAACGAGCAAGAAATGGATCATGCTGTAATTAATGATCTTTATTTTAATTAAATAATTATTGATGGTAAAGGATGATGTAGGATATGGTGAAGGACAATGTTGTGATCTTAGAATAATTATTGTAAATAATACAATATTTTATTAGACTTAAGTTTTGCATTGGCACTTTTCACATTTTGAGAAAAAGTATCCAAATATATAACAGACATTTCAGTCAAGATCTATGGTACAGATATCAACATTTTATATATGAACAGATATACAGACTATTTTAAAAAATTTTCTCATGATTGTACAATGAGTTTCAAAATATGATATCTTGATATGTATATTGAATCTATTTCCTTGCTATCATTTTATCATGTTATATAGTACTTCTTTATCTCTATAATGGTTTAAGGTGAGGATATACCGCTGTCTCTTGCACAAATTGTACAAGAATGAGGATGCCTTCAAAAACATTGCAGTGCTATCACAGTATCGAGCACAATGTGCCTTAATACATAAGGAGATTGACAAGTATCTTGAGCTGAGACATGAAGCAACATCTGTCAACACAGTTGTCAAAAGCCAAGGTATTAAAGGACAACTGAAATAACTTTTCTCAACTTGCAGCTACAAAAACGTGGTTTTCTCCATTGTAAGCCCAACGTAGACTTAGATTATGTTCTTGCGATAGCCATTATAAAATAAATGTTAGATAACTGCTAACGGTCATAGATAACGAAATAAAACTAACTGATTAATAAAATTGGCCCCCACGTGATTAGTAACGTCATATACAACATATAGCTTTGGTTTATTGGTTTCTTAGTAATCACAACGTCACGACAACCATAGGATTGTTGTGTAAACTAATAACAAAACATTTCGGCATTATGACGTCATGATCCAATGGACCAAAACGGGCCATGTGGGGACCAGTGAGAGATCACGTGGAGGCCAATGACGTCACAACCAATTCGAATATTGCTTATTAAGCAGCTAATAACGATCGTTAGAGTAAAATAATTTCCACACTACTGATGAGAAAACATGTCCAAATACATCTATCAAAAAATTATATTGATTCCTTTTAGGTTAAAAATACCATTTCATATCTGCTTTAAGTATTCTTATTAATACACATTTCAGTTGTCTTCAGCTGTCTATATATTTTGAATTTTTGCAGTTCTACAGTGCATGTACATTTCTGATTTATGCACAGGGTGTCTAAAAAACAGGACTGAAGTAAAAATTGATTAATCTTCTAAATTGATTAATTCTACCATGAAATTTCAGAATTATTTAGTTCATGCAATTTTGTTGTGAAAGTTTGATGATAATCTGCCTATTGAGTCAAAAGTGCAAAACAAACTCCCAAGTGGGCACCTCTACTCTCTATTTTTTCAATTTTTCTTCAACATGTATTGTAATGACTTCAGTATGAATGAAATGTCCCTTGGTGTTCTGGTCCTGGATTGTGATATTGGTTCTCGATTGGAGGGGGGAGGGGGATGTTAGACATTGTTTCTTTTCACGTTAGATTATGGTTTTGGGATATATAGGGTCTACTTTTCTTATGACAGATTTACACTTACAGTTTGCTTTTCTTGTTGGGTTTCTTTAAAGTTAGTCACCCTTCAATTTGGCATTTGTGCTTATATATATTTAATTGTGCAGAAAGGAAAACAAAAATTACAATACTGTATAAATATTTTAGGTGGAGAATGGGAATATGTCATTCTATCTACTGTTCGCTCAATGCAATCTGAGGCCATTCCAGAGGACATCACTCAGAAATGGAAGTCCAAGCATTTGGGCTTCATCATTGATGAAAACCAGATCAATGTTGCTCTCACAAGAGCAAGATTTGGACTCATTATTATAGGTATAATCTTTAATGTTAATGTCATAAATTGTCATTGTTAGCTATGATTAAACGATAATAAGGTTCATATAAAATATGTTTGCAAACCCATGTAGTTTTCTGAAATAACATGGTACTTGCTGAATACCTCTTTACCTGTGTTAACATGTTTATTTGACTTTTAGAGATAGTACTTTGGAGTACACGGGAATATGTGTGAATAGTAACTTTTTTACTTTATCATTGTCACTATTGTTTGGAATGGGACTGGTATTATGAATATAAGCATGTACATTATATTAGTATAGTACTGGTATATTGGTTCTAGGGTGTAAGGGTAATTCTTTGAATTAGGGAAATGCATACAATCATTATATATTTTTATATTATTTGTGTATAATTATTATTTGTTGGTTTTGGATTCTGTTATACAACATTACATAGTTTGCCTTTCAATTACTGTTCTGATGTATTATTGATCGTTAGCACTCTGGATCATTAGACCATTTTCACCTGTGGTCTGTCACTTTTCAGTATGTTGTCCTTTTGATGAATTATCTGCTCAATGGATCAAATTGAAAGTTAAAATATATAATATAATTCAGACTGAAGTTTTTCATCAAGAAGATGATACAATGTACATTATATCAGCAACATTGTCATATATATTTTTGAAAAAGTTGTATAAGAATAAAAAGTATAAAATGCTTTTGACTGGAATTGCAAGTCAAATTATGTTTTCTTTTTAGGTTAATGTTGTTTGTATTTCTATGATTTTGTCATATTGCGTGGTGGAAGGAAACACTTTCTTTTGTTTTATTTTGGTCTTCGTTTGTTAAATTAAGTCATGATCTCCTGTGTGTTGCAGATTAAGCTTACTAAATTGAAATATATCTGATATCCTCAGTAAATATATATAAAGGGTACCCTATGTTTTGTTAGACTAGAGGCAGGCTCATCTAGATATTAAAAGTACATGTATTGTGAAATAATTTTGTATAATGTTTTACTTCATTGAACTCAACTAGGTGCTTTTTATCATCACTAATAATGCATTAAAATATTTATGAAATTTAATAGGAACACTGTCATGTTTCTGGAAAGCCCATGGTAAAACTTTTGGATTACATTTTAGGCAATGCAGATCTGTTGAGTTGTGATCCTATGTGGAAGGAATTGATTGAAGACTACAAGGACAGGGATTGTTTCATAGAGGCCACTGATTTCCTCACTGACTTGAGCAAAGGCCTCCCAGGAATGCCTGAGGGTAAGGTTACCTATATTGATTTGTTTGACGTTGTCATTTCACCAACCTTATAACATTGCAAATAGGGAGAAGATACCAACTTGCATATAGTTCTTGCTAAAAAGCGGATATATTGATGTATATCCACAAACATAATCAATTTAGGAGGGGGAGATGGGTTACTCTTAAATGAAATTAATCATGTTTCAGATAAGATTGAAATATTGACTTGGTCCTAATGACACCCGTTTTTCACCCATTTCATTATTGTTCATACATACTGAAAGACTATGGTATTTCCAAATTGTGGCTTGACATGGCATATTTAATGAGTTAAGTGTATATACACAAGGTTTGAAGAAGATCTGTTTGTTAAAAAATTGTTTTGTTGGTGATCTAACATAAGTAGACTCATACAAGCTAATAGCTCCTTTCTTCATGAATCAGACAAAATATTAGAGGACAAGAACATGATGATGCTTCTCAAATGGAAAAGGATCTCAAACTTTTAGAGCAAACTGCTGAAAGTGGGGGTAGATTCTGGATATTTACTGCCATTAAGATTATGATTGAGGCTAGATAAAGACAATGGTTACATCAAATGTTCGACAGTCTTTGAGATTATAATATATATCTGTGTATTTCAGATTGGGATCAGAAATATGATGCGTATGATATTAATGAGGAACAGAGAGCCCCAAGGCTGAGTAGAGAAGCATCAAAAGATTGCCTCAGGAAAATAAAGGTTGTTATTATCTCATTTTTCTTCTCAAGTCACCTTTTAAATATAATTATAAAGTACCTATGATTTTCTATTTAAATTAATTGATTGATTTATTCATTTTTGTGTTCAACGATGAAGGTACTTAAAAGTAAGTGTCTGAAATATCTACATCTGAATAGTTCCGTTCTTATCCTCTGTAAGAGGCATTTAGAAAGACATTGACAGATAACAGTGATAATTAATCACTTTCTGAAAAAATTGCATGATTAAAAATAATGGGTCTCACTTGTTGCCTTCCTTTTATTTGGTTCTATATTTTTATACTCAAAACTCTTTAACAAAGAAAAAGAAAAAATGCCATGGTTTACAGAGATGCGTTTGTTCTAATTAAGTTGGATAAAATCCAACTTAACAATCATATTTTCTCATAACAGGCAGATACCATGTTGATTGAGTGTGAATGGCTGCTACGAGAAGCATTGTCAGGTGTTCTTAGGATGAGAGATCTCCCAGAAACTGAAAACAGGTAACCAAATGGCACAAGGGGAAACACAAATGTAAAAATATAATATCACATGGCAATGACATGCCTTTGCAGAATCTATTAATTATCATTATTAATACTGTTTTTTTGCAATCGAATATAATTCAGAAATGAGAGAATCTAGGGATTGTGCATTTATACTGATAACCTTGTCAACAATATTGTTGTTGTTTTTTATTAAGGCGTTGGAACGAAAGATTTGAGTCATTCTTTGCCAGAACTAGTTATGATGGAACCAAAAGGCCACGTTGGACTGAAACCAAAGGTATATATCTACACAAATGTTACATAAGTAAATAATCAGGTTGAGCTCAGGTATAATGTACTTTGATGTTGTGTATACATTATGATATGATATTCTACTGTTACGTCAATGAAGTTGAACACATTATTACTTAAGTCATTGTTATTGTTTAAATGTCTGATAGTTCACGTTTGTTTTTAACCATTTTATTTCATTTCAGATTATCTAAAGCAAGTCGGCCCTATCCTGCATAATGGACATGAATTATTAGCTGAATTTGGTAGAAAATCAAGGTAAATGTTGAATTTTACATTTCAACTACTCAAATTATTGAGGACTATATTGTCTCCGATCCAATCTAACTACAATCTGATCTAATCTAGATCCTCCATGATTAATTTTATGGATTTAGATACTTGAAAACTGTTATAAGAAACACAATAGCCTTTAAAAACCTATCCATTCAACTTTGAATATAACAGATAAGTTGGGAGAATTTTCACTTGTTTTGGACATCATTTTGACCATTGAATTTTTTGTTTCAGCTTTAAGGATCGCTTTGTTGTTCCTCTGAAAAGGCTTCGAAATATGTGGTCTCAATGGAATCACATACAAGATCCAAATCTGTCCATCTCTGAGCTAAAGATTCTACTTAAACAGGTATACATGTAAATCTACAATTTTATGCAATTGTCAATTTTGTTATGTCCCCACCACATAGTGTGGGGCCATATTGTCGGCCTAGGCGCATACATGTATGTCTGTCTGTCAGTCCGTCTGTATGTCCGACAGTTTTCTCCAAAACCACTACAGGTAGCATCTTCAAATTTTCAGGGATAACTTATGAGTACATGCAGATGTGGTACAGATGTGGTACAGATGTGGTAATATCGTCTCGATGCCTACTTCCTGTCAGCCATTTTGAAGTCAAATGCTAAAATCCTTGTCTGCAAACTTGAAGAAAAATGGCTTCTCGGTTACTTTTAAAACTGTAACATCTTCTTTAACTCACTTCATTCTACATCTGATTAGGTTTTGGACATGTTGGCTCAGACATGGCAGCCATTTTGAATGTCTTCAGAAAAGTCAGCGAGCGATAATACTCTGTATCATGTTACAAGCTGTTTTTGAGTTGTACATAATTTTTTAGTTTTTCAAATTGTTTCAGGTGCCCTGTATTGTAAGAATACATGCCACTCTTCACAGTATTATGTGATAATTTTGTTCAAAATATCGGCAAAAATTTATCTCTGCTTTTTTTATTGTCGGACATCTTGGTGTTTTTCTGTTGTGAAATCTTGTCTGTCAAGTTTTGTCTACACATTTCCAGGCAAACCAGTTCACGGATTGATTTCAAATTTTCAGGGATGATTCTTTGTATTAGAATCTCGAACTGATTGGCATTCTGGGTAAATGTTAGGGCAGCCATTTTGGATTTGTCCTGTCCTAAAGTCTTGTCTACGCGTTTTCAGGCAACTTGTTTTATGGATCAATTTCAAATTTTCAGGGATGATTTTATGTATGAGAATCTGGAACTGATTAGATTTTGAGTGTTCTTCATAAACTTTGAATTGGCCATTTTGGATTTTCCATCCTAAAATCTTGTCTGTAAGTCTTGTCTACACATTTTTAGACGAACCACTTGACAGATCAATTCCAAGTTTTCAGGGATGATTCATAGTATGAAAATCTGGAACTGATTAGGTTTTGGCTTAAATGTTAAGGTGGCCATTTTGGATTTTCCGTCCTAAAATTGTGTCTGTAATTCTCTCTTTAACTGATTTGTGTTGGGCACTGAGGATGAACAGTTACAGGATAAACCATTGGTGGGACATGTACACTTTTGTGTCCTATAATTTGTCTTTGCAGTTTGATTTCAAAATGTACAATATACATATAGTTCCAGTCAAACAGCGTAAGTTATTT
This sequence comes from Owenia fusiformis, assembly GCA_903813345.2. Taxonomy (NCBI): domain Eukaryota; kingdom Metazoa; phylum Annelida; class Polychaeta; order Sabellida; family Oweniidae; genus Owenia; species Owenia fusiformis. The sequence goes on from CAIIXF020000006.1 coordinate 3,129,169, forward strand.
TGTTATGTTTTTTGTAAGGAAGGCTGAATAGATTATAGAATAAGGAATCTTACTAATAGACAGATACTTGTAATGTTCTTGATCGAATATTCAGAATTAAGTCAGTGATATCATGTTTGAAATACAGGTACAAATTCACATTTAAAATGTGTTCATTGTGCCTTGTTATTTTATATGGTTTGTTTTTATGATATTTTATTGCACTTGAAAAGTTGCCATGTTCATGTACCACTATTAAATAGTCTATCTAACTGCTCATCAAATTCAGTTCAAATTCTACAGCTGATTAACTGGGCATTCATCTTGAATTTTAAAACACATACATACAAAAGTTGATATCTGAAACTAATCAATTTTTGGCTGGTATCTTGAATTGTGAGACCACCATTTCTTGTCATCATTGGTCTTAACTATAATTTAATTTTATTATCATAAATTAAAATACAATAGATCTACAATATCCAGACCAACAAGATGATATATTACATTTGAATCTAAATACATGTATAATAATTATATATATAATCCAACCTATAATATAAAGTTTTGAACTGTCATGATTAGGTGGTGTGTGTTTCTGGATTTCTTGGTGAGGTAATTTAATATACATTTAATTTTTAATTGGATCATGTTATAGTTATTCCTTTACCATGCGGATGTTTTGCTCAAGTCCAATATTAACACAGTGTGTCTTGTTGATCGACACTCGTTCAATTTCAGATGGAAATCCTTGACATGCCTCGAATGACACACAAGAAAGTTTATCTGAAGAAAATGAAAGAAGAACATTTGAAATGTCTGGAGAAATTGGAGGAGATTCATCATAAAATGGTTGAGTACAATGAAAATCATAGAGGTAAGATTATTTGTACATGTATATTACAACTTTTCATAAGCTTAGTTCTGATATATCGGGTGTCCCCAAATAAATGAGGCACTTTTTGAAAAGTATTTTCTTGGCAACCAATGAACCAAATTTTTTGAAAATATGTACAAAGTAGCCCAGGAGTAACGTTAGTAAGGTACAGAAATATGAAAAGATCAGGTAAATGTTATGTGAGTACTAAGAAGTTCAAGATAGCATGTCAAAATATCCTATAAAGGAGCAATGCAATGAGAATTTCATAGCATTTGTGCCAAAAATGGGAAGCAATTTGACAAGTAATTTCTAAGCAATAGATAAGTCAAATTATTTGAAAACTTTACTTAAGGCACTTTAGGGTATCTTCTGCTACAACTTGCTAATGATACTCTTAGGCTGCTTTGTACACATTTTAGGTTAATTTGTTGTAACAGTTGCCGAGAAAATACTTGGAAAAAAGTGTCTCATTTTTTTGGGACTCCCGATATAAGGTGTATTAGATCACTGGGTAAGACCTTTGTTTCCTTTAAACCCGTCATACTCTCTGTTTTGAACATTTTGACCAGAGATTCCATATAATTGATATTGCTATTTATTTGCATATTAACAACATCCTTACTAATATACATGTAAGTAAGAAGAGGTAGTTCCTAGAGCTACAAACTAAATCTTGTTCCAAATTTCAGACATGTACAAAGAGACTGGCGCTGACTACTTCAAGACCCGACTCAGAAACTATGGTATCATCAGAGGCATGCCAAACTCTAGCCGTCTGCGTAGTTTCAGGACACCTGCTGAACATGACGACTTGCATCCACTCAACAATGACGAGGTGGATGATGCTGATGCTGAAAGTATAATCCAAATTGAAGAAATATCAGATGATGAGACAGTTTCTGAGGGTGAATCAACCCAAGCTGATGAACCATACATAAACAGTGAGACCAAAACCATGCATGGACAATCTCAATCAAGACACACTTCAGGGACACTCAGGAATGTAGATTCAGGTGATGCAAGACAATCCATTGTATCTCTCAATGTAAGTGCTGATTTAGTCCCTCCAAGCTTATGTGCTGAGATCTTATACATGGTGGATGATGATGGGTCCACAAATACAGGATCAAATATTGCCATAGATAGAGACAAAACATTGAGGAAATCCAAAGATCCAAATATGGTTGATGATATTAATGCCTCTGTTGATCAGCTATCGCACTCTCAAAGTGAACCAAATGGGGATGCCAATGAGGAAAACCTGATTGAACAAGAAGCTGGAGAAGCAGGAAGTAAACAGGCATCTTCCAAAAAGAAGAAGTCAAAAAGGAAGAGAAAAAAACATTAGACTTCTTAAATACATAGGTACAATCACAATATTCATCTAGAATGGATTGATATTGTTAGGCTAATGAGACAGGCGAGACAAAAACAATGGCAATCATAATAATTAGAACACTACTGTAGTTAGTCTTTATCAAGTGCCTGGTTTATTTTTGACTTTAGCCGATCTGAAGAATGCACTAAGAATTTTCACTAAAATCTTCAGAAAAAGAAATATCTGACAGTATATATTACAGGGTGTTCAAAAAAAAACGCAACCCAAGGAAATCGCTATATCTTGGAAAATACTCATCCAATTATGTTCATATTTTCAGGAAAGAAAGAGGAGACTGTGTATGTATAGCCCCTGTTGTTAGTTAGTTGTAAAACATGATGTCTTGGACACTTGGTCAAAAGACAGTTGTACTAGCAAAATACGAAAAACGTGAATGGAAAATCACAATATCTTGGAAAATATTAATTCAATTAAGTTTATTTTTTCAGGAAAAGAAAGAAGAGACTGTGTATGTATAGCTCCTGTTGTCAGTAAGTTGTAAAACATGATGCCTTGGACACCTACTCAAATGACAGTTGTTCTAGGAAAACATGAAAACGCAGTCAGAGGTGACTGCCACAGCAATAAAACCAAATGACTTTCTAACCATGGTGTTTTGGCACTTCAGATTTGGCACAAATTATCCTCATTCAATGTGTGGTGAATTTGTGGAGTTTCATCAAAATCACTCCAGGGACTTTACAGTCATGGTCAAAATGCCTTCTTAAGTCTCCCTGAACCAGGGCGTTTGACTGTGATTTGAAACCATTTCAACCATGACTGTAAAGTCCCTGAAGTGATTTTGATTTCACTTTACAGATTTACCATACAGTGAATGAAGATGATTTGTGCCAAATTTGAAGAGCCAAAACACTATGGTAAGAAAGTTATTTAATTTTTTTGAGGTTGCAGTCACCCTTGACTGCGTTTTTCGTATTTTCCTAGTGCAACTGTCTTTTGAGCAGGTGTCCAAGGCATCATGTTTTACAACTAACCATTTACAGGAGCTATGCATGCACAGTCTCTTCTTTATTTCCTAAAAATTTGAACATAATTGAACCAGTATTTTTCAAGATATAGCGATTTCTTTGGGTTGCGTTTTTTTTTGAACACCCTGTATTTCAATTATTATTATACAGACTGTCAAGGAGTTTGATCATGGCCTTAACATTTCCATGTCATTGTAATTGACGCATACAGAATTATATATACAAGAAATATTGTTCATCTTATTTATCCATTAAGTGTTATATATGTACAGGTTGAAAAAATACTTATGTGTACGCTGCTGGGAAGCATGGCTTCAATGGATGTTAAATGAAATATTCACAATGAATAAATATGATATCCAAAAAATCATGGTATATTCTCCACATTTTTTACCATAATGATACACTATTTTTAAAATGTAACAATGAAAAATCACACTGTTGAAAAAAGCTGAAAAATGTACATACTTTTTGTTCAAAAAACAGTATGAATTCTATTATTTTGTAAATGCTATACTTGTATATATAAATGTGCCATTCTGAGTTAAATGCTTTTGAATATATATGTTTAGAATTAAAATATCAATGCTCTTTTTATTTATCATGCTTATTTTTTACACAAATGTATATATCGGGTGTCTCATATTTTGGGACAATATAAAGTAAGAGCCTGTAAGGTTCGGCCATCTTGGAGACAATATGTAAATATATTTGTCTATGATGTAAAACAGGAACATATGAAAAAAATGTTTAAAAGATGTAAATATATCTCATATTGACAAAAATGTGCCTAGTAAATGAAAAATGTACAATCTTTCAAAAGGTTTCATGTTTAAGAATAAAATAAAAGTGTACATTATATACAATAAGATTATATTTAGTCATGGTTTTATTAATATAATATTCAGACTGATTCACAACCTTGAGAAAATTAGCTGATTAATTGATTTGATTGGATGATCAATTGACTGATTTGATTGGTTGATCAATTGATTGATTTGATTGGTTGATTGATTGAGGTTTACTGACTTGAGGCTGAGAATAAGACTGTAGAAATGACTGTATATTTTTATACTGTAAAACCTGTCTAAAAATGTTTCAACATTGAGAGAGCTTCAGAGAGGTAGTTGTTTGATTTTACTGCATATACAGGTTTTATTGTATATATGACAGGAATCATGTACAATAACCCGTATTGTGAGTGATATTTTATTTATTTTAATGAGATTGTTGTAGACTGAATTGTAATGTAAATAGTCATGTTATTATCCTGTTATATGTTATGTTATTATCATGTATTACTATATAAATCAATACAGAATAAAATGCCATCAGCTCCTCTCCTTGCTCCGGTTCTTAGCAATGCCAAAGGTTCTAGTATAAATGCTGTCTAATGCAGCCATACACTAGCAAATGGTGTGAATGGGACAGCTATGGTGTAAATGGGACATTTTAGCTTTACTAATTAACACACAGTCCCAGTCCCAGTGCAAACTTAATAAACTTACAGAGGTTTGAAACCTTACTGTTTTGTACATATTCTTGTATGTCATATTATTATGTACATGTACTGTATAAATGTATTGTACCATTATTTATATACTTATTTTAGCCATTTTATAGTGCAAATGCAAATGTAGATCAATCAGGCTAGGAAAATGTAAATGTATCCACTACAGGGCGACAAGAAATTATTTTTCACAGTACATATTCTGTATAGAGAGATTATTAATATTCATATATAGCTCAAACTATTTCTTTATATTTAGTACTCAATAAAATATGAACCTGTTAATTTGAGGGATATGCTTATATTTGACATCCTGTATATTTTCCTTAATTACATATTGTTGTGCACAATCATTTTGACACCACAGTAGTTGGAACAAAGGTCACATATTCTATGTTCTGTTTTGAAAATACAAGTATTTTACAGATTTGTACAGTACTTCAAATTTTGAAGATTGAATGTTTTACTTGAAGGCTACTGTAGAATGTCAAGGATCTGATATATTTATAATTACTAGTCCAAACAAAAAGAAACAATTTTATGTTTTTTATTTCATGGATGTGCTGCTACTTAAAGGGGCAGCAAAGACTGGAATGTAAAATGTTGCAAGCAATCTTTTTTCAAGTCACACCAATGTTTGCCTTACAATACCAGTTTTATTTTTGAAAAATCTTTATTTTCTGAAATATCTGAAGTATTTGAATAAGATGCAGACACTAACTTGCCCCTAGTTTTTGCTGCTCCTTTAAAATCTTAACTTGAAATGGAATATCTTAAATATTGTTTTGTGATATAATTATTTTCATGTTTATGCATGTTTACAAACATACACTTGCCAATGAAAACCAGTGAATTTTTATTTAAACTGCTTTCAATAATATGAACAAATATAAATTTATATCCAAGTATTTACTACAAGTAAGTAATCATGCTTATTAGTATTATATATTGTAGGTTTATTATATTGTGCCATGTATTTTAAATTAAAAACTATTGTAGTCTGATATTATTAAGTTTGATAAAGTCTGACTTATTTTTGCCTCAAATAAGCTTGGCATTTTTAACACAGAAAGATCAAGGCATTATTCCATTGCATACATGTTATGAAATGGTTAAGAAGCCTTTAAGTATTTATTCATTTACATGTAGACGTGATTTAACACAAGAAGTTTTGTTGAAATATTTTTTGATTTATTCATTTTACATTAATTTAATGAATGGTGTTAAAGCATTCTTACAAATACAATGTTTATTTATGAAGTTTTGACATCAAAATAAATATTTTTAAAAAATTGACAATAAATAGGAGATTGTTGAATAAAATGCACCCAGTGTGTTTTCTTATTTCTTATACTCCTACTAAGGGGTTAACAACAGAAACTTTTGAAAGAATTTTTAAATTCATTGCTGTGACAGTTTTGTTAAAAGGTTGCAATATCCATGGTTACAACAACTGATTTACAAATTCTTAACTTTAAAAGTTTTCTGTGACCCCAATTGAGTTTGTGCTGACAGTGCTTTGGTTTTAGGGGCATCATTAAAAAACAGAAAAAATACATTGAGCAGTTGATTCAATATTTTCAACTTCAATCACAGCATTATAATCAGGCCTATTGAATTCAGTTTTTACATTTTTCACAGAGCTAAATTGCAGGTGTAGTGATCGCATATTCACACATAGCTAGGCAAGGTATGTCCTATTCCAGCCAATCTGGGGACACTATTTCACATAACTGCATTCCATTATATAACCAATAATGAAATAATAAGGTCACTAGTTAATCAGTGGTCTCTTCAGTTTGAAAAAATTGATAACTTGACCCTTGCAAAAGGTTTCATTGAAAATATGTTATTTCAGTGATTTCCTATCTTTTTGGATGATTTCAAACTATTTTGCAAAGTGTGAAAATAATTTAAGCCAAGACTCAATGCATCTTGTGCAAGTTTTGGAAAGCAACGCCTTCAAAGAATGGTCATTCTACTTTGCACTGAGTCCAGGGCTTAAATCCTTAAACAATAAATCTGGTTAAAAATAGCAACAGTATGTTATACATTAAAGGGGCAACAAAGACTAGAGATCAGTTGAGGGAATCTCAATTTTCCCTTAATTTTTCCTCACAACCTTGAATGGCATGCCCATTTTCCCAAAAGTAGGGAAGTGCATATTATCCACATGAGATCAGATCTGGATTCTTTTCCAGATAATGAGACAATGAGTGGCATACTTTAAGAAAAGATGGATACCAAGATTTTACATTCTCTATTCTATGTTGCCACCTAATTTAATGGATTTCTTTAGTAGTGAATATCTAAGCCAAATGGCTTTAAAACATACAACTTGACCATTAATTCACATATTTAAACTTGGAATGATAGGATAGATTTCTTTCAATATTCAAAGCATGTTAAGACACTTAACTAGTGGACATGCACCTTAACAAACATCTTAGTGCATATGTGCCTTAAGAACATGTACATCACTCTTCAAAAAACAAAAAGGAATGTCTTCAATATAAATTAAAAATGTAAGAAATACATCAGCATTGGTGTAGTGGAGCAGTTGTATAGGAATTAGGAATGTGTTTAGCCTTGTGGGTCTACAGGTTTTAAGTGCTTCTATAAGGCAATTATTGTTCTTTGAGAATTCCTAAGAGGCAGAATTTCCATGGTGGCAGTGTAGTGACCAATATAATACGATGCAATGATTATAGTTACAGCAGTATCATAGTTGTTGGCAAGTTATTGCAAATGATTAAAAAGGTGTTGCAATTTTTCACAGATGGCAAATGGTGACACCAAACTCTAGTCACAGAAAATGGTAATACTATAACAATATGTTACTGTTTTTAGATGGTGGTGATATATATAATCTAAGAAATCCACTGGTTTCTCCTTAGTGACCACAATATTCAAATTCAATTTAAGGCCTTTTTAAAAATGTAAGTAACATTTTCATTTTTACTGAATGATGCTAAACGCTTACTTTACACTCGGACATACACATATGTTATATGTGTAACTTTACTTTTTCTGAAATTAGTACAAAAATAAATCAATAACATAACATGTTTTAACATATAAGACATTATGCTGAAATGTCAGACATTTTTGGCAGGAATTTGCATATAAGTTACTCCACCCTGTATGACCATATATCCTAGTTGCGACACATTTCAGGATCAATGCACTTTTACCGCAGTTTCAAAGAGTAAAAAATCTGCCGTTTTGAATTTCTCTATAAAAAGTGTGATATTTATCACTGTGGGGCTTGTTTCCTTGTTTCCTTTACCCTCATCCATTTTAATGCTATCTTATATATATATACTCGTATGTATACAACTTAGACCCTGGGTCCTATTAGCTGAGTAGAATAACTAACCTCTGGTAATAACATGATGAATCCTGGCAATTTTAAATGTAACTTTTCTGGAAGTTTTGATTGTAAATGGTCTGAGGTCTCCCACACTGCTTGCACATCACAACTAGGATAATATGTCTAACAGGGTTATCATATATCGCTATAAAATTATACTCTTTTCCTTGGTTAATATATCAAATGTCTGTCTGCTTACTGATTTCAATGCATAGGTGGGAATGTTTGTTGAGTATAAAATAAATAAACTATAGTGGTTAATTGTCAGAGCGTAACATTTATGACTAGTTGAGCAGAGGTAGATATCTAATGCGGAATGGTTTGTAGGGGTTTGAACTGTAGCATCTGCACCTGGAAAAGTACAAGATAAAAATGTTTTAAAAACATTGAATGATTTAAATCTGGAGAATATGGCGAAAATTAACTCATTTAATAAATATATTAGATTCAATAAACTACAAGATGTTCATAAAGTCTCTTTACAATTACAATTCAAAATCTGTGTAAAGTGTGAGAAGACTTTATGGGACACCCTGTACCTTCATCACAGTCACATAGAATGATTGGGAAATGAACTCAGAAAACCTTCAACCAAATAATCTAAATGCTATATATGAGAAGAAATTCAGTAAAAACATACTGGAGAAGCATAAATTTTGTACAATATAAATTTAAAATCAAACCAAACCGAAAACATTTCTACAATATTTCTCAATTCTGACTCGAGATTATCCTACAAACACGTAGGCCTACAGTAAAACCACTTTGGTAGCTAAAAGTATTATTTCACTCGTGGGGTGTGCCACTTATGCCATCCCTGTACATTGAATTAATGGGTAATGAACATGGAGGTGTTCTACTTTACAGTTCTTACATCATTTTATCATATCGTATTGTAAAACTTGATTATTGAATATTTTTGAAATAAATTAAGCTGTGTACCTTGATTGTCCTGTTCTGACTGATTTGTTTGATTTAGAAATGACTCCCAGGTGTATTGATAGAATGACCTCAGTAATGCTTTCCTCTTGGCTGTACTTGGAATATTGCCTACAAATACATATACAGTGTACAGTATGTATGATACATCCATGTATTAATAATATTGCTATAATCATATTTATATAAACATATTCGATAAGTTTTTTTTACAGAATCTTCAAAGCATGGTCATAAAAACTGAAATCTGAAACATAGGATCAAATTCTATGCTCAGGGCTGATGTGAAAAAGTCACTACACTTTGGTGGAATCAAAACCACAAGCTCCCTATTACACACTGGATGCTCTACCACTTGAGCTATGAAGTGAACTAACCAACTTTCATCAACATTGCATTATGGCATCACAGCCATGACTTACAATAAGGTTTCTAAATGCATTTTTAAATTTTGATTTGAATTCATCAAATGGGTGTTTTTGATCCAAGACTCTTCAAATAAATGGCATAATCACAGTAAAACCTCTGGGTCCTCATGGACCAGACAGAAGTGTTCGGATTAGTGTTCCAAGGTGTTATTATATAAACTCCATCTCTACAATGTGAGTCAGACCAGCTTAAGATTACAATGCTGTACCTTGTGTTGTGTTTTCCTGTGTTGAGGGCTGCACTGTACATAAGCATCTGTGAGTTTCTGTATTTAGAAGAGCAAATCTGCAAAGCAATAAAAGCAAAAATGAATGTGAGCCAATTGGTGTAAGTGTACCCAACAAAAAGTGTTACAAAACATACAGATAGAAGTAATGAATGTGAGCCTTGTTGTAAGGGTACCCAACAAAAAGTATTATCATCTAATGATAATTTAATAAACAATTTTCTAATGTTCAAAGAAACAATGTCTTACAACCCTATTCAGCAGTATGTTCCTGTACTAAAAGAAGACAATGATTTTGGCAAATTAATTCTTGTCATCTTACTTTTTGGCATAAGCGATAATATTTCATCCTGGCGAATTAGCCACTTCGGCCTTACAGTAATCTTTTAATTGTTACTCTGAGCAGACTGGGTTATGAACACAAAGAGTGGTTGGTATAATCCATTCATATTACATGTATTTTAATGTCTGTATCAAATGAATGTTACACATGACAAGGTTAATACCAGAAGAGTTGCTGTATAACAAGAGTGCCTGAAATTGATTAAGAGAAAGAAAACTGACTGAGAGATCCTATACAGTAATCTCCTTATCATCGAAGCAAGTTGTACTGCAAACATTTAGAATTACAGTCAGTTGAAAATCTATGATGATCCTGTTGGGAATTTAGAAATTATGAATAAGTAGGGTATGCTGACCAATTTTGTTCATTTTTAAACAGAATGCTTATTAGAAAGTTAGAGTTTTGCATAAAAGGGGATCACATGACGAGTTAAATGATATAAAACATTGGCACTTACCCTAAAATATTTTGATCTAGGTTAATAGTAGATGGGAAATTGCGTGGGATGGCTCTCGATACAGCTGCGAGACAATCATAAGAATTACGCCAAAATCGCTCAACCTCTCTTTCAAGTTCAGCTAGACTAGGCGATGGCCCACAAATGACGCACACCTCCACTCCTTGTACTAATTGAAAAGTGAGCAATCTGTGTGGCACCTGAAATTCATTGCAAATGTTTACATTTCAAGTTAAATTTGATAATGTTGAAATGTAAAATAAAGAACTGCGAGGAGTAACCATGTATATATATACAAAATTTATAGAATGTGAACTTTAACTTACTTTGTCAATTTCAGCAATAATTTACCATATTCAGGCCTTATAGCATGGCTCAGTTAAAATGGAATTTTCCATATTATTTGATCAAAAAATGATCAAAAATTGAGCAATTGCTAATTAGCTAATATTTATAAATAATATCTGTATCTCCCGAGTATTAGGGCAACCAGGTCCTTCGCCCTGTTATAAATCTAGAAATGGCGCCCTGTTTAAAATCTGTACGCTGTCAAAGGGATGAAACATTGAGATAGGCAAGTAAAATGAGAATTTAGCACCCAATGAGAAAAATACTGGGGTAACTCTAAACAGAATATCTTAGTACCTTGGGGCTGCCATGGGGCAGAAAAACAGGAATATCCCGACTAGAGCACCTTGGTAGGGTATTCACCAGCATGGACAATAAGACCAGCTCATTGGCTGTTAAATCCCACCATTTTGTAGTTGCCACGGCAACCTTTCCTAGCACCAATAAACAACCATATGGGCTGTCAGCAGTTTGCACAAAGGATTCAAGGTAATTCTAAAAGTAGAGTAAATACACATGTATTGTCAGTTTAGGGAAGTTTAGACTGTAGAACAATGTGAATGTTGGTGAACATATAGGAGTGTAATACACAGCAATGGAACATTGTCTATGTGAAGCAACTAGAGAGGGGTCTATTTACAAACATATACCCCATTCTGAAGTATATAGCTATTATACAAGTATAATGACTAGGAAAACTATTAGATGAAAATAAAAAAATGAATTGAAATCAGATTTATAAATATGTTATATACTGTAGAGAATCTATTCTCAATTTACCCATCCAAGCCTTCATTTAGTCTATGGGATGTTTATACTAACATGTTATACCTATTTAATTAGTCTATATAGATAAATAGATGAATCATAATTGTCTCTTTTCATCAACTTTAAACCAAAATCGGATCTAAAGTCTATCAGAGAATGAACACTACATAAATATGAATTAAATCTGTGCATTATGACATAACCATTTTTAAATATAGCTTAATAAAAACAAAGCAAAATGCTTAAATCTATTTTCATTCAAAAATTGATGTTATATGAAATGTCTAGACAATACAAGATCAATATGACCATATAGCATACAATAAACTACTATATACCTGTAATTAAACATAATATATTTGCCTACCTGTAAAATTGCATTTTCAGGAACATGAATGGTATCTACTGTTAAGGTGATATCTGCCATGTAAGAAACATTATAATGAGGACTCCTGTAAAGTAAATTGTCCAGTAAGTTGAAGCACACCTGAAAAACAAGATTTTAAAATCAAATCAAAGTTAATTTTAGAGATTTCAAAAAGGCATTTGGAGTATATGTATTAGTAAGTAGATACAAAGAAATTGAAACAATAGAAAAGGAAACAGGAAAACAGGGAGAAAGCCAAAAAGGTAAACGCATCAAATCACAGAGTTAATACTCAAAAATGCTTGGAATTAATCAATATTTTAAAAATCTAAATCATGTTTATTTTGTAAAGAACATAAACTACTTGGATTTGTTTCATCTTTGAATCAACAACTTGTTCTGGGTGCTAATTCTTAAAGTAGAACTGCATCATTATATCTGTATTAACTGTTTTATTTGACAGGTAAATAAATTACGGTATATCAAATACTGTACATACAACAGAGGTGGCTAGGATTCTCAGATGTACAGTTGTCAGAAAGAACATCTCAAATACAAGACCTCAGATAGCCTTTCCCAAGTCTGTATTTTTTTACTCTGATCTTGAATTATTACCGCCTTGTACAATCTAATGCATCATCGCTGATATTATGATAAGTTATTCAGCGGTTTCGAGATTTCCATAATTCCTAAGCTGTCAGGGGTATTGCGAAACCTTATTGATTGACAAGATCGCGTGGACACGATGTGTGACTTCAGGCTGATTGACCAATCAAAACGTTTTCAGGTTTACCCGCATAAACAAAGCAAACTACCCATCTACGACTTGAAATTCAATGATCTGATCAAGTATTTCTTCAGAGTTACAATATATTATGTAATTAAATGTACATTGGAATGTAAGCAGTCATTAATATAAATTTAATCATGCGATTCAATGTTGATTTAAAACTGAATTTGCGATGAAAATGCACGAAGACCTAGTCACTGTAGTCATCGATCTAATTCAGTGATTGATCTGAATCTCAGCCTAGATCTTGCTAATATGTTTGACAATTTCAGCGATCTTTTCAACGTTTCTTGTTGAAATCTTCTCACCTGTGGGTATCCGATCGATGCTCTGGCATCCACTAAACTCTGATTGATATTTATCTGATAAAATATTTGTATTTTCATGATGAATTGTGAGAGATTTGGGGGAGGATTTGTTCGTGAAGTGTACTTGTTTTGACCGTGCATAATATGAGCTAACGCTGCAGGCCTGCGGGCCGTTGTTGATTGGTCCAATTTACCGACATAAACATTAGGTCAATTAAGCACGTGGCTTTCTCATTGGTACAAGGTGGTCATAATAGAAAATCATAATCATAATAGAAATCAAGATAAGTAAAAGTGACTGACTTGGACAAGGCTAGACCTCAGAGATTGATTTGCTATCTAAGTGTAATCATTTCAATCAACATGTCTTCAACATAATGCTTAGATGAATTCCAGTGAAAATGTTTTTTGAAGGATTTGAAACTCAGCCCAATATAATCAAACAGAACAGTATGTTTTAACATTGTTTTCTAACATTTTGAGCTTATGGACAAATTAGAATGTACAGCTAACAGAAATCAGTGTTTTGAAAGCTGGAATTACATGTACCTTGATTTCTCTTTTAAATCGTTCATTGTTTTTTATGTTCATGAGGTCCTCTAGTCCATATAGCAGAACCATAGCCTGGAAAAGTAGCTCCATGTGCTGTTTGAGGAAGACAGTACCATGTGAACCTTCTTTTTCACGTACCAGAATCAGTGTTAAACTGCAATAAAAGATACAAAACACTTAAAGGAATATTCCTTGCCAAACCATCTCTCTCCTCATATGGTAGCTATAACCATATATATGCTTGCCATGTTTAGCAAAACACGCAAAAATGTTTTGATATGGTCAAATTTGATCACTTAGAAATGTGATGCTCAATTCCAGTAAGCTGCCATCTTTTAAAATTTCAGTTATGAGTACAGCATAGGAACACATCTCTAATCCGAACACCTCTCAATGTGAACACTTTTTTATCCCAATTTCTTAATCTGCCAAAGATCATCATGTCAATAAACTCGGAAAACAAACCCCTGTCAATCCAAACACTTTTATCCAGCTCGAGCGGGATTTGGACGAGACAGGTTTTACAGTAAAACCCCTCAAAGGCAAACACTTTGGGCTGAGCAAAGTTTTTAGTATGTCAAATGCAGACAAACCTTTACCAATGTTTCAAGTTTAGAGATATTTTATTTTAAAACATAAGTTGCCCATGAAAGGATAAAGGTAGCGCTCATGAATATTGCTCATATTTCAGATGTGCTCACCTTAATAGGATGTTCAATGTATTTAAGTATGAACACATGAAATTGAATGGCTAATGACAGAAAAACACTTAGATTCCTAGATATCCAGCTACAGAACTTTAATGATAGTGGCATCAATGTAAATAGATACACTACCAATAGAAAAATTGCTATATTATATTCTGTTATCTTTATAAGTACAGTACTACAGTACAATGAATAAGTTATAATTCAGTTATAAATGTCTAAGTCTAAGTAAACTACATCATTTTCTAGAAAATATTGATTGAACAATTATAAGCTTCAAATAAAAATAACAGTCAAGGCAGATTTAGGAGATCATGTACTACAATAAACTAAGACCTTTATTTATACATACAACATCAATAATTCAAAATAAAAACAGCTTAAAGTACAATTACAGAGATGAGTATATACTTATATGGAAATCATCCTCTGATAAAAGTTATGATGATCTTTTGAGTAGCTATAATCAATTTTCTGTCTGTGTTTTTTTTTAATTATTATCATTATTTAGAAGTTACAGTATCTCTAACATTTGTCCTTTAATTGTACTAATAATGCTGATGGTAATTCAAGATTCAACTCTTTTCTTGAAAATCATCACGATAAAACATGTCATCTCATATTCTTGTATTGGTTTTGAGATGTTTCTACACAACAACACAGAAAGATGCGAGGATTCTCAGAATGTTGAAATTACATTTAATTTATCAGCATCAAAATTGAGATATTCTAGGTCTGTTGAACTTCAAAGATGATTATTCAAATAACTCCATAAAATCAAAAACCTTTAGTTTTATTAGTAGAATACAAATGAATATTTTAAGTACTTCATGTACTATTATTTATACAAGAGTACACAAATTCGAGCATTTCAGAACCAGTTATTAGTTCTTATCACAATAAATTCTCCTATTTATTTGGACAGAGGCTACCACATTGAGAAGTGACAAGACATCCTGAGAACATAGGTTAGAACAATTTGTATAATTTAGACACTGATTCAGTCAAATATTTTACTGAAAATAGGTCACATAGATATTGCACTTTTCATTGAAAAATTCAAAATGGACTTCCCCTATCTATTTCTCTACTATGGACTTGAGAGGGGGAGGGGGCACAATGGCTTTGCAAGATGAGGTTATAGTCAATGATTTCAATCTTTCATTCATGTGACCTCCTTGAAATAAAGAACAATTACAGAATTTCTTACCTATTATGAAAGACTTTCCATACTAAGTGAGTATTATCTGTGCTAGCAGATTGTAGGTCGACGTCATGTGTATTTGCAAACATATGGACCCCATTAAGAGAACCTATTATGGGGAATGAGAGCTGAAAGAACAAAAAAGCAAAACTGTAAAACTATCAAGACATGGATGCTTTCAAGAAGAAGGTGGATAGTTCCAGGGAGAGGAAACATGATGCTATAGTTTTCACTGGCGGATCTGGGGGGCATGGGTCCGTTATGAAGTGATCAATTTGATTAATACTAGGTAACAATTCTATTCAAAAGTATCTTATTTAATTTGGGTGTTTTACCTTAGAAGAAATATAAAAACCATTTGTTTTTACTTCATCATGATAACTGTATATTATCATATTGCCATTTAGTCATGCAGAGTATGATGTCATTGTGGATCCCCAGTGACATTATGACAGAACGCTACTTGATCCATTTCAGTTGAACAAACAAATATGACATCAATTCAAAATTGCTGTAATACCAACACCTGCTCTTATGCCATCTTGCATGCTTATGACATCACATAAATATAAAGATGGATTACAAATATGTACTTTTATCATTGCAACTACAAATGTGATTTCATTGAATGAAAGTTGAAGAAACCCATTGTGACTATTTCTGCCTTGCAATGAATGCCTTCTAGGAAAGAACTGCATGTAATAGAAGACTGTGACCTCTCAGAAGTCAGAATGGAATATTTCGTTTGGCATAAATGTAAATAAACCTCTGACGAATTAATAGATTTATACCTTCCAGGTAAATTGTTTGAGATTATATTTTGACTATCAGGTTAACTTCAATAAGATTGTATCTGATCACCATTTCTGTTCATGTAGTATACTGTAGGGTAGCCTATATTCGGAGAGCATTAATGCACCATATACGAAGATGGCTGAGCGAAATGCCCAATTCTTATTTACTCTGTGCACAGTCTAGTTAAAACCTACCCTCTGCCTAGTAAAAACCATATTACAGCTATGTAGCCCTGCCCCCACGACCTATAACCATGACAGCCTGAATCATCAATCTTTTCAAACCTACCACGCTTATCTTTTCTCAATCATTCAGTGAGCTGGAAGGAACACGCTAAATGCGTGCTAATAACGATGTGATGACGTCAGAGGTACTAATTATCATAATATAAAGAAAGTCCTCCATATTTTGACGACAAACTCTGAATGGCTCGGCGAGTTCAGAGATTTATTGTAAACTGATAGTGACAGTGAAGACGTAATTTTTTTAAGAAGCAAAGTTGAAAAAATGCAAAGGGTAATTCTTCTTTAGGGTTATGGTCAAAATATTGTAATGACCTTCGAAAGCAAGTCGCTACTACAGTCTCAGCCGTAGTGGCTAGCCTTTATGGCTCAGGGGTAGAACATCTGACTCTGAGAGCGGAAGGTCCTGGGTTCGATTCCCGTACGGAGTATTGAATTTAGCACATTGATTCTCTTTCGAGTCTAGTATCTTTCTCGGTACACTAAGACTTACTACCCCGACGAGTGTACCCAAGGGTCGTTATATTGGTGTCATAAGTGGGATTGCCCTTGTGAATCAGTTACGACGGGACGTAATGACCTTCGATAGAAAGTCGCTACTACAGTCTCAGCTGTAGTGGCTAGCCTTTATGGCTCAGGGGTAGAGCGTCTGACTCTGAGAGCGGAAGGTCCTGGGTTCGATTCCAGTACGGGGCATTGAATTTAGCACATTCTCTTTCGAGTCTAGTATCTGGCTTGGTACACTACAGCTCCCTGACAAGTGTGCCCAAGGGTCGTTACAATATCTTCAGCCATTTTCAGTTGCGGTATAAAATTGTTACCCTACCTTCCTCGTGAAATCAGGTAAGGCAAATTGTATTGATCATTACTATAGTTAAGAAACTGAGGAGCCATTCTGACAGGAACTGCATCAGATCTCACTTGCCAGTGTCATTTTATTGAAGATGCATCAACTGTTGACAAAATAACTCCAGGGACCATTGTTTACATTACCAATTATATGATTAAAATATTAGATGCTTTCGAGTTTTCATGTCATTCAAAATAAACATAAGCTGTAGCTGCAATTTTCAGGTGTTCAATTTTTCATTTTTTGAATGCTTTTTTCAAAAAAAAAATCATAAAATCAATGTTTACAAATTTCAAATGCTGTTTTCATACTTGTCTGGTAAATCGATGATATAAAATGAAGATCAATATTTTCTACGTGGTGAATTTTGGAATACTAACAATACTTACTTGTTTTGAATCTTCTTTTGACCTATAAAACAGCGGAACACCGCCACCAGCGGTCAGGCAGAGAAAATATTCAGCCATTTTGAATTTGACCTACATAATTTATTCAACGGCGTCTAGATTCACGAATTCACTTATCGATGTAAAATAAAAGTGCAAACAAATGACTTATCGGAATTTTTATTAACTTTGATGTTGCAGTAAACTTCATTCTACCTATTTCTAGCATTTTCAATTGCTCAAAGCAACTTATAATGGCGTGTAATTAAAATTCATCAATTCGTTAATTGATTCACTCCAAGACATTATTCCAGTCGCCGCTGATATATTTGCATTTTGAAGAAAGATGTGATATTTTTCGTGAGATTTATATGAAATACATCGTAGATGTATCCGAGGTAAGTGCACGATTGTGTCTGATAATACTAATAGTATGCCATGGGGAAGATTGTTTCAGTCTTTGAGGACGAGTATAAAGGGAACGGCGGGCATTATGTCAGATTTATTTCCAGATCATATTATCGCCCGTCTGTAAAATAAACAAAATGCAAATGATATGTTTTCATATATATGAGTCGGCTTATCTGGGAATGGCAGAAGAACAAAAGAAATTCAGTACAGATTTTTGTGGGTTCTCAAATATTTAAAGGTTATATACTAACCTTAGTAGTAAGTAACTAATAGTAATACGTCTAAAAGTTTGACAGTTGTTGTTTGACAGTTGGAAAGTAGACTTTATATGAGTATTTTAGAAAGAGCAGTTAGATAGCAGTGTACTGGTTGACCTGTGGTTTGGTTAAGCACATATTGTATGTGGACTTTACTTGCTCTTCTTTGTTATGCAGCATGTAGTGAAGACTTAACTAAAGTGGGATGTCTGAATATGGTGAACATTTAGAAACACAAGGCGCAACAATGGATCTCTCAAAGTCATCGACAGAAACTCAAATCTCTGTGCATCAAGGAGGATATTCACCGACCTCTTCAGAAATGATGTCATCACCTCAACCTTCATATAATACGCCACCAGTAAAAAAAAGATCAAGTGGAGAAATAGGATCGGTTTTGAGATGTACAAAATGCCCATACAGCACACGTTACTATGGAAATATATATGTCCATATCAGAAAACATACAGGTAAGGCAGTAATGTTTTATGAATGTAATCAATTAATTGTCTTAATAAATACTGTCCATTTTATTGGCATGTAAGATCAACAGAAATATTTGCTTTATTATGAAACAAGTATATACAGATGGGCGCTACTACTATTACAGTATTACTTTATATCTAAAATTAATCCAGGATATATAAAGAATGGTCGTTTATCCTATCACTGTTTAATGTAGCATATATAATTGGTTGCATCACATTAATAAATCATACTTGGTAATATTAATAGACACTGTCATGATCATTTAAAATGAATCCTGTTTATTTTGTTAAGGTCATCGTGACATAAATACATTATATTCCAGACATGATGCTTTGAAGATCAATATATGAAACAATCATATCGAGCTGAAAGTTCATTTTGTAATAGAATATTACTAATTTAGTATCACTGAGTTATGATATCCTCTCTCTATAGTTTGCAGTGACTTAATTATTTGCTATCCATATGGAAAAAAATATTAATGTCAGAGATTTCTTTTAAATAATAGTCATGAATTGTGAATTCTTAAAATGATTATTCCTGATTTGTTTTTGTTTTGTTGAGATGCTTTTCTTTAAAAGTTTGAAAAATGATAAATATAGTGACATTGATGCATTTTGAAAGTTTTATCATTACTGTAAATCATTTTGGTTTTCACTTAATATTACAATGGAATAATACTGCATGCTATTGCTAAGAAAGAATCTTAATTAATTAATTGCTTTGTCATATATATTCAGATTAAAAATCTAATATTTCATTTAACTTAACGAACTTAGCAACAAATTCCAACATTTTCTTGTAAAATCCTGTGATTTTCTTTCAAATGATCATTTAACTGTATGTCCAGTTCTTTACTTCATTCTAACAATATTCATAACTTTATCATGAGTTGTATATTTCATATTTGTTTACTATAGTAAATGAGGCAATTACAAACAACATTTATATGTCAGTCTTATGCAAGTTTTTTTAAATTGATTTAAAATATAAACTTTTGATATCATTACAGTTGAAGCATCTAGAAATTTATGCTTATGTCATTTCACTCAAATCTGAATTAAGTATGTTTTTGATATTAATTATTCTTGATATTAATATGATCAATTACATTTTTCAATTGATTTTCCCATGATTATTGACAAATCATATAATGCCTATGTACACTGTGTCTTTGGAACACAAATTTGAAAGATAATCTCTGTATAAATCAGTGATAGGAATAGATGAAGTAATTAGCCTAATATAAACTAAAATATTGTAATAAACCATGCAAAAATATTTGTTTTGCCTCCTTAAAATAGTCCTTTTCGGCTACTCAGGCAAATACTGCCTAGTATATTTCTTTCTCCATTTAATTGCTTTATTTTTTGAGTTAACTAACATAATGCCAAATCAAAACAAAATCCATATTATTTTTTGACATAAAAATTTGACATTTTTAACAAAATATTGTTTTGAACTAATTTTATGTCTCTTGAACATAGACACATATCATGTCGTTATTATTTTGATTTCGTCCTTGTAGTATCTTTAATGTTAGATTTTTTGACTATCAAATGACTAAAAAATATATTTTCCCTGTAAGGTTTAAGTGCTATTGTTTAATATATTTCTGCCATCAACTTAAATTAAATCAACTTTGTTAAAGCTTTCTTCAAGTATATTATTGGAAGAAAATTTTAAGATGCCCTAAGGATAGATATCTGGTTAATAATACAAATGTGGGTGGAATTTTTCTGATATGTAACAGACATCTGTATTGTGATTGTTATTGAAAAATCTACTTTCATCAGATATTCGTAATGCACCTGCGCTGTAATAATATGTATTTGTTGAATTATTTAAGTGCTTAAATATAATCAATATTGTTAGCAGAAACTCTTGGAATGGAATCTTTTTAGTATCATATATTTGTTCACTTCAACGTCAATGGTTTTTTCAATGAATGTGGTTATTAAATATGCAGGTGGAGTGTGGAAATAGGAAAAAGCCTAAATTCTTTTTGAATTCTTCTCCAAGAATCTATTTCACCACAAGTTAATCTGATATTTTATTACATTATTCATGGAAAAGTTCATGCCTACAAATTATATTCTCACACAAAAGTATAAAATAATGCTGTAGCGTCATACTGTATCTGCATAAATCGCTATGCCCTACTCTCAAAATTTAGAAAAGAGTTGATTTTTTAAATTGATCTGCCATGCCCCACACTTTCAATCATAAAAATGACCAATAATTTAAATTTTATTAGTCTATGATAGTCAGAATTTTATATTTCAAAACGCCCAAGAATGCTTCAAATGCAATCTCATTTTCAAATGAAACCTCCCCAAACACCCTCAAAGCATGTTCGTTTTGCTCACTCGTGGCGTACACTCACAAAATACTCACGCTACGCCACCTTCAAATATTATATATTGTAATTATTAAAATTGTTTTTTATTTTACATAGGTGAGAAACCATATTGGTGCGGAGCCTGTATGATGACGTTTAGTCAAGGTCCAATGTTAAAACAGCATATCGCAAAATACCATAATGGCGAAAAGAGCTACTACCATGTCACAAAGAGTGAAACACGTCGGGATATGTCTGCTTATTACGTACGTATAAAAGATGAAGATCTACCAAAATATGAAGACACTTTAAATAAACAACATTTTCTTGACCAAGACACATTCTCTGCAGAGAAGTCAATGAAGCCTAGTACATCTGTGATGCAGTCGAATGCTGCTATTGCTGCAGCTAACATGGCAATGGCAAAAGCTGCAGCTGCAAATTGTAATCTGAGTAACATGACAATGTTCCCAATGGCAGATGATCTCTTGAAAAGTGAGTCAGATAAAACCGAGACAGCAACGAGCCAAATTGGTAAGACCATGCTACCGAGTATCGGTTTGTTACCAGGGATGATGCCGGGGTTGTTACCGATGTGTCTTCCGTTGACGATCCCAAAACCAAGCCACCCGGTCACAACGCACAGTTCAATCCACATAAACCAGAACACCAAGACAGAGCCACCAAAGAGAGATGATGAGACCACGAATGGTGATGAAGATGGTGACATCGACACAACAAAAACCGACATCAATTACAACCCAAATCGCACCATGTTGAAGCCATCACAGTACAAAGGGAAGAACACACTTTTGAATGCTGAAAGGGATCGTTCTAATGGGACCCCCACAAAACCTGGAGAGGTTGACGAAGAGGCAGAAGATCTGGTCCAAACGCTGCTTCAGCTTGCACAGTCAGAGCTGAAAGCTAGTAAAGATAGTGTTATTAACCAGGCTGATGGTAAGCTACCCCAGCGTCCAATGTCCAATGACTACAGTCCCCCGGCTAAACGAATCCGGTCAGAATCTCACGAAAGGGACAGCAACACCCACCCTACTGATTATCCCCACACCCAACAAGGGAATCTCAACGGTGCTTTGCCGAGCAACGGGATCCACAATTCTGCGTGCCACAATCCTACCGTGGAATGTGAGCACAGTGTAAAATTGGAAGCTCTGAGACGTAACGTAATGCGTCTTATACAAACTTTGGTGCCAGATATGAACATCGCTACGATGGACATACAAGGAGACAACATAGACTCTCTCCTTCAAGACATGTTAGTTAAGGGTGCTGCCCATGGTGTCCTTTAACATTTACATCATGTTACTCCATTTATTACATTTTGCCATGGTAACAACAATATGTTGCCATAGTTACATTGAATAACAGTTCATACTCCACCATAAAACAATTGGGTGCTGAAGATCCACGTGGAGATCTGACAAAAGGTTTGTGACAAATAGGAGGAAATGTGAACTCTAGTGAACTATAAAGAGGTCCAAGAATCCAAGAAGGAGTCATCGAGCGAAATAAAAGGAATGATTCAGTCACTGAAAGTAAAATGTGCTTATACATTATAAATGCATGAAATTATACTATAAGCACAAACCATATAATTATAAGTAGCCCATATTATAACCTAACATAGACTAGGTAGAGTATAGAGTTAGTGCCATAAATGAACAGACATAGCTTCCATACTTATTACTATAGCTAGCCAAAATATATCATTTGTATATATATGTTGTGTGGTCAGTCATTTTAAGAGATCTTTATTGCCAACAGTTTTAACAACTCTCCCACTAATAATACTCTAAGAGCAGTATAGCACCACATCTGTCAAATTAAATGTAAGCAAATACTTAAAGCAATATCGTTGATAGGTGAATATTCATTTTTGAGATTAATATTTAATTATCATATATATCCATTCAGAAGCGGGATTTTATGATGACATGTGGCTTATGCTTTGATTAAACACGAATCAAGGATTGATTAACATGTTCAATATCACAGTATCAGTGTATATCTAATTGCGTGGTCAATTATTCAATCATAGTTGATATATGTTGAATCGAATGACAAATCCTTTCTTCCACTATCATTGTGATAAAAACTCATTGTATTCATTGTTTGACATTGTAAATTTTATACAATTTTTATTATTTTTAATGATCTATCAAAAATAATGTTGCATAGTTGCAATACATGAGCATGTCCAAATATTCTAAACCAGTTTTTGATAAACAGGGATCTCATGCATTTGTTTTTGGAAATGGTCAAATGTAGTCTATTGTGTTGTCACAAGACATGTGGTCACAACTCTGATTGCCATTTCATATGAATTATTTTTTGAATAATCAGTAAAGAATTTGAGATTCTTATCTGTACTTATGCTTGTGAATGGGATAGCCAAGAAGAATGTTGTATCTGATGATTCAATCTTTTGAAATTTAAACTTCATTTACATTTACTGTAGATTGGGTTAATTTGGCGCTACTTAATTTGGCGATTTTGCCAATTTTTGGCATATTGGCGGCTATTTAATTTGGCGGATATGCGAAAAAAATTTAATACAATGTTATACTTGCGCGCTGTTAGCGAATTACTATGTAAATGGGCATGTTCATTTTTTAAAAGTCCTCAAAAGTTGAGGACCACTGGCGATATTCACCACGTTTGTACATTTTTGTGAGATCATCCTTTACATTTTGCACCTCGATCGATGCTGCTACTATACATCACCTTTTCCCTGAGTATTAATGAGTGACTGACCAGTTCTAAGCCAATTTAGGAGAGACATTTTTTCATATTTTTGGAAAAAACTTAACCGGAAGTGACTTAAATACATATGTACACTGGACGAAATACCCTAGATAATTCCCGGGGATTCATTCTAAATTTTGGCGAAGATTTATATTGGCGAATTTTTCAATTTCGCCAAATTCGCCAAATTAAAGCGGGCGCCAAATTAACCCAATCTACAGTATCTCGATAAAATTAAATACAACACAGCCAAATTTTTAAATAAGAGGTATGAATGATTTTTGTATCTTACAGGGAAAGCTTTTAAGGAATCTTGAGGTTTCCCTCTCTTGAGATCAATTGGATTTTTTCCCTCAGGGAGATTGTCTTCTCCTTGAGATCATTAAGATGCTTCTCCATAAGGAGATAGCAGGAGCAGGGATGTATCTCCCACGAGGAAATGTAAATACCAGATTTGTGGTTACCTGAAATTATAAATAAAAAAACCTAAAATGTAACTCATATGACATATATTCTACTTGGGTATCCTATTCCATATTGCTACATACTCCATTGCTTAATCCTGGCTTAATGACTTAATTCAACTTAATTACTAAATGTAAACTATATTTAAGAGATATTTGTTGATCTTTTTCGACTAACTGCGATTTTTTGACTGAAATCTTTTGATTCTAAAATGCTTCCACATAATATATATTTTAGATTAACAAATATAAACAGATCTTCCAGATTTTATAATACAGCGTCAGGTGAAAATGCTAGATGTGTGTGATCCATTTGTTTTATGAATTATATTTCATGTTTTTCAGTCACTTTGACCTGGCATTTATCCGATTGATTATAAATCATGTTTATATCAATTACATAAACTGTTTATAAATTTATGTATGTTATCATATCTTATCCAATAACATGTTTTAGTTTAATTATGGTATATATAATATTATTATGTACTTGCTATTGTGTTATAATCATAGCATTGTTGTAACATGTATCAGTGTTATATACTATACATGTACATGTAGATATTTAAACAAAAGTAATTAGCAATTGATTCTCTATGAAGGCCTACATCTCTGATGAAACAACAATTTCAAAGTTGATAAGCAATAATTTAAGTGAACGTTGAAGGTATCTCAAAGACGAGAATCTTCATCTTTATGGCCATTATAAAACTTGAGACTTTGTGAAAGTTGATATTTATCGTGTTTTTGTGTAGTTAAAAAGGTATAATAACCACTACATGCAGACATCGTAATAGCCTTAAGATACATATACATGATTGAGGTTACGGTATCTTTTCATATAATATTTATATGAAAGCATATGTGAGTATTAAGATTCTATTGACCTCATATATCTCAAGAGTAAAGTACACAATATAAACTACATATGAACACACAAACACAAAAGTGCAAACAACTTTTCTCACCATATGTCGTTTTTATCTGATTCAAACTTTTAACGGTTTACATAAAATTTATTTCAGAATTTCAGTTATAAGTTTACAATAGCGAAGTAATCTCATATACCATCACCTTTTTAAAGCATTTATTGTTTACACATATTTTACACATATTTAAGTCTGAAATGTTTTCTGTTCAAAAGATCTGTCTGTCTGTAACTTTCAAAGATTCTGTAGATATCTTTGCGGTACCTCTTATTAAAGATTTCTACACATTTGAACTTTTTATAGAGTCATTTTGACATTCCCTTTATCTATATATATTCTGGGAATAGCGTTGTTTTGCCATATGGTCTAAACTTAAACATAGAATGCAAGCGTACATGAGTAATATGGCTAATAAGTAGATGCTAGGGGTCTTTATAGAGAGTCGACTGTTTCTTTTAATATATTATAGTGAATCACATAATCAATAAAAATCATGAATTCCATCCATTTTCGCTGTATGTAGTTGCATTACAATCTTAGTAAAAGATCAATTATGTGCCTGCCATATAACCAAGCAATGCAAGCATGTATAATATCACCATAGAACCCTTCCAGATTCCCCTATTGTCACAATTTTATGAGTCAAATTACAAGGAATCACAATGGGTGTGTAATGGAATAACAGTAATTAAAAAAATCACATATGTCCTATTATGTTTATTAAAATTAAATGCAAAATTGTTTAAGAATGCAAGAATTTTTTTTGTTTCAGAGACAATTTGTAAAGTTGTATGACCATTGGGCATATGTAAGGGATTATTGTATGTGTACGAAGCACTTAATAGTCATCTGCATATTCTTTGTTCTCTTTTACTTATGTAGAACAATGAAATGAAATTGTTTTTCAATGTAGAATTTTTTTAATATACTCATGCACAACCAAGCAGAACGACTTTATGTATACAATACAATAAAATGTGTAGATTCACATTTCTTTATGTATGAATTTATGATCCTTCTTTAATTCTGGAAAGAACTGTATGCCATATTTTGATTTGTTAAAGGTCACAAAATGATAATCACTATGATGGATTGATATATCCTTTGTTGCTAATTCCTGATTGAACTCTTCACTTTCAACATCAGTTACTCTTTTCAACAATAGATATTTTAAACTTATTTATTCAATTGTTTCTTCTCTAAAATTGTATAACTCAACTGATTTAAAAATATGTTTTGAAATTGTAATAGAAACTCAAATTTAGCCGAAGTTAGTTTGATCAGGATTGGGTTTAGCTTAGATATTTTGGCAACTGTGTATACACGGAT
Source organism: Owenia fusiformis (assembly GCA_903813345.2). Classification (NCBI taxonomy): domain Eukaryota; kingdom Metazoa; phylum Annelida; class Polychaeta; order Sabellida; family Oweniidae; genus Owenia; species Owenia fusiformis. Next base: position 3,155,978 of record CAIIXF020000006.1, read on the forward strand.
TGTATGTAACCTGGTATCCTTGTATACAGTTATATGTGTAAGAAGCATGTATTTCACATATGTTATATTTACAGTAAGGTCTTAAGTACACAATGTCATTGCAGAAGGTTGAATATATAAAACAGCTTGTGTATATGGCTAGTTAGTGAGTAATACCTACCCTCTTGTTAGTCATGTAATATACACATTTACTCTTGGAAAAATATGAAGAACTTTTGTGACAAAATCATCGAACTGAAGGTACCATTCCTCATGTGCATGCATGTATTGCAGCATCTTTGGTAATTCCTTGTTATTAATGTTTTTTGCAAGAAAAGCAGTTTGAGTAATATGACATTTTTATTAGAGGGAATTGGAGAATGAGAAGAGCAGGCTACAATGTTATTAATAGGTCTTAGAATTATGCATATAATCTGTGTTCTGTGTACATGTAGTCCTGAGCATATACACCTTCATGATCTGTATGGCAGTTAACATTTTTAAGTTTAAGGTTGTGCATCATTATGAATTATATTAGTTCAGCAACCTTATAAGGGTGCAGATTTAACCGTTCGTGTTAATCAAAATTCAACTGAAATACCTTTTAACACCTAAAATTATTGCATTGAAATTGATATGTTAGATTGAATATGTCATGCTTGGGGGAACTTCATTCCACATTTATAATGTAAACGATGAAACTATTTCTTGTTATATATTTTTAACTGTTTAAAGAGATAATATTTCAGGTGTTTTGAAGATTGTAAAGTAACATGTTCACACATTTATATGTAAATGACAGTCTTTTCAACACGTCTCATGTCTCACATAGAATTTCATCTTCAGATATGAGGAATGTTTAATTGTAAAACACCACTTATTAAATTTTATCAAACAAGAAATCTTTATTCCATAAACTAAGAATAAGAAGAATAAGTGGATTCTTTGTCAGTAAACCTCCTTTGTCCTCAGTTTTATGTTTGAACACAATGCCTATATACACGGATACCACTGATACATGTTGAGTACCTATGATATAAATAGAGGTCAAAAGTTGAAAGTTCATAAAATTTCTGTGAAATGAATCTTTAATATTATGCATATGTGGATGGTTTGTAGTTCTGTTATAAACATTTAAACTGACTTTGTTCTCAGTGTTTACATATGAGTGGGGAAACTCACCTCTACATAAAATTTCACTTTATAACTATTGTGGTGCTTTGATTTTAAGCTTTACATATATCTTCAATTTATTGTCAGTTAGGAACCAGGAAATATTACTTCAATGGGTGCTATGTATAACTGAGGTGTATATACTGAAACTATGTATCTTAGTTCTTAATTGTAACCTGCTTAAATGGTTTAAAGGGGCATTGGCTGATTTCTGAATTCCTACCATTTTCAGGATATTAGAAATCAGAATGTTACTCTTTACCAATTTAATATTCTCATCACAATGTGGATGTATGATATCTAGTATTTTATTAAAGTATGGTTTACACATTATTGTAATTACTTGATTTATGTCTGAGATTTTTCGCAATCTATCTTTCTTTGCTATGATGTGATGTATCTGACTATCTGAATCTATCTCTTTGCAGAGGAGTGGGTGAAAATGCCAATAAATCAGTGTTTCATCAGTCAATCATATAGAAAAACTGAGAATGAAAATAGATTATTGAAACACTGTGAAAGGATGCATCGTAAATCATTCCATCTCACATTTCAAACAAAGCAACTATTGCAGTTATTGGATAGTCCTTACAGACATGTTTCCACATTTTCTCATAAAATTATGAAATATATGTTAGGAAAATCAGAAAAGTCATTCGTTTTATAAACTGTCAAGAATTCATTTGGAAGTTTCATATGTTAAAAGGGAGGAATTTATAATTTGTTCGATATTGGTTAAATTATAGCGAGGAATGCTGGTGGAAGAAATCTCGCAATCATCTTAAAAGGTGTACGATGTCATATAATCTGAATTACATTATTAGCAACACCCCTGCAAATATTAATGTTTTTCTGCAATGCGTCTCAGAAATCCAAGTAATATCAGAGAGATTTGAATTAGTAGTAATAAATGTGATGTAAACTTACTGACGAGCTGTAAAGATTGATCATTTTATTGTTCTGGAAGAAGGGAAATTTGGTCGATTCTTTTATCACACTTTATGGTTGCGTAATTTGAAGGAGGGGTATATGGTTATAGTAGTGATTGAATTGAAAAAACATGTAGGATTGTTTGAACGGTGAAATTATCATACTATATAATCAATAGCTATACATTCAATAGAATAATATGACATAGTCATGCCGAAGTCTTGTACATGCTGACTATGGAACATCATATTTCATCATCATTTAAGGTGCGCTATATTTGATGTTGAATTCTGATCTGTCAGGAGTTCTAACTTTTTTACAACTACAAGGAATTATGTCATTTATTCTATATGGTTTTCAGAGGTTTGATCAGTGTCCTTTCTAGGATTAAGAATACAGTGCATTTATGATTGCCTTTTTTGTTAGACCTAATCCTGCAATTCTGATTTCCAAAGGTCACCTTCATTATCATGGTTGGGCATTCAGTCACTGGCATTATATAATCTATCAAAATTGTTTTAGCTGTATCTTGCTCTCTGTTTAAAAAGTCGTCGCATTTCATTTTACTTGAAAGAGTTAAATGAAAATGGAAGGAACACACAGGGAGTTCAAACATTTATTGGCAAAAGTCTGTGAGTTGATTACCTTGTGATAAATAAAACAAAACAAGGCCAGATTCATCTTTCAAATGTCTGAACTGTTTCCTTTATCCCATTATTGAAGTCATGGTGGCCCGTGTTATGTGTCTTGCAATTAGAAGAGTATGGAATAATTTGGAATTACCTGAGGAAATGGGAAAAAAACTTATTTTTATGTATTCATCAATTGAATCTATTGTTAAATAGACATGTCCAAACAGATGTTTGTGAATTACCACTACTGAAATCTCATGAAAGGAGTTGATCTGTTTCATTTTTTATTTTATTTTAGATTGCATTTTGTCAAAGGTCCATCTTGTATTTGGGAACACAAAATATGTCTTCTTTTTTAGTAGCATTTTTACAGTGAAAAAAAAAACAACACCTGAAATTGTGGCTTGTAATAAGTTTAATTAAGAAAATCTAATGCCTGTACATATTGCTGTAATTTATGTAACTTTTCTTATTCTTTGTTTTGTATAGATTAAGTTTACTTTAATTAGTGTATATTATCAAATGTATAGGATATTTTTGTTTATATTTAGATTATGCTTTTTAAAGAAATTGTAAAATATTTAGTTTTATATTTTAGTTGATTTTTCTGACTAAGTGGCAGACATAGATTTTTATTTATGAATATTCAATATTTTTGACAAGCATTAGCAAAACAATTGGCATATGTTTTTAAACAACATATCGTTTTATATAAATTGTTTTGTTACTTAGATTTTTTGTCTAATATAAATGTTTATAACCAGAAAGTAAATCTTGGAATGTTGACCGATTTCTGTAAAACACAGAAATTTTATGTTTATAAAATATTCTTTGAAAATGTATAGAAATGATAAACATGATGTACTTAAGACACGTATGAAAGATATTTATTATTTGCATGTTTGAGAAAACAACATATAAAGACCAAATTGTGAAACAGATTTACATTGATTTTTACTTCAAGAGATTCCAATTTTGTCTATTCTTGTATTGTAAGCTGAAATCCAATTGTACACTCGAAGTAGTCAATATTAGAAAAGGGTCAGCGCCATACGCCATACGTGATATTCCAATAGACATTTATATTATACACTATATGTAGAAAATGCGAGATTGGGTATTGATTTTATTTAGAGACTCCGTAAATGTATTAAGGCTATATTAGATTGAATAAATAGAAGCTTCAGTATAACAGCAGAACCTAGTGCTTAATTTATGTATTCCCCTGTAATTAAATGCCATAGGTATTATTCTATGGTATCATATTAACCGTTATAGTCTTGATAATCACAGTATTTTATTGGAAAGGTTTGTATTCTACCGCAGTGTTGCCTTTGTTCACTAGATCGAGTATGTATGCAGACCACATGTCTCATATATATCAAGAATTCTCGTTGAATGGGACAATAGAAGAAAGAAAATACTGGTCGTCAATATAAATCAGTGCATATTATTAAGTTTATTAATTTTGATTCACATATGGCATTGAGAGATGATTTCCTCGCTATTGTTCAATTTGTATGAATTCAAATATTAAATGAGGCGAAAGTTTACATTTAGAGCCACTTTTCAGTGCTATTTAGCTGTCATAAATCCATTCATATTTGAACTTACAGCTTTTACCCACATGTTTCATGTATCATTATATTTCAGTTAGTAATAGTATGATTTTTATGTCCCCTTGTAATTGCAATTGAAGTATTACATCATAAAACACTATTGTTTTCCTCTGAATACTCTGGTTGGGGTCCTATACATTAGAATGTGAAGGGGGTTATTCTCTATTTATTGAAATAATGCACCCTTCAAAAATTTGCATGATATTCTCCTCATAAGCGGGAGGATCTGTAATTTGACACACAGTATTGTCCAAGTTGATGGAATTTTGATACAGTAATTCTTCTGGGAGTAGGGACTTTTGAAATGCATATTCCCAGTAATCTAAATTTTGAGGATGCTCAACGAGTTATTATTGCCTGATTAGTGCTCCCAGGGTGGGGAAATTGATTCACTAGGTTGTGCCCAGAATTTTTTCAAATTCCTCATCCCTTCCCACATGTGGGATCTCACGCAAACGTTTATTATTTATTTGAATAGTGTGCAATATGAGCACACTACAAGTTAGTTATTCTGATTCTTTTCAATTTTAAATAACTATGCACATTGTGAGGCCATGTTCAAAGGCATCGATTGTTCATATTTTCTCAGTACTATCATGGCTTTTCAAAAGTATTTTCTATCCTTTTATATTGTATTGTTTAAATTAATCTGAACATATAATCATTTTTTTAGAGTTGAGAGTCGCATGCCTGCATGCAGAGAACTTTGAGAAAAGTTTGGGAAATCTCAGCCCTTTCAAATCCTCCAACCCCATCTATTGAATACAAAATGTTTTAATGCACCACGCCATCTTTTTATGTTAATTCAATAATTCACTGTTATTCCAACTCTCCAAAATGATTCCAAAGATAAGTGTAAGCCCTGGAGTGTAAAAATAAAAAACTGCTGCATGAAGAATCTGTTGTCTCATGTAAAAATTCATAATTTCTCCTAATTCTTTCTGTGGACGTTTACTTGGTAATAGCAATCTTATAAAGTTATTGGAGTTTATTCAATGGTTAATCCGACTATGAACTCTATTATTACAGTAAAACCTGTCTTAATGAACACCTCTCTCTAGTGAACACCTGTCCCTAGTGGACACCCTTCTTACGCACATAGTCCACTGACTTCTGTATAAATTACCCTCTCTCTAGTGAACCCCTACCTACAGTGAACGTTTTTTCTTGGCAAAAAAATGTTCACTATACACAAGTTTTACTGTACAACTCTAATGGCTTTACTAAGTAATTGCTTCTCAGTATAATTAATGGTATTGTTCATTTATTCACAATCATTAATTATTTCATGGACCTTCTATTGTCCCAAATATAAAATTTCAAAAGAAATCCTTGATACATTTTTATGTAATGGTTTTGCTATTGAGATAAAAGATTTAGATTTTTTAAGAATAAAGGATTGGTATCGATATGGAGAACTGAATTCAACAATGTTTTTCTCTTAAACCAATCATTGAAAACATTCTGTAAAAAAAACACGATATTTTATGTAATGTTGACTGACTGACAACAATTTAATGCACAAATTATTAAGAAATGTTTTATATAACTGTTTTTGTTAACATTTTTTGTTTTTTTAGTACAATTGTTTTTGCTCCTTTCTACCAATTCTTGAGAATGAAATAAAATGTCTTTCCGAAACTTGTTGGAACAAAATAGCATATACAACATGTTTTTAGGCCTCTTAATATTATAGTTATACAAAGGAATTTTTGGTTGATTTCAAAAAAGTATGCAAAAAATTAGAACAAAAGCCCCCCATAAAAATCAAGATAAACCTTTTATTTCATTAACAAGATACTTTTTTAAAATCAACCAAAATTTCCTTTGTACAATTACAATATTGAGAGACCTAAACATGTTGTGTTTATGTCGTATTGTTCCAATGTATTGTATTGTATTCTTTATTTACCTCTTATATAAGAGAGTTACAATTGTACATTAATTGGGAGTTAATACATAAATAAGAAAATAGATAAATGAGGTTCGGAAAGATGTTTCATTTCACTCTGGAAACATGATACCAAGAACAAAACAAGTGTTTGAAGTGTTTTCTAAAACAATATAGATAAAAGTATATATTTATATTTCAAATCATATTGTTACTATTCAAAAGATGACCATTAAATTGACGATGTGTTAAATTTTTAGATTTTTTTCATGACTGGTTTAAGAGAAACGGGTGTTCAAAAAGTTCTCCATATCGATACCACTCCTTTCTTACTGCAGTTGGACTCACTCAAAAGATATTTCAACAATATCAATTTAATCTATTCACCAAATGCAACTCACTTAGTGAAAATTGCTTGCAATTATTTCACCTCTATGTTATTTGTCCTTTATTAACACATAGCAAGGTGTGTCTAATTCAAGCCAATCCGAACACAGTATTTTTTATAACTGCACTGCATTATATAACCAATAACTCGCCCAAGCTCATCCGTTGAATGGTTGAAAGAGTGACATCTTGACCCTACTGATTGAAATTGATGCTTGTGAACTAGACCCTTGCAAAAAGTTTCATTGGAAATATATTTTATGTTATTTCGAAGAAAATAGTTTGCAATGTGTGAAAAGATAGCCAAAGACATGATGCATTTGCAACAGTTGGAATAACACCTTTTTGAGGAGTGATTTGGTCCACATTGCATTGAGTCCAGGGCTTAAATTAATGTTTGAAAACACAGATGATTAATGGGAACTGAAAGTCATGGAACAAAATTCAACTACTGTGTTTGTTTTGAGTTGACAAGTCTCGCATCATTTAGTCATGCATATCAAGTTTAACCTGTGATACAAAATTACCAGAGGGTAGGTGAATGTGAGATGCCCTTGAAAGGCAATAAACTAAGCAACACAGTGGCAGATCCAGAAATTAACAGGGAGGGGCCCAAATTTAATCTGGAAAAAAAATTTGTAATACAGGGTGTTCAAAAAAAAACGCAACCCAAAGAAATCGCTATATCTTGGAAAATACTTATCCAATTGTGTTCATTTTTTCTGCGTTTTTCGTATCTTTCCAATACTAATGTCTTTTGAGCATTTGTCCAAGGCATCATGTTTTACAGCTAACTAACAACATGAGCTATACATACACAGTCTCTTCTTTCCTTCCTGAAAAAATGAACACAATTGGACTAGTATTTTCCAAGATATAGCGATTTCTTTGGGTTGCGTTTTTTTCGAACACCCTGTACATGTAATAAAGGCCCATTTTTTAAATTGGCCCAAAATATGCCCAAAAAGGCCCATTTTTTGAGGCCCTACAAAATTTTTGGGCCAAAATCTAAACAATTTTTCTGGGTCTACTAAAGGCGGCAAAAAAATTGTGCCCAAAAAAGGCCTTAGGCCCTAAAAAGTGGGTCTCTTTGGTCATTACTGGGCCATTTAAGGCCTTATTTTTAATTTTAGGCCAACTTTTGAAGAAAATGGGCCTCAAATTTTAAAATTTGGCCTATTTTTGGTTTTAGAGGCCCAAATTTTTTCTGCACAAGCACGGAAGCTTTTTTCTCAGACGGGAAATTTGGGCCCCCCTTGTTGGTTCCCAGATCCACCCCTGCCATGCCCCCCCCCTGGATTTGCCACTGCGACCCAGAGGGACAGAGCTGATTATCCAGATTACAGAGTAGTTGGACCCTGGCCTTATATCCACAAGTAAAAATATAATAGTATTTGTTACATTGGATATTTACTCTAGTTTTTACATAGTCTGTCAAACAATTTTTTTAAAATTTCGTTTCACAATATTGAATTGTGCATTCAATTGAGGTTTCAAAACGAGGCAATGACCTAGTTCCACCAAATTTAAAAATAAAAAATTAGAAAAAATTAGAATTTTATTCATTTACGTTTGATTAGGATGAACAATACAATGTTACTGACAGCATATCACGGAGATTTTATACTGAAGAGCTTCACGACTGATGGATTTGAACTAATTTAGTGTAATAAACATTTGATGGGTAATGAAAAAACTGAGATTTTTCAATAAAATTTTTCGAGTCGATTCGCAGACTGCTGTTCGGAATTGAAGCTTAACTATTATCTGAGATCAGTAAGCTTTGTAAACAGCAATAGATTTTGAGCTTCTGACCCAGTACAATGCTTTCATCAACTAGTCGAGTAAGAGGTAAGTCTGTCTATCACTTTCATTGATTCGGATATCAAAAGGGGGGAAAGTAAGCTTATCGCAACATATTTAGAGTCCATTTCACTGCTTCATTTCGTCAGTAGAACAGCAAAAATCAGAAATTGGGAGACCATTGTGCAATAATATATGGAAAAATATATTCATAATGTACATGAATGACATTTGTATATCTTGGATTGCTTCTAGTTTGGCTTATAAAGTGTGTGGCCTCTTATATTTGGATGTTTCTCTGCCATGTTATTTTCAATAAGTTTAACATGGCTGAAATTCTTCAAATTACAAGACAGCACAGCCTTATTGCACAAAAAACTAAAAAATCTGAAATATACAAATGTCATTCATGTACATTATGAATATACTTTTCCATATATTATTGCACAATGGTCTCCCAATTTCTGATTTTTGCCGTTCTACTGACGAATAGAAGCAGTGAAATGGACTCTAGTCTATAATTTTGGACACTCATATGTTGGATTATCTATTTTCTGAGGATTTAAACATGTGCATGTGTTACTTTCATACGACTGAAGAGATAATAAACGCTTAAATATAAATTTGACGTAGATATAAACGTTTTTTAAGCGTAAAATCAAAGCACAACCATTAACTTAAAAAATAAAAAAGACGATGCCGGGATTTGAACCCGGACCGTCAGAGTGACAGGCGAGCACTCTGCCACTGTACTAATCAGAGTGACAGGCGAGCACTCTGCCTCTGTTCTAACCAGGCATTAGTTATACGTGTGCATGGTTTAAGGGTACTTATTTAAACTTCTTTTTAGTTAGTCACGTGACATTCTAAATTTAGAAATCTTTGAAGAAATTTGTTTACCGGCGAACTTCTGAGTAATTGAATGAACAATCGTCAAAATAACATCTTTATCAGAGTATTTCTTCACAGTATTTGCTCCATTTGTTCATTATTGTATATTTTCTCATTAAAGCACAAAATATTACCAGGGACCCCGGGAACAACCTAAGATCTGAAGATTGCGCTTCGGAGAGAGGCGCGACTTTAAATTATTGAACCCCGGCTGGAAATTTTACAATAGTTCACGATGTTCTTGTTTCTCTCTAGCTCTTTGGACCTTTTCTAGATTGTCAATACCCATATTATAACAAGAGATTCCACACACTATTTGAGATACGCATTATGAAAGTTGACCTAATATGTAATGGCCAAATTGCTCTAATTATGTGAAGGTAGTCATGAACTACAGTCCCAATTCAAACCTATCCAAATTTGCAATTGTAAAAAATTAATTGATTTACAATAATTTTGCAATGCTCCAGATTAACTTTTTGGAATGATCAAGTTTTCTATATTTGTGATTTTGAATAGTGAGTAACTCTTACAAAATGTTCTCTAATTCAACCCATATTTGCAACCCATTTTGAAAGGATTCTCCAGTCACTGACTTGCATAATGTTAGGCCAAAAAGTGTAGATTTTGATAAATAGAACAATCTGGTCCCAAGATGTTATAGACTTTAGTTTTTCCCTTTATTTGCTGATTAAAAACATGATCAGTTGAATCTTACTTTCAGACTGTCAACACTCAATATAGTTTGGCCAAATCAAAGAAAATGCTTCTTATAAATTTTTATTTTGCACTTAGTTTCAGAGTTGACTGCTCTGGCAGAAGAGGAAGCCATTCGCATAAGCAACAGGAAAAGTTTCAGAAAGTCTCGAAGGTGTATCTCATCAATCAATGAGGAATCTGAGCCTGAAAATGAGGAGAATGATGAAAATGATATAAATGTAGAAGGTGCTAAAGAACCAACGGATCCAAAAGTTGCTGCCCAACTTGAACGCAAAGCTAAGATTGCGCAGGAATTGATTGATTCAGAGAAAACATACCAACAGCATTTAGAACTTGTTCTTAAGGTAGAATATCATTTTTCTCCATTATCAACCTTCAAATAAGCTGACATAGATGTTTTGAATTTAACTAGTACACTTAAATCAAAAATGTCAATGAAAGATGGTGTTCAGATGGTCTTTGTAACAGTGATAAAGAACTTTTTGACTGCATGTTAAATTCACCAACAGCTTCTTTCCTTCATCATTGTGATTGATGCTACTGGTGAACCAATACATTTTCAATGAATATTATATAGTGTGTTATGGTGATTGCTGCATTATTATACAGCCAAGTTCTTAATAGAAATCCTGTGGAAACCCATTCATTAGTTTTTATGTCACCACCAAAAAGTGACTTATTGTTATGGTCTCCGTTTTTTGTGATGGCGATTGGTGGGTGGCGGTTGGTGATCAGTGGGTCGCAGTTGCCGTCTGTAACAAATTCTTCCAATAACTTATGACTAAATAATAATAGACTGACTTTGACAATTTTTTTCAAAACCATCTACAAGTTTTCAGAAGTTCATGTTTGAATTTATATTCATATTTTCAAGGTCAAAAAAAGGTTAACAAAGGTAAAAAGGGTATTTTTTCAACTTGCTTCAAATTGACCAATTTTTTTTTTAAAAATCATCAGAAGTTCCAATGTGACTTAAGATTTGATAGTTGACCTTCAATGACCTTCTCAAGGTAAAAAAAGGTCAAAATGTATTTTTTCAACTTGCTTCAAATTGACCTTTTTTCAAAATCATCTACAAGTTCTCAAAAGTTCAAATCTGACTATAGATTTGACCTTCAATGACCTTCTCAAGGTCAAAGAGGTCTTTTTTCAACTTGCTTCAAATTGACCAATTTTTTCTCAAAATCATCTACAAGTTCTAAAAATTCAAACCTGACTTAGTCTCAAAAACAATTAGATACATTAATCACTGTTTATTATTTGCTTGCAGTATTTCCAAGAGCCACTTTTGAACAGCAACATGCTTCCAAGAAATGTTGTCAGTGTTATTTTTGGCAACATTGAGCAGATTATTGCTGTAAACCGAGCCCTTCATGTTCACCTGGCCCACTTAGATGTCGGAGAAGCATTCAAGCAATTGATGCCCTTCCTTAAGCTATATTCTATGTATGCAAATGGGCATGAGAGAGCACTGGCAACATTAATGGTAAGTAAGCAATTGATGCCCTTCCTTAAGCTATATTCTATGTATGCAAATGGGCATGAGAGAGCACTGGCAACATTAATGGTAAGTAAGCAATTGATGCCCTTCCTTAAGCTATATTCTATGTATGCAAATGGGCATGAGAGAGCACTGGCAACATTAATGGTAAGTAAGCAATTGATGCCCTTCCTTAAGCTATATTCTATGTATGCAAATGGGCATGAGGGAGCACTGGCAACATTTATGGTAAGTAAGCAGTTGGTGCCCTTCCTTAAGCTATATTCTATGTATGCAAATGGGCATGGGAGAGCACTGGCAACATTAATGGTAAGTAAGCAATTGATGCCCTTCCTTAAGCTATATTCTATGTATGCAAATGGGCATGAGGGAGCACTGGCAACATTAATGGTAAGTAAACAGTTGATGCCCTTCTTTAAGCTATATTCTATGTATGCAAATGGGCATGAGAGAGCACTGGCAACATTAATGGCAAGTAAGCAGTTGATGCCCTTCTTTAAGCTATATTCCATGTATGCAAATGGGCATGAGAGAGCACTGGCAACATTAATGGTAAGTAAGCAGTTGATGCCCTTCTTTAAGCTATATTCCATGTATGCAAATGGGCATGAGAGAGCACTGGCAACATTAATGGTAACTTGGTAAGTAAGCAATTGGTGCCCTTCCTTAAGCTATATTCTATGTATGCAAATGGGCATGAGAGAGCACTGGCAACATTAATGGTAAGTAAGAAGTTGATGCCCTTCCTTAAGCTATATTCTATGTATGCAAATGAGCATGAGAGAGCACTGGCAACATTAATGGTAAGTAAGCAATTGATGCCCTTCCTTAAGCTATATTCTATGTATGCAAATGGGCATGAGAGAGCACTGGCAACATTAATGGCAAGTAAGCAGTTGATGCCCTCTCTTTAGCTCTATTCTATGTTTGAGCATCAATAGCTCTGGCAACATAAATGCCATGGTAGGTTAGCTATTAAATAGTAGTATATAATTCCCCTAAAAGATGCAGCAAAATCAAATTAAATTCTCAATTCTACACAATATTTCAAAATTCCTGCAGTCCTCTACTTGACTGGGCAGTCGGCATTGCCATTGTCTAGAATGTAAAATACATTTACCTATTCTTGTTGATGTTATTCAGGAATGGGACCAGAAAAGTTCAGAATTTGCAGCATTCCGACGTAGACAGGAGGACTTACCTGAAGTGAAAGGATTGAAGTTAAATGCCCTTCTGATAACACCAGTGCAGAGAATACCCAGGTAATCCATGATCTGACATTTGAGGATTTTGTTAAAGTGGCTCAAAGTGTAGTATTGAAATTATTCCATAATGTAAACTTACATATGAAAGCTTAAAAAGACAGTAATTTTGCAAATTTTTCAAGCTTAACCAGGGTACTCAGCTTTGGTATCAGAACTCAGAACATAATGTCACACTTTTGTCCAAAAACGTAAAATAACATGTACAAAAGTCTGGTGATGGTGCATCCTAATAGATTGTTTTTAGTTTTGATATGTTATGATCAGAGATATAGGTCGAGTCCTTTTAACATGTTTAATAGCTATAGGTATGAGTCCCTTTAACATTCATTATTGTCATTCAAGCAGGCAGAAGGTTGAATTGACCAACTATTTTTCTAATATAATCACCCTGCTATTTGCTACAGCAATACTCTATTATTTATATACAAAGTTAATTACTCAATACTCAGTCCAATGACTTGGCTACATCAACTCTTGGCTGTTGTGTAGAATACAGAAATAAGAATATATTTCATTGTTGTGCAACTGACATCTATATAATACAAATACTTTTTTTCTTATGGTTAGTTAAATCTCATCTGTGCATATATTCATTTCCCCAGACAGCCACCAAACGATTTGTTTGTATCGCTACCTACCCTTTCTCATTAAACAATTTTTTTTAACTTAGAAAATATCTTACTTAAGTATGTCAAAATTTTTGTTTTTATTTCCTAATTTAATTGCCTATTTACACAAAGCAAATTTTAGAGTAACTTCAAAAGTTCATTGTATCACTCCCTGTGTTCATTACATATTTGGTATCAGTTAGAGTTATATATTGTCATTTACAGATCTATTCATTTAGAAGTATCCTTATGGCCTTATGTCTACGTATGCAATGGGGACAAAAATATAGAAAGTACATATATTTACCAAGTTCCATGCAGAGTATAAAAGTTTACACAAACAAATAAAATTATTAATTAATAATTATTAATAATTAATTAAAGTGTGTTTGTGATTTAGGTACAAGCTTATGCTGGAGGATCTGTTAAAGTTCACACCGCAAGACAGTGAAGATTACCCTGCAATTAAAGGTATGTGTTGAGCTTATGACTCTGTCATCTGATTGAAGCACTGCAGCCATTAGAAAAGTATATCTTTAGTGGTTGACATGCTTGCTTTTCCCAAAAAGTATAGGCACTGTGTTGACATGTTGTTTTTAGTTCCCATGGCACTAAGTTGTCATGTTTTTTTTAGTTCCCATGGTGAGCTTTTGTTGTTCCTGAAAATAGTTACCAACATATTTTGATTTATTACCTCATTTATTTGTACAGTACACTGTACAAATATAATTTCCAATACCCAAGTTTAAAGAGTGTCATGAGCGACCAAAAAATTATTTACTCTGGATTTCTAGATTGCGGAAAATGGAGGGAAATTTGAAATTTGGCACCTCAAAAGAGATACATTTATACAAGTATAGCTTATGACTCTGTCCCAAAAGGTAAAGGCACTGTGTTGTCATGTTGTTTTTAGTTCCCATGGTGAGCTTTTGTTGTTCCTGACAATAGTTACCAACATATTTTGATTTATTACCTCATTTAATTTGTACTGTACAAATATAATATCTTACTCTACCGAGCTGACAGAAGTTCTTGAAGAGAAAAAATCGAGGCCATTTTGACTAAACACCGTGCTGAGTATAATACGCTATATATTTGAATCAATACATAATTTATTTGTTGTTACCTTATTTTGCTCCTTCAACAGTCTGTTGTAGTAAATCAATATTCTATTAGACAACAAAACTTTTGAATTTAGATTGCAGCCATTTTAGGTCTCGCAAGATCTCGTGACTTTCGAAAGTAAAGGTCTGATACAAAATAGTCACGTGATCTTTTAGCGGCAATGCCCATGCGCATGTAAAGTACAATGTGCATGTGCATGCATGTGCAAAAGTTAAAAAATGGTGCATACCAGGTCTGGAATTTCTCCACTTTTTTTACACAACAAGTGTCACCACACATCATGAAAAGGGCAAGTTATATTCAATTATCTTCTTAAATACCATTACTTATTCCAGCGCGCCTGCTGGAAGTTGGAGAAAACCACCTCACAAAACGGTATATTTGAACGTTCCCTCAGCTAGCTTTTGAGCCAGCTGTGTTCAGTAAATAATTTCTTATGTTGATTTAAACTTGATGATATATACTACAGGGTGGCCCAAAAACCAGTACCCAAGTTTAAAGCGTTTCATGAGCGACCAAAAAATTATTCACTCTGGATTTCTAAATTGCAAAAAATGGAGGGAAATTTGGCACCTTCAAAAGAGGTACATTCATACAAGTATGGTGCATAATTCAGCAATAATACTTATTTATTTTTAATTTAATTAATTATCAACTGTGTATTACTCTTAGATGAATTTATGATGACTCAGTCTATCATTTTAGTGCAGTTGTGACTGCAATATGGAGGGAAAGGAGCATGTGGGTTATCGCAAACAATTTCAGAAGGTTATATCTTGGATTATGACTATTGTGGGAAATTTAGAAATTCCCCACTTTTTGTTATTTTTAAGGCCATTTTTATTCATAATTAGCACTTCATGTGCTGCTAGTAAGTTAAGGAGTAAACTAAGAGTAAGTGCAAATCTCAAAGAGTAACTTAGGAGTAAGCTGGGAGTAAGAGTAAGAGTAACCTTACTCTTTGCTTGTGCAGGAACCCTTGTCCTAGAATTGGTCAACCTGTAGGAGAAATAGGCCACATGGTTATGAGTCATCGGCAATTAAAGGATCTGTGATTGGCATTGTCATGGTGATTTCCCACAATGCATCACCAAATGGAGTAAACACACCAGCTTAGTCCAGCTGTAGCCAATCAGATCGCTTCCTTATGCATCTCATTAGTGGGTTGAGATAGCACATGATCTGAACACCCGATGTTAGTCTGGCTGGAGTAGTTGAAGTGTAAGGACCTGTAGTGTCATTTACAGAAGCTGGCTCAAGAAGTTGATGGAAGATTGTGATTTTCCTGGTGGAATTGATGTCAATTCAAGGAGTGTTGAACTCTCAAAAGGAGGATAGAGTTTAACCAAGTGACGGACGGAGTTTATTGGATTATTTCACACTGTTTGTGGCTGAAACAGACAGTGACACATGGATATTTAGCCATTTGGCCAGAGATGTTATTGGCGTCCAGGGAGAGCTGCTAGGGAGATTGCAGTCTAGAGGCGCTTAGAGGACGTTTGTCAGAGTTTGTGAGTGTTAATCTAGTTTTATAATTCCTTTTTGTGATAGAATTGAAAGGTTTTAACTTGATTCTTTGTAATTCAGCGTTGATGTTGGCGGTTGCATCATACAGTTCCCACAATCCCTTGAAAGCCCGCCATCTTGGATGACTTCCGGTCCACGTGTAATTCCGCCATCTTGGATGACTTCCGGTCCACGTGTAGTTCAAGTCTAATCTCACGTTTACTCCTTTGCCTTACGGTATCTACCAGTGAGCTCAGAGTACTTGTTACTCTAAGCAGAACTACCAGAGAGTAAGGCAAGAGTAATCAGTGAGTTCGGAGAGTAACCTGGACCAGAGGAGTAAATGGCAGTGGCTAGGAGTAAAGAAGAATAGCGGGAGCAAAACCTTAGCAGATGACAGACGACTAAATCACGTTTACTCCTTGGCCTTACGGTATCTACCAGTGAGCTCAGAGTACTTGTTACTCTAAGCAGAACTACCAGAGAGTAAGCTAAGAGTAATCTGTGAGAACGAGGAGTAAAGAACCGTGGTCGGGAGTAAAGAAGAGTAACCCAGGCTGAAGAAGAGTAACCCTGAGTAGAGCAGAGCAGCGAAGAGTAAAGAAGAGTAACCCAGGCTGAAGAAGAGTAACCCTGAGTAGAGCAGAGCGGCGAAGGGTAAAGAAGAGTAACCCAGGCTGAAGAAGAGTAACCCTGAGTAGAGCAGAGCGGCGAAGAGTAAAGAAGAGTAACCCAGGCTGGAGAAGAGTAACCCTGAGTAGAGCAGAGCGGCGAAGAGTAAAGAAGAGTAACCCAGGCTGGAGAAGAGTAACCCTGAGTAGAGCAGAGCGGCGAAGAGTAAAGAAGAGTAACCCAGGCTGAAGAAGAGTAGAACAGAGTAAAGCAGAGCAGAGCGGAATAAAGAGTAACCAGAGCAGAACAGAGTAAAGCAGAGCAGAGCGGAATAAAGAGTAACCAGAGCAGAACAGAGTAAAGCAGAGCAGAGCAGATAGGAGTAAAGAGTAACCAGAGCAGAGAAGATAGGAGTAAAGAGTAAGCAGAGCAGATAGGAGTAAAGAGTAACCAGAGCAGAATCTGAGTAAGCAGAGCAGATAGGAGTAAAGAGTAAACAGAGCAGAGCAGATAGGAGTAGAGAGTAACCAGAGCAGAATCCTGAGTAAGCAGGGCAGGTAGGAGTAAAGAGTAAGCAGAGCAGGGCAGATAGGAGTAAAGAGTAAGCAGAGCAGAATCCTGAGTAAGCAGGACAGATAGGAGTAAAGAGTAAGCAGAGCAGAGCAGATAGGAGTAAAGAGTAAGCAGAACAGAATCCTGAGTAAGCAGGACAGATAGGAGTAAAGAGTAAGCAGAGCAGAGCAGATAGGAGTAAAAAGAGTAAACAGAGCAGAACAGATAGGAGTAAAGAGTAAGCCGAGCAGAACAGATAGGAGTAAAGAGTAAGCAGAGCAGAATTCTGAAGAAGTAGGGAAGATAGGAGTAAAGAGTAAGCATAGCACAGCGGAAAGGAGTAAAGAGTAAGCAGAGCAGAAAGGAATAAAGAGTGAGCAGAGCAGAATAGAGTAAAGCAAAACAGAGTCAAGAGGAAGCAGAACAAACAGAGTCGAACATAAAGCACAGCAAATAGCAGAGACGAAACCAAAACAGAATAGAGAGTAAAGTCGAGTAGAGAACAACGAGAGAAGAGCAACAACACAACTTACATTTGATTATTATATGGACACTTGTGTTTTATTTGTTTAATCATAGCGTTAATAAATTATAAAAAACCTATATATTTGAATTTTGTATATAAATGTGTAACCACCTCCCCTTTCAGTGAAAGCAGTACCACCAAACCAGGTCTGCACCCACATAAAACCAGTGAGAATCCCATATTAAATAAATTGTTCGTGACCCGACCACAACCACACTACCAGAATCTGGCCAGGTCCGACACTATTTTCTGACAATGAAGACAAGTTTATCTTTTAGATCAATTCATTATCTCAATGAAAATTATGCACAGTAATAATAAATTCAAACAAACTCGGAGATATTTAACTAGCAATTAACCCATCAACACACTTTTTACCCCATTTTGAAGATGTTGACCCCATTTTCACCAAAAATGCAATCATATTTTACAATGTTTAATGCATTACTATTCTTTATTTTGATGTATCAAATAGTTCTTGAAAGAAAAACTTAATTGCATTAAGATAAGAGTTCCCCATGTTATTTCTCCATTGAAAAATCTCATGCTATCCATTGGTTTCAGTTCATTTTGGTCATCCAAATTGAATATCTTTAAAGTCCCTGGAGCAATCAAATTTTCCTTTTAGGATATCGAACATGTCTCAAAGCACATTCTAATTATGCATTCAACAATATAATAATAGGTTGCATTTTTGGTGAAAATTAGGTCAACATTTTTGAAAAAGTATGTTGATTGGTCCATTGCCCCTTCAATATCACTTAGGTCTGATTAACTAAATTATCATTATATATACTTTTCTTGAAGATAATGAATGGATCTAAAAGATACACCCATGTTCATGATCAGAAAATATTCATAATTCAAGTTAGAATCGTTTGAAATTGTTTGCGATAACCTACGTGCTCCTTTGGGAATTTTCATATTTTGATTTTTGGTCGCTCATGCACCCATGGTGTCAATTTCAGTCTCTAACTCCAGGAGAAAACAATGGTTTTTAATTAGAAGGAGTCATTTTGTTAGGAAATGATTTATCTTTAAAATGATATATAATACATGGCATGGTTTAACATTATATCATATGAATCATATATCTTTAATCTTGGGATTGTTTTTTTTGGCCCACCCTGTACACGTATATACATGTATATCTTTTATTGACTCAATAATCATGTTATATAAATGGCATATCAGTCACTACAGTGTACAAATACACATTGTTTAAAACTTGCCAAAACTTGCACCATTTTTCAAATAGACTCGTCTTGAATATACTCAGTCGACCTTTAAGAAAATAATCTTAAAAAGAACACTGTTAACATACTCATTTTAAATGCTTGAAATAAGGTATCAAAAGTCAAGCATGGTGTCAAACATTGAGTGCCTAGCTTTGTAATACTTTAATCTTGGAAAGGTTATTATCTCAACTTTTGATTATGGGACAAAAATCCTTATCTGTAGTTTCAGTGTAGTATCAGTGTCTACAAGTGTGTATAAGTAAGTGAAATATATTTTCAGCTCATCAGTTAAAAAATAGTGGTAATAGGTATGACAGGTATAAAGAATGAAAATACTTACTATGTGCCACCAAAATATGTTATATTTTCTGTAAGTTGTAAAAGTATATTACATGTATTAAAGCCATTATGCGCTGTAAGGCAACAGAACTGCATCTGTGGTCATAACAAGAATGTTTCATAATGTGTAGAACTTTTTGGTTTGACAGTGTATATTTATTTTCACTAATTTGAAGGCTATAATTGTTGTCAAAATTTGACACCAAGGTTTCCAATGTCTCAACAATAAGGTAGTAATTCACTGGCAAATTGTAGTTCCATACAATGTTCATGAGCAATGATTTGACAAGTGTTCCCAATTAGAATATATGTTGAATTTCGCAATTGTTTTCTGAAAGTATGGCTATATTATACTGTTCTCAAATTTTTGAGTAGATTACAATTATGGTATTGTTTTTCTGATTTGTGCCTCATAAAATTTAAAATGGCTGCCTAGAGCACAAATGTTTTGATATTACAAATAGTGACTGCCATTGAGGGCAATAGTGTAAATTATTTCCCTGAGGGGATATCCTCTACAATGTACATAGTAGTACATTGTAGAGGATATTCCCAAGAGGAAATCATTTACACTATTGCTCGAAATTAGGCAGTCACTATTTGTTTTATTATATACCCTATACTGACTCTTGTTCCGTTTCCTCTGCGAAGGCCAAAAAGTCTTAGAAAGCCCCCTCCCTGGGTCCATTGTTAGCATTATAAGCTGTGACATCATCAGATGCTCAACAGAAATTTTTGCCTCTGAGACTCTCACTTGACAAATTCAATCGCATTTAACACGCGGAATAGATTATCATAACACTTGAAATTACACAGACGTATTGAGCTTAGGGAATTTTATACACGTTGCTTATATTGTATCGTTCACGCACGTCTGTCATGGTGAACGGAGCTGATTTGTGTTTGTGCTCATCCTCCATTTTTATCGTACCTAACAAAAGGTACGATATTGTAGTCAGCTTGACGGGTGGCGGGCGGGCGGGCGGCGGGCGGGCGGCGTCTCACTTTTCAGCTTGTCTACAGGTTTCCAGCCAAACCATTTGAGGGATTCAACTGAAATTTTCAGGGATGTTTGTACATATCAACGTCAAGAACTGATTAGTTTTTGGGCATTCTGGGTAAATCTTAAGGTGGCCATTTTGGATTTTCCGTCCTAAAATCTTCACTTTCAAGACTTGTCTACAGGTTTCCAGCCAAACCATTTGAGGGATTCATCTGAAATTTTCAGGGATGTTTCTACATATCAACGTCAAGAACTGATCAGTTTTTGGGCATTCTGGGTAAATCTTAAGGTGGCCATTTTGGATTTTCCGTCCTAAAATCGTCACTTTCAAGACTTGTCTACAGGTTTCCAGCCAAACCATTTGAGGGATTCATCTGAAATTTTCAGGGATGTTTCTACATATCAGCGTCAAGAACTGATTAGTTTTTGGGCATTCTGGGTAAATCTTAAGGTGGCCATTTTGGATTTTCCGTCCTAAAATCTTCACTTTCAAGACTTGTCTACAGGTTTCCAGCCAAACTATTTGAGGGATTC
Organism: Owenia fusiformis; assembly: GCA_903813345.2. NCBI lineage: Eukaryota > Metazoa > Annelida > Polychaeta > Sabellida > Oweniidae > Owenia > Owenia fusiformis. The sequence continues at coordinate 3,176,812 of CAIIXF020000006.1, forward strand.
ATCTGAAATTTTCAGGGATGTTTCTACATATCAACGTCAAGAACTGATTAGTTTTTGGGCATTCTGGGTAAATCTTAAGGTGGCCATTTTGGATTTTCCATCCTAAAATCTTCACTTTCAAGACTTGTCTACAGGTTTCCAGCCAAACCATTTGAGGGATTCATCTGAAATTTTAAGGGATGTTTCTACATATCAACGTCAAGAACTGATTAGTTTTTGGGCATTCTGGGTAAATTTTAAGGTGGCCATTTTGGATTTTCCGTCCTAAAATCTTCACTTTCAATACTTGTCTACAGGTTTTCAGCCAAACCTTTTGAGGGATTCATCTGAAATTTTCAGGGATGTTTCTACATATCAACGTCAAGAACTGATTAGTTTTTGGGCATTCTGGCTAAATTTTAAGGTGGCCATTTTGGATTTTCTGTCCTAAAATCTTCACTTTCAAGACTTGTCAACAGGTTTCAGCCAAACCGTTCAAATTTTTACATATGTTACACAGTGATAAGTTCTAGAGCTGATTAAGTTTTCTGCGGCCATCTTGCTTTCTTGGTCAACAAGACCACAATGCTGTGTTTCAGGTACGATATTGTTCACGTCTGCGCAGTGATGATGTGCAGACGTTTCCAAGGGTAATAGAAGTTGCAATCGTGACATCAGCGGGCAATAGTTCAAATGTATATTCCCGCTGACGTCACATTTGAGGAAATATAACTTTCCGAGGGAAATAGTAAATCACGTGACTAGGTATTGACCAATCAGGATTAGTGTTACATATTGGGTATATAATAAGAAATTATATTCACTTCATCATGAAATATTTTTAGGCCTTTACTGTATTACCACCTTAATTTAACAATAGTAAATGTTTAAAGCTTCATTAATGAACCCTGTGGGAATTAATGGATCACAAATCAATGTATAAGAGAGTAATTTCAATGTTGATACAATATATAAAATGCAGAGAAGTGTTAATTGGTTTTAACAATAACCTTATCTAATTATTTGTATTTAATTAAAATGGCTTCATATTTGATTACTTTTGTTGAGTTTAATCACCGTTACCATGGCATAACTGTGAAGTAACGGTGGATGAAATGCGATTTTTCTAAAGGAAAAATTCCAGAACAAATTTTGAATCTTTTGATTCTTTGAATTTCACATATAAACGAGCTATGTCTGGAAGAAATTGTATTGTATTGTTTGGAATGCTGGGAATGTATATGGTTGCAGTGGAATCAGTGTTGGGTAAGTTTCATTTTACTTATTTTTCACATTTTCATACCTTAGATCTAGGAAAGCATAATTCATATGTGTTCATGTATCATACGATTATCTAAATTAGGTGAAACAATTGTCAGGTAATAGCATTCCGTTCATAGCAAATCAAATTATTTTTTGATATTATTTTGAAAAAATTGATGCATAATTTTTTTCAGTTGAAAGTCTTTTTATTGGATGTTATAAAGATAATCCAGATAATCATCCAAAAAATCGAGATATGCCTGGCCATTGGAGAGTCAGCAACATCGGAGAATGCATCATACTTTGCCATACTAGAGGTATATCAACTCATATTTTGCTCTTGTATTGTAACAATTCTTTTTTTATTGAACAATTCAATTTTATAGAACAGTCAGTGATACATGTATAGATTATTTCGCATTTCTTAAAAAAAAGATTTTTTGTGTAGAATGATTTTCTTGAAAGTGTTTAACTTATTGTGTTTACCTTCATATCATTAGTTTGTTAACAGTCCCACCACCAAAAAGGTAACTCAGGTTAAATAATAATTTGTAAAAATATGAAATTATTGCTTGATGGATAGGTTTAGTTTAACATATCCTCTGAACATTTCTGAGTAATAAATACAAGCTTTATTAAATTAACAAAATTAGATTTTCAATGTTGGTTTACGATCACATTGAATTTTGAATATTTACTCCTGTCTTACACGTTAATGAATTATATATTATAGGACGTAAATATGCTGGACTCCAGTACTTTTGGCAGTGTTTTTGTGGTAATAGCTATGGATTGTATGGAGAAGTTGATGGATGTACAGTGAAATGCGATGGTTGCGCTTCACAAATATGTGGAGGTTATGCAAGAAATTCAATCTACAATTCCACAAATGTAGCAGGTATGTAAAACATTTGTATAGATTTGTGAAGGTGACTTTCACTTCATTGCTATGGATTTCCTTTTCTCTAAATTAAAGAATCACTGTCAATTATATAAAGGAGTAAACCATTTTGGTGTTTTGGAACCATTTTTCTCTTAGATGCACCTTAATGTAAGAGTGCCACTTTAAAAAAATGTATATCTAAATGAACAAATAAATAAATATTGCATTGCTCACATTGGGAAATATAATTTATATTAATTCATATGTATACCAACCACCAGATTTGCTCACTTTTGCCTCATTAAATTAATGGGAGAATCAGACAAAGGAATTGAGAAAATTGCAAGCAATATTCACCTTCCAATGAATCCCTTACCAGCTCAAATATAATATCTCCCAAAAGATAAGTGATATGTTATCAATTGGTGAAGTTATTTAAGATTCTAATATAATATGTGAGGTCACAATGCTAGAACAATTGATTTACTGTTAAAATTCATAAATGCAAATACATGGAGTTGTTTTTCTTGTCTGTTTATCATATAAGAGAGACTATACGATATCAATTTTTAACAATGAACAGAATAAAACTTTCGCCCATATATTGCCCCATAAATCAAAAATCCCGGTCTTTATTCTTTATTACAAAGTTCAAAAATGAAGGGAAACGTTTAAATTCTCCCAAATAATTAAAATGGCAAAAATATATACAGTATAGGCAATTGTTTGCATTATTGTAAAAATCTTTATTTTTCCTCAAATAAAATTTATACTTTGGTATTTTTTAGAAAATAGACAAAACAAGGAATATCCAAAATATGCTATAATTGAAACAATTTTGTCAAGATCATGATGACAATAACGATGGATACTTGTATATTGCTATATCTGATTCTGCGTTTAATCTGATTGAAGTTTGGACAGGAAGTTTGGTATTGGTGAAGTGATGGATTTCTGAATATATTTTGCAGGAATAATTGACCAGTGTCCACCAAAAACCTCACCACCAAGTCAGACAACACCAAAGGATGAAGTAGTCACAACTGAAATGACAACATATGTATCAGAATATAATGTAACAACTGCACTGTATGTGTCAACAGAGACATTGGATGATCTGACAACAATCTCAACTGAAGCAACAGAAGTACAAAATGATGTGACAGCAGTCCTAAATGTAACAGCAGAGGTACTAAATGATGTGACAGCAGTCCAAAATGTAACAACAGACATACCAAATGATGGATCCGAATCTAGCACCTATAAGAGACCAAAGCGTTTAGTCCTAGAACCAACTGAGGCGAAATATGCAGCAGTTTTAGGAATTCCTCCATTTTTTATCATAATAGCTATCATCATAATAGTCGTTAATGCTGATCTTAGAATATTGTATAAGCATACTAGGAAGGGCTTTAATAATATCAAAAAGGGCCTTACAAATTTCAAATAATACAAGTATGATTTGTGCCAAAGATCACCCATTGTACTTTCAAAATAAGCACAAAAAGTGAAACATTGAGAATTTCTAAGAAGTGCATGTGGAGACATTGGTGGACATCTTTCGCCAATTATAAATGGAAAAAAGAGTTCAAAACCATGTAGGAAAGGAAAGATACTCAAGTCTAGGAATCCATTTTATTGTAAACGTCCCATGTAGGTTCTTTGGGCAATGTGCTCTATATTCCATAAACGATGAAAGATATCTTTGAATGATTTCTAGAGCGTGTACCATAAAGGTCACTTAGTCTTAAGTCTTGCAGAAGTTACATGGCATCAACATACATGTTACGACATGGATGATGTCCTTAATCAATGCTCTAGGGGTCTGGATAACTGCTACAATGCGAATGTTGAAGTTGTTCACTGCTCGTTCCAGCATATTTAGGGGTGTTTTGTAATTCTAAAGCATTTTTCTTTATTTTAAGGAAGGAAAAATTGTTCTACACCCCCAATACGATCAACATGGAGTCCCTTTGGATATGTGTGACAATCAAAGTAGATTCCACATGGAATCCACACTATTCCATGTGAATAAACATGGAAAAACTTTCCCAATTTCAAGTTGATCAACTTGCCTAAAATCCAAGCAGATTTCACATGAAATCCATGTGGGTTTCACAAGGATTCTAGGTGGATCCTCGAGGCACAGGTTCCATGTCGATGTAGATGGGCTCTGTATTTAATGTTTTTTGAGCAGTAAACAACTTCAACATTCTCATTACAGCAGTTCTCCAGAACTGTGGAACATGGATTGAGCATATCTTCCATTTATCAGGCATGGCTGTTGATGCCATGTACCTTTTGCAAGACTTAGACTGAGTGACCTTTGTGGTACCCCCAAAAACTTTAGACTTGCCTCTAAAACATATGAGAATATTAGCCCATGAATGCAAGATATAACTGAGATATAGCCAATGTTCCAAGGGTTCACCTTTTGGACCACCCTGTGTATTGTCAATTCTTTGCTTATTTTCCCCAAGTTGAGTAAGGTTTAGAACCTTATTGAAAGAGCTAAATAAAGTTGAACTATTGCTTGGATTGATTCGAAAATTTTCAAATTCTAAAATGATTGGCTGATTATGTTAAAATCGCTTACCAGCATTGATTGAGCTGCTTCTGTGGACAGTGCCGTTTATCCAATTCTTCAAAAATGTTTAAATCATCGTTCAATGGAAACTATACCCCATTGACTCTGTAGATTTGACATGTCCTAACGTAAATGTCATTTATCTAGTTACTTGTAAAGGATGTGGTTAAAACTGAAGACCCTTTTCATGTCTGTATGCCTATGAATGACTTGATTTCATCTATCCCACATATTTTATGAGTACCAGTATCTACAATTATTTTTGATGTCATGTTTACATATTTGAGTAAAGAGAGTATTTTTTGTAAAACATAATGATAAAATTAATTAGGAATGGATGTATAAACAAAATTATTATTTTATTGTCCAATGATTGTACATTTTACTTCAGTTTGCAAAATAAATTATTGTAGCTTTTTTGTACTTTATTTACATTAGACAGACATGGAGAATTGTTATTAATGAATGCAATAACTATGGGGTATCTTGGCTATTTTTTAAATTGAAACACTTGATTCATGTTCTAGGTAGCTTATTTCACAAGCAACAATGAACTTGCCTGCATTTTTTTCCGATGATTGACAATTTTCAATGACATCTTATAACATGTTACATAAACATCATCCCCTCTTCCTTCCTCCCTCCCTCTTCCACTTTTTGCATTTTGCCTCTGTTTACCAATCAGGGTGCCCCTCCTAATCTTAAACTAGGAATCTGCCCCTGAATAAACAAACACTGAAAAACAGCCTTATGCTATGGCTCTGATATAAATTGTATCGAGTTTATTAAGTAGTGTTTAATCTCTGCTAGAATATCTGTGGAGCATCAGTAGGTGACACATGATTTCTGATCAATAAATTCCAAAATAATTTTTAGATATTTTGAATTTTATCTGGAAAACAACAATACTATGTCTGAAGGAAATTTGATTATTATGTTGAGAATGTTAGGAATACACATGATGTATATGGTTATTGCTGAGTCAGTGCAAGGTAAGTTTCATTTGCTTAATTTTGACATTTTTTATGTTGTTGGTGTATTTTTATAAGATTAATTAAGTTGATTACATCAATGAAATGTTACATAATAGCAATTCAAAGTTAGCAATATTGCTAGAATAACAATATTCTAATGTGAAAAATCAATTTTATTTTGTAGCACTTTTAATGTTTTCTTTATTTTAGTTATTTAGAATTGTGATGCCTTCAATTATTTTTTTCAGTTGAAAGTATTTTTATTGGATGTTATAAAGATAATGGAACAGATCATCCAAAATATCGAGATATCAGATATGACTTTTTGAAAGTTAACAACATAGGAGAATGCATCAAAGATTGCCATTTTAAAGGTAAATTATTGACCTTGTATTTTTGTTATTATAATTTCACAATTTACAGTTGAAAAAAGTTGAAACAACATTATGTAGCACCGATCATGTCCATGTTCAGGGAGCAAGGTTCATGCATCCCAAATATTTTAAACAAATAAAAATGTTCAGAAAAGTAAAACTTTATGTTCAACATAGATTGGTCAGAAAATTGGATTGCTTCTTAATTTATCTTTATTCTCCATTTTAATGCAATGGAATGCATATTTAAACATTTTTTAAATGGTTGAGTCAACCAATTAATCAAAAAACCAAATCATGATAAGCATAAGTTTAGAATAGCAAAAATAAAACCAAATCAGCTTATCTTTTATATTCTGTGGTATTAGAGAATTTGAGATATAATAAAAAGGAGTAAAATGATAACATCACATCCTGCTGAAAATATTTTATTTTGTTCATTAATTTGATTAAATTACATCTCTATATATTTTTATGTCACCCCTGAATAGCTACTGTGTTTACAGATGATTCAATTTAGAAATTGATGATTATACAAAATGCTATGTTATGAATAATTTAATGATTGGTATTTTACCTATTTTTATAGACCCATGTAGGAGCATAATGTAAAACTACATATAGTAGTTTTTTGATTAATTATAACTACAACGCAGATGTCACTGAGTTCTAATGAATAAAATATTTCAACGGATACCTCATGTTAAGCGGAGATAAAGTCAAATTGACATGACAAAAGCATATTTCATCAGGAATAAAATAGGAAATACATGTACATCATAGAAATAATTCATATTCTTTGATTTAATATTTCTGATTCCTTGTCCTTCTCTTGTATGTTCTTAATGTCCATCACATCATGCTTTAACATTTATTGGGTATAAACTTTAGTAATGATACCACCTATAACATATATATGTGTTCATTGCATACTAATGCTGAATGATAAATTGAATTGAATAAAGTGAGGAACATTGTTCAGTTACTGCTTAACTACAAACAACTCAAAATGCTAGTTAGGTAGTGATTACACACATTTTAGAAGCAGGTTTTTGTGTATGTATTTTTAAATAACCAATCTATGGTTGTCAGTATTATGTGTATACACATATTCAGCAATGTTACCAATCCATACCCTGCAAATATAATTCATGTATAATTTACAGTGAAGATGAGATATATGTGCACATGTATTTTACAAATATTTAATTCTGCTGAGGTGGATACCTGTGTATCTTTCACAAGTGATATTCCAGGAGGCCTGAAGGGCTAGTGAAATATCATGTGAAAGTATTACAAGTATTCATCGAAGACACAATGGAATATTTGTTTAATTGTTGATTATTCACTGCTATATTCCTCACTCACATTAATGGAATAGCTATTGATGTCTAATTAATCATAACAATGTACTGCCGGGTATATATAAAATTATAATTACACTGGACTAAATTGGACTGGTGAATATCCTTTCATATTCAAAGGAAGTCATGTGACTTCAGGTGAACACCTCTATTTAATTTTTAGTCATGTGTAGGACATATTTTTAGTCATGTGTAGGGCCTATCAAAGAGTGAGGAATATGACAGTGATATAATAGTAATAGTAATTATTCATTTTTGATAACAGTACAACCTCCATTGACAGCTCCAAGAGCTGTATAAATCTCAAAGCAAGTAAAATTACATGTACTTTCTCAGTCAAATTTTATACAATATTTACAATCAATTTTCATATTTAATTATTATACAAAGCATTGCTATCTCATTCATGTTGTCAATCCTTTATTTATAGGGTATAAATATGCTGGCCTCCAGTACCTTTGGCAGTGCTTTTGTGGTGATGACTATGGATCATATGGAGAAGGTGATGGATGTAATTTGAAATGCGATGGTTGCGCTTCACAAATATGTGGAGGTTATGAAAGAAATTCCATCTACAACTCAACAAATGTAACAGGTATGTAAAACTGACTGTCTTCCCTTTATTGCCATGCATCCAAATTTTACTTGACTGATACTCAAACTTTGAATTGTATTGTTAGCATATTTTTTGTTCTTGATTAGACTGGTATATTGTTTATTATTATGATCTAAATATGGGATTTATTATGATAGATTATGTACAATAAAGCATTTTGAATTTATATTGTTGGACTAAAACTGTATTTTATATGAATAGATTCTTAAATCAATGCACATTGCTATTTTTAAATGATGTTTTTAAATATTTTACAGGAATAATTAACGAGTGTCCACCAATAATTCATCCAGGTTTGATAACACCAAATGATGAAGAAATCACAACTGAAATGACAGCATATGTAACTGTAGACACATTGGATAATAAAACAACAATTTCAAATGTAGCTGCAGAAGAACTAGATGTTATAACAACAACTCCAAATGTAACTGCAGAAGAACTGAATGTTATAACAACAATCCCAAATGTAACTGCAGAAGAACTGAATGTTATAACAACAACCCCAAATGTAAATGCAGAAGAACTGAATGTTATAACAACAACCCTAAATGTAACTGCAGAAGAACTGAATGTTATAACAACAACCCCAAATGTAACTGCAGAAGAACTAAATAATATGTCAGCAACAGCAAATGTAAAAATGACAATAACTGAAAATGTAACTGTAGATGCACTGAATGATATAACAACCTCAAATGTAACTGTAGAAGATATGAATGATATTACAGCAACCCCAAATGTAACTGCAGATGTGCCAGATTTCATTGTAGCAACAGGAGCACCAAATTATGAAGCTGAATCTTACACCTATAAGAGACCAAAACGTTTTGAGCCAGAACCATCTGAGGCAGAATATGCAGCTGTTTTAGGAACCCCCTTATTTTGTATCATAATAGCTATTATCTTAGTGTTTGTTAATGCAGATCTCCCTATCTTGTATAGGCACATTAGGAAGGGCTTTAGAAATATCAGAGACGTATTCAACCCAAAGTCTGCACTGAACGCTACCTAGAATTTGCATGGCATTTGTGAAACATTGAGAGTTTTTATAGAATGTGCTTTTGAAAATCCATTAATAACATGATACCTGAAAAACACTAATGTAATATAAAAAAAAAATATGAACATTTATTGTTGTTGTTGTTTTCATTATCAAAGTACATTTACAAAGATTTTTTTCGCAAAGCTTCCGAAGCAAACATTATCGGTAACTATACATATAAACATGCTACAATAAAATTAATACAGTGATTGACAGATTATGACAATACAAAAACATGTATCATGATTGAATTCATCGTTTTTGTCATTACTGCCTGTCTAGTAATACTCTAACCCTACTATCACACCAAACTAGTTCTCACTACATTCTCGAAAACGGGCTCAAACTGTGCACGAACGGATTTGACGTACTAAGAACCAACTATGAACCTTTCGGGATCTGTTTACAAACTTCATGAAACTACTAGAACGAGTAAGTCCTCCAGCATTTAGAGCATGCTCAAAATTTTCTTGTGATCGTCAAAACGTTGCCAAATCAGTTTTAAACTGTGTGCGAACTGAATGAACGTAGCTACAATGTTTTACTGTCTGTTTACGAACTTCATGGACTTTCCCGGACGGGGTATGTGATTTAGAATTTTGAATCAATTCAAAATTCGATGGCGACCATACCGTTCTGTAATCAGGTCATGATAACCTTCTAGACTAAGGGACGGTTTACACTATGTTGCACACCGACGTGATGCGACCTGAACGAACTGCGAATGAGATGGACGTATTGAAGACTGTTTATGAACGAAGTAGCTAATTATTTTAGACATATATCCCAACCGCAGCCAGATTGAGCCCGTTTTATGACATTTTCGTAGGACTGGCAAGAACGGGTAAGAACTAGTTTGGTGTGATAGGGGGGTAAAGCCCCAAAATTACATTATGCTGCATCAGTAAACCATTTAAAAGCTCACTTATAAGTGCATAAGAATTCAATGATACTCCAATGTTGATATGTTGACTGGAAAAGACTCATTTTATTCTATTTTATCTCTTAATCAGTTTTTTGCCCACTGTGACTTTATACTCAGGATGTGGTGTTCCTTTATTGAATGGTTTAATTTTCTGAAAAGTATAGGTCATTGATTTCAAGGTTTCACTCTGTGGGTGGATGTTGACCCTTTTGGTTGCCTGTGGATTTTTGGACTGAATTCTGACTGTCCCACATCATTTGATGTTATGAGTATTGGCTATAAATATTTACTTTCTTGTATTATAATGACTTCCCTTGGTATTCTGGTCCTGGATTGTGATATTGGTTCTCAGTTGGAGGGGGTATTCTGGATATTGTTTTCTTTTCATGTAATACTATATTCAATGATTCGATTGAAATACAGAAAATATTCTTCCCGAGAAGGTCGTATTTCACGATGCGCTAGCAGAGTGAAATACAGACGTTCAAGGGAAGAATATTTTCTGTATTTCACAAGAAATCATTGAATAACGTTTTTATTCCATGATTACTCACTACTCAGATAAAACTCCCCCAAATCAAGTCCATTTCCTTGGCTTGGGACCGGAGAAACAGATCAACCTTCTCACCTCAATAATATTTTACATCGATATTCCTTCTTCAAAATCTTTTCGGCCTTGTTGTTTTGCTTTTATTGTATTATACGATACGTTTGATTTTCTTCAACATTGTTCTTCAATTTCATCAGCTGGAACAGTGTAACGAAACGTTTTTTCGACTTTCGTCTGCTATATTCGATTTTTACTAGTTCATGAAAACAATGTGCATGCTTCATACTGATTTTTTATAATTACAGATGAGTGCTTTTTATCCTAAAATAATAAATTGTGGTGATCACTGTATCATTTCCTGATATTCAAATCAGATATTTCTAGCAAAATGCAAATATTAGCATGCGTTGGTGTTAACAGATCGCCATTGATTTTTTCAGTAATAGTCATATCCTGGATGGAAATCTGGGGCGTTGGGATACTGGACCGTATCCCAACGCTGACGTCATTTTCAATCTGTATTCAATGCTAAGTGGAAAGTGTGTGTAAATACAGGATATATTTAAGTCACATGGACCAATCAGATTGCGGGGAATTTCACCATCATGGAATAAATGTACATACATATGTTAATAACATGTTTTTATATACTGTATTGTATAGAGAAAGTGTAGTGTAGTTAGATGTATTTCTGTACTGACTAATTTATCATGCCATGACATCTAAAGAGTCAATAAAAGATATGCTAATTATATATCCATGTAAGTGTGTAGTTATTTATATCAAACCAATTCATGTTTTTTTATCATTTCTCATACTTTCCTTAATATTATATCTAAGGAACTGTATCCAAATGTTGAAAGTTTTGAAAAACTAGTTATTTTATTTCATTACAATTCACCACATATTGCTATACAACAAACTTTAGAAATGTTGATTTGGAATTTTCTTGAATTACAAAATCACAATTCTTAACTAATGAGATGACATTCAGAGAAACAAATTGTCATTACCCACAAAAAATTATTGGTATGACTTCACAAACATAGCTCTCGCCTCTTTTTTATATGATAGTACAGTGTAATTATCAAAAAAAAATGATGTATTTGTGTTCCACAAATCTCACAAACGTTTTGTTTCCTTCTTTGAAGATGCAGCTGGGGAGATGCAAAAGGTGGCGCTACATATCAATGAACATGTTCGCCAGCATGAAAACTTTCAAAAGATGTTAGCAATCCAGCGTAATCTGGCAGGGGAGGCAGCTCCGAAGATTCTTGCTCCTGGCAGAGTGTTTCTAAAGGAAGGGAACCTTATGAAGGTGGGATATATGTACATAGTTTCTAAATATTGTTTGCACTGATTCATTTGCATAGTTCAGGATTGTAGTTCAATGGGCTTACCTAGATTTCAACGCCTAGTTTGCAAACCTTAAGTTTGCTGTGATATATTTAGAACTTTCTATTTTTGAAAAAGTTCAATTTCTAATATGTTTGTATCATTCATCCCAGGAAAACAGACCTTAGAATTCTTTTGTTTTCCCATTTTCAGATACCCAGGAAGGGCTATGGTAAACCTCAGGAGAGAAAGTTTTACCTTTTCTCAGACATGTTGATGTATGCCAAGCCCCGCCTGCTAGAGAATGACCACAGGTCTCTAACATGTTGCTGTGTATTACCTTTGAAATACTGCGCTGTGGAGAGAACTCTAGGAGAGAAACTTTTCAAGGTATGTTCTTTGTTTTACAATGAATTATATTTAATTGACTGCTTTTTATGTAGGCATCAATGTAGGAACAATATTACTGCATGTCAAACAAAGAGTGAATATTATTATATAAGATCATATACCAAGTATTCACTCAATTGTACTTGCAGATTAGTATGATTGGATGATTCTTGTGTGTAGTTTATGGGAGTTTATAGATTTAAGATAGTGCCCAAATATATACTGAATACCATTACAGTATACCAGTGCCTAAATATATACAGTATACCATATACCAGTGCATAAATATATACAGTATACCATTACAGTATATACCTTGTGTGCCACACTTTATTTATTTGGTTGTATTAATTACAATTTTCTTTCCGCTCATTCAAACCAAAGCATTGTGAATAACACTGGTACTCCACTCAATTACGGCAGTTACCGAAACAAAATGTCAGAACCTCAAAAGTATAATTTTTCTTTGTTCCTAATTTAACGCGTTGTAGGCAGAATTCCAATGACATTTTTATCACAGACGTGTGGCAGTATACAAATAGTTCAGAAGACAACAGAATCATCTATTTAATACCTCACTATTGTAACGTAAACGGAATGGGTTAGAAGTGCAGATCTTAACTGTTTTTGAAGTACTTTCTTTTTAAGGTTTAGTTTTATTTCTTTGCATAATTTTATATAACAATATTTAACATACTACTTGTAGGAAGGCCGAGGTAAAATTACATTGTTGGCCTCCCTTTTTTGAAGTACAGTTTGCTATTATTCTATGTATTCAGGTAACATGCAGAGATGAATGTTTGCTGTTATTCTCTGAAGAGACAAAAGAAGTTGACAACTGGATGTCAGCTCTACAAGATGCCATAAGGTAAAGTTATAGGTGTATTATTTAAGGATTTAAGCCCTGGACATTGTGGACTGAATCATTCCTCTGAAGGTGTTGTTTTCAAATCTTTGCATCACCACACTGCGGGAATGAATCAGCCACAATGCATGAAGTCTTGGGCTTAAATTCTTTTCACATGTTGCAAAATATTTTCTACAAAATCACCTAAAAGATACAAAATCACTAAAAGAACATATTTTCAATAAAAGTTATTGGAAGGATCGAGTTGGCAAAGGATCAAATTCAATCTGTAGAGTCAAGTTGTCACCTTGACAACCATTCAACAAATAACCTTATATTGATTATTATATAATGCTGTGCAGTTATATGAAAAACTGTGTTCGGATTGACTGGAATTAGATAGACCTTGCCTATTGTGAAACATTTATAAGAGATAGATTTGCCACTTCATGTAGTTCGTAAATAATATAAACACCAATATCAAACAGCATTGTCCTGCAATCCACTTCACTTTAAATACACTTCTGAACTGGCTTTTGCATACCTCTATCCCAGAAGAGTCTTGTGGCTATGTGCTTGACAACTTTCCATGATTCATGTCATATTTTGAATTATTTTGAAAATGAGAATTATGCACTTGAGAAAAACAACGAACACTAACAGAACACTGGTATTTAAATGTTTTGAATTGTAATTTTATTATTTTAAGTGAGTTGAAGTGTGGCAGACAAACATTGAGGAGGTCCAGTAGCAGAGTTGAACCTATGAGGAGGCATGGATTTGTAAAACAAAAGCGCATGGACAAAAGAAAAAGCCCAAAGGTTAGAAAATAGTATAGTAGTTTTGGTGGATAGACTGATAAGACCTTGATGTGCTTTTAATTGTAACGGCTATGAGAAATTCAAGGAAATTCTACAAAATCACCTTAAAGAATCAAAATCACTAAAAGAACATATTTTAATGAAGCTTTTTGCTAAGGTCAAGTTGGCAAAGCATCAATTTCAATCCTGAGAGTCAAGTTGTCATTTTGACAACCATTCAACAATTTTCTTAAAGTCCCCGTCTAAAGTTTGAAAATATTTTTTTAAGATTCATTTACTATTTGTCAGGACTTAAAAAGTGATTTTAGAGATTTTTGAACAAAAAATTTTTTTGAAAAAAAAGTTGTGAGCATTTCATTTCTCAAATATTCAAATTTCCCGCCATTTTTCAAAAAAAGTTGAAATTTCTTAATCATCAAATATTTCTTAATGCATTTCAAAAAAGATTATATTTTTAACACCAATGCAAAGATTGAACAAAAGACACACTATTTCAATAATAAAATGTCATATTTAATGGGCCACTTCAATGTTTTAGCTTATCAAAAATATTTTGAAACATTAGTGATGTCACTAAGGTAACAAAAACTTTTTGAAAAAAATTGAATTTTTTTTTTTCGATGTCAATCTTTTCTAAATATGCTAGACTTTCATAAAAAACCAATGTTGATTGTCTAACCAAGTTAAAAGGAAGAATAAATTATGTTTTAGATATCATTGTACCATTGGTTTCTATGTGAACTAAAATTTTGAAATGCATTTTTCTCAGAACCATTTTCATGCACTGATAAGTTCATTTCTCGCTTGTTTATCAACCGATTTTCTTAATTTTTTCGGCAAAAACAATGGGAGGATGTATGTTATGCATTGGTATGAATTGTGGCTAATTAGAAGATATGAGTGACCTCTAAAAGTTGGTTTTAAATAAATTCACAAATTTTGGAACAAAAAGTCTATCAAAAACCACTTTTTGAAATTAAAAAAAAAAGTTTCACATATCACACTTTGATAACATTGGGTAAGACTACAATATAAGCCAAAGTGGTTTAAACTTTACATGGGGCCTTTAACGATTTTCTGAACTTTGGCCAAAAATTAAGTCTTCAAACAGTCAGACAGTTTCCATAATAACACTTTGTTGATGCATGATATTCATATTTCATATAATCGAAAATCTAAACAATGTTTACAAATATAACATGCTCTTGTTAGTATTATGTTACTTCTAGATCATATAGCATTTCCTCATAGCTTCTGTGCTGGTATAGTTCCAAATGTCCAAATGTATGTGTAAAGACAATTATAAAAGATTCACCATGTTTCAGAAAAAGTATTATATGTTGCTTCTGGATCATATAGCATTTCCTCATAGCTTCTATGCTGGTCTAGTTCCAAATGTATGTGTAAAGACAAATATAAAAGATTCACCATGTTTCAGAAAAAGTATTATGTTGCTTCAGGATCATATAGCATTTCCACATAGCTTCTCTGCTGGTCTAGTTCCAAATGTATGTGTAAAGACAAATATAAAAGATTCGCCATGTTTCAGAAAAAGTATTATGTTGCTTCTGGATCATATAGCATTCCCTCATAGCTTCTCTGCTGGTATAGTTCCAAATGTATGTGTAAAGACAAATATAAAAGATTCACCATGTTTCAGAAAAAGTATTATGTTGCTTCTAGATCATATGGCATTCCCTCATACCTTCTGTGCTGGTATAGTTCCAAATGTATGTGTAAAGACAAATATAAAAGATTCACCATGTTTCAGAAAAAGTATTATGTTGCTTCTAGATCATATAGCATTTCCTCATAGTTTCTCTGCTGACATAGTTCCAAATGTATGTGTAAAGACAATGTATAAAAGATTCACCATGTTTCAGAAAAAGTATTATGTTGCTTCTAGATCATATAGCATTTCCTCATAGCTTCTGTGCTGGTATAGTTCCAAATGTATGTGTAAAGACAAATATAAAAGATTCGCCATGTTTCAGAAAAAGTATTATGTTGCTTCTGGATCATATAGCATTTCCTCATAGCTTCTGTGCTGGTCTAGTTCCAAATGTATGTGTAAAGACAAATATAAAAGATTCACCATGTTTCAGAAAAAGTATTATGTTGCTTCTAGATCATATAACATTTCATCATAGCTTCTGTGCTGTTCAGTTCCAAATGTATGTGTAAAGACAATGTATAAAAGATTCACCATGTTTCAGAAAAAGTATTATGTTGCTTCTAGATCATATAGCATTTCCTCATAGCTTCTGTGCTGGTCTAGTTCCAAATGTATGTGTAAAGACAAATATAAAAGATTTGCCATGTTTCAGAAAAAGTATTATGTTGCTTCTGGATCATATAGCATTTCCTCATAGCTTCTCTGCTGGTCTAGTTCCAAATGTATGTGTAAAGACAAATATAAAAGATTCACCATGTTTCAGAAAAAGTATTATGTTGCTTCTAGATCATATAGCATTTCCTCATAGCTTCTGTGCTGGTCTAGTTCCAAATGTATGTGTAAAGACAAATATAAAAGATTCACCATGTTTCAGAAAAAGTAGTTTGTTGCTTCTAGATCATATGGCATTCCCTCATAGCTTCTGTGCTGGTCTAGTTCCAAATGTTTGTGTAAAGTCAAATATAAAAGATTCACCATGTTTCAGAAAAAGTATTATGTTGCTTCTGGATCATATGGCATTCCCTCATAGCTTCTATGCTGGTCTAGTTCCAAATGTATGTGTAAAGACAAATATAAAAGATTCACCATGTTTCAGAAAAAGTATTATGTTGCTTCTAGATCATATAGCATTCCTCATAGCTTCTGTGCTGGTTTAGTTCCAAATGTATGTGTAAAGACAAATATAAAAGATTCACCATGTTTAAGAAAAAGTATTATGTTGCTTCTGGATCATATGGCATTCCCTCATAGCTTCTATGCTGGTCTAGTTCCAAATGTATGTGTAAAGACAAATATAAAAGATTCACCATGTTTCAGAAAAAGTATTATGTTGCTTCTGGATCATATGGCATTTCCTCATAGCTTCTCGGCTGGTATAGTTCCAAATGTATGTGTAAAGACAAATATAAAAGATTCGCCATGTTTCAGAAAAAGTATTATGTTACTTCTAGATCATATGGCATTTCCTCATAGCTTCTATGCTGGTCTAGTTCCAAATGTATGTGTAAAGACAAATATAAAAGAATCGCCATGTTTCAGAAAAAGTATTATGTTGCTCCTAGATCATATAGCATTTCCTCATAGCTTCTGTGCTGGTCTAGTTCCAAATGTATGTGTAAAGACAAATATAAAAGATTCACCATGTTTCAGAAAAAGTATTATGTTGCTTCTAGATCATATAGCATTCCTCATAGCTTCTGTGCTGGTTTAGTTCCAAATGTATGTGTAAAGACAATATATAAAAGATTCACCATGTTTCAGAAAAAGTATTATGTTGCTTCTAGATCATATAGCATTCCTCATAGCTTCTGTGCTGGTTTAGTTCCAAATGTATGTGTAAAGACAATATATAAAAGATTCACCATGTTTCAGAAAAAGTATTACCGTATTCTCTGTAATTAGCGCCTAGGGCGTTTAGAAAATTGAAAATACATTATTTAGACCATTCTAATAAGCGCCCATGTATGAAAGAAATCAGAAATCCCGAGGAATTTCATGTATGGCAATTTTTCTTGACAAGAATGCATTTTCTTCAACATATTTTTATAATAATATGACAAGTGCTGTTATTGGAGAGAATACGGTAAAGATCGCTTAGACAATATTGACAGTGGTTGAAGACTATGTCTAATTTATTTCCGGCACGCCCACTTTGTCATTATCGCCGATTACCTTCAATATTTCCACTAGAGACTGCTGGATATCGATCTAAAGTTATACATTATTTCTAATTTGATGAGAGATCATCATTATTCGTGCAAAAGTCGTGTAAAAGTCGAGAAACATTAAAAAGAAACCAGAAAGTTCACGACCTTGACATGCGCAGAACATCTGCGCAGTAGCTTTTGAAATTTCTGAATGCCGATAAAGAACAATTCCTTCATTCATTATGGACTATTTGGAGACAATATTAGCATGGTATGGTGTGGGAAGCACCCATCGATAGATATGTATCGAGAGATGCATAGAATTACAAAACGCGTCGTGTTTACAGCAGTTTTAGGGTAAGTACTCTATTATCGCCCGCTCCTGGATTTTGAGAAATATTTTTTTCCTGATATATTCTTCAATTCTTGTTGATTCCACGATGTTTCTTGAACTTTGTGAAGCGGGGTGGGCGCTTATTAGAGAGTGGGCGGTAATTACAGAGAATACGGTATGTTGCTTCTAGATCATATAGCATTTCATTATAGCTTATGTGCTGGTCTAGTTCCAAATGTATGTGTAAAGACAATGTATAAAGGATTCACCATGTTTCAGAAAAAGTACTATGTTGCTTTTAGATCATATAGCATTTCCTCATAGCTTCTGTGCTGGTATAGTTCCAAATGTATGTGTAAAGACAAATATAAAAGATTCGCCATGTTTCAGAAAAAGTATTATGTTGCTTCTAGATCATATAGCATTTCCTCATAGCTTCTGTGCTGGTCTAGTTCCAAATGTATGTGTAAAGACAATGTATAAAAGATTCACCATGTTTCAGAAAAAGTACTATGTTGCTTCTAGATCATATAGCATTTCCTCATAGCTTCTGTGCTGGTCTAGTTCCAAATGTATGTGTAAAGACAAATATAAAAGATTCACCATGTTTCAGAAAAAGTATTATTATGCTTCTAGATCATATAGCATTTCATTATAGCTTATGTGCTGGTCTAGTTCCAAATGTATGTGTAAAGACAATGTATAAAAGATTCACCATGTTTCAGAAAAAGTATTATGTTGCTTCTGGATCATATAGCATTTCCTCATAGCTTCTGTGCTGGTATAGTTCCAAATGTATGTGTAAAGACAAATATAAAAGATTCGCCATGTTTCAGAAAAAGTATTATGTTGCTTCTAGATCATATAGCATTTCCTCATAGCTTCTGTGCTGGAATAGTTCCAAATGTATGTGTAAAGACAATGTATAAAAGATTCACCATGTTTCAGAAAAAGTATTATGTTGCTTCTAGATCATATAGCATTTCCTCATAGCTTCTCTGCTGGTCTAGTTCCAAATGTATGTGTAAAGACAAATATAAAAGATTCGCCATGTTTCAGAAAAAGTATTATGTTGCTTCTAGATCATATAGCATTTCCTCATAGCTTCTGTGCTGGAATAGTTCCAAATGTATGTGTAAAGACAATGTATAAAAGATTCACCATGTTTCAGAAAAAGTACTATGTTGCTTCTAGATCATATAGCATTTCCTCATAGCTTCTGTGCTGGTATAGTTCCAAATGTATGTGTAAAGACAAATATAAAAGATTCACCATGTTTCAGAAAAAGTATTATGTTGCTTTTAGATCATATAGCATTTCCTCATAGCTTCTCTGCTGGTATAGTTCCAAATATATGTGTAAAGACAAATATAAAAGATTCGCCATGTTTCAGAAAAAGTACTATGTTGCTTCTAGATCATATAGCATTTCCTCATAGCTTCTGTGCTGGTCTAGTTCCAAATGTATGTGTAAAGACAAATATAAAAGATTCGCCATGTTTCAGAAAAAGTATTATGTTGCTTCTAGATCATATAGCATTTCCTCATAGCTTCTCTGCTGGTCTAGTTCCAAATGTATGTGTAAAGACAAATATAAAAGATTCGCCATGTTTCAGAAAAAGTATTATGTTGCTTCTGGATCATATAGCATTTCCTCATAGCTTCTGTGCTGGTCTAGTTCCAAATGTATGTGTAAAGACAATTATAAAAGATTCACCATGTTTCAGAAAAAGTATTATGTTGCTTCTAGATCATATAGCATTTCCTCATAGCTTCTCTGCTGGTCTAGTTCCAAATGTATGTGTAAAGACAAATATAAAAGATTTGCCATGTTTCAGAAAAAGTATTATGTTGCTTCTGGATCATATGGCATTCCCTCATACCTTCTGTGCTGGTCTAGTTCCAAATGTATGTGTAAAGACAAATATAAAAGATTCACCATGTTTCAGAAAAAGTATTATGTTGCTTCTAGATCATATAGCATTTCCTCATAGCTTCTCTGCTGGTCTAGTTCCAAATGTATGTGTAAAGACAAATATAAAAGATTCACCATGTTTCAGGAAAAGTATTATGTTGCTTCTAGATCATATGGCATTCCCTCATAGCTTCTGTGCTGGTCTAGTTCCAAATGTATGTGTAAAGACAAATATAAAAGATTCACCATGTTTCAGAAAAGTATTATGTTGCTTCTAGATCATATAGCATTTCCTCATAGCTTCTGTGCTGGTCTAGTTCCAAATGTATGTGTAAAGACAAATATAAAAGATTCGCCATGTTTCAGAAAAAGTATTATGTTGCTTCTAGATCATATAGCATTCCTCATAGCTTCTGTGCTGGTATAGTTCCAAATGTATGTGTAAAGACAAATATAAAAGATTCACCATGTTTCAGAAAAAGTATTATGTTGCTTCTGGATCATATAGCATTTCCTCATAGCTTCTGTGCTGGTCTAGTTCCAAATGTATGTGTAAAGACAAATATAAAAGATTCACCATGTTTCAGGAAAAGTACTATGTTGCTTCTAGATCATATAGCATTTCCTCATAGCTTCTGTGCTGGTCTAGTTCCAAATGTATGTGTAAAGACAAATATAAAAGATTCACCATGTTTCAGGAAAAGTACTATGTTGCTTCTAGATCATATAGCATTTCCTCATAGCTTCTGTGCTGGTCTAGTTCCAAATGTATGTGTAAAGACAAATATAAAAGATTCACCATGTTTCAGGAAAAGTACTATGTTGCTTCTAGATCATATAGCATTCCCTCATACCTTCTGTGCTGGTCTAGTTCCAAATGTATGTGTAAAGACAATGTATAAAAGATTCACCATGTTTCAGAAAAAGTACTATGTTCCTTCTAGATCATATAGCATTTCCTCATAGCTTCTCTGCTGGTATAGTTCCAAATGTATGTGTAAAGACAAATATAAAAGATTCGCCATGTTTCAGAAAAAGTATTATGTTACTTCTAGATCATATAGCATTTCCTCATAGCTTCTGTGCTGGTCTAGTTCCAAATGTATGTGTAAAGACAAATATAAAAGATTCACCATGTTTCAGAAAAAGCTTGGGGTCTCAGAATGCACCAGAAGTCCTCTGACACCAATAAGAAGGCTCATAGCTGATAATCTGACCCCACGGAAAAAGCGTAAATTGGAATCAAAGAAGCCAACTATAGGCAGCCCTATGCAGGTAAACTATTGTTAATGCTGGGAATAAAATAGAATCTATTTTACAAATTAATGGCTGAAGAAAACAATGAAATGTTATACTCACCATGACAAGACACCTTCAACATGCATGTGTTGAGATGTTGATGTATGGTTTCATGCACTGCCATTGCCCATGTCCATCGTGCACGGTTTTTGCTATCCTGAGATGTAACACAGAGAACCAACATATAAGATTATATATTTATGTACAAGATTGACAACCATGTATGAAATATTTTCTGATAAATGTAAATTGTAATTTTAAATGAAGAAACTACATGTTCGAGTAGAAAAAGATTTGAATAAAGAAGTGTGAGAAAAAAGTACAGCCAAATTGATTCTCAGTGATGTGCATGGTGTACTCATTACTCACATGTTATTTCAGGTGTCTCATTTGGCCAGTGGAGCAACAACATTTAATACACCATCAAAATCATTAAGAATAGATTCTCCCTCTAAAAGCACAAACAGTGTGCAGATGGACAACAGCGACTGGAAATACCTCACAGCTGCAGATAGTATGGCAAAGGATACATCAAAGGCAGCTGATCGTGATGATTTTCAAAATTTTGATTTCATTGAATCTGGTCAAGAAAATTTAGGATTTGAGAAGTCTGGGTCACATTCTTGTGACCAGCCACATGGAGATTATAATATTAATGACACACCACATGAAAATATTGTAAGTGGTTCTAACACTACAAATATGTCATTTGATACATCCCAAAATGCCTCTTCTGAATTTGACACCAGTGCCTACACCCAGTCCTATGTCCGCAAAACAAAAACATTGATGCATGAATTTAATTGGACACCTGAGAAATCTGCTGAAAGCGAACATATTGAGAAATTCATTGAAGAAACCAACACACCGAGAAGACGACCTCGTCGTAGCAGTATACATGAGTACATCGACAATTATGTTATCAGTTCTACTCCAACCATGAAGAGCTCTATACCTCCAATTCTCGAGAGTCCACCTCCAATTTTAGAGAGCTCAAATGCAATTTGTCATGATCAACGGGACAACATGAGTGTTGAGTCATATTTGTCAAATGATGGTTACCCAGAACAATACGGTTCCCTCCAAGAATTTTCTGTGAATTTAGGGGATTTCCCTGGTGATATTGGGGAATTCCCAGCAACTGAGATGTACATTGATCCTTCTGAAAGTCATCTATCAGATGATGAAGAATCTTCAACCACAAGCAAGCATGATATGAGCAGGTCAAGAATTGCTAGGTAAGTTTAAATTAAGACTTAAAAGATGTAAGACCAGTGTTTGTGATAGTTATGTCAATTTTTTGTGAAGAGTTCAGTTGCGCTGACCTGATTTAAATATTGGGAGCGATCACTATGACCATGTAATCCTTTCACCCCTATTCTAAAAATATCTGAAAAATATTTTAGTATTTGATCATATATGGAAAAAGAATGATCGAGACAAGACATATAAAAGACATGTCCAAATTCATTAAAATTTTCAGATTACATATTTTCAAAAGAATTTCTGAAATAAAGTTCGAACTCTTGCATTTTTAGAAAATAGGCATGACAAGGAAATGTAAGTTAACAAGATAATGTAATGATAATCTAGTCTTATGTATTGCTGATCAGCTTCAAATGTGGGTTTAATACAGAAATTTTTTGACAAGTTTTCACATGACATCAGGTATTTGCAAGCTTTCTTGTCAACGGCTTGACTAATTTATTATAAGGGGAAAAACCCCAGAATTCAAAAATCTTCATGTAAATTGAACATAGAGGTTCATGAAGATGGGTTGATCTATGAACTCTGGGAATTTTTCTCATCTTATGCAAAGATATGTTGTTCCTCTATGAATTCTGGGAATTTTTCTCATCTTATGCAAAGATATGTTGTTCATCTGTGAATTCTGGGGTATTTTCCCTCTCCAGTAATGCTTAATGCCATGAATTTTTCTGGTGTAACCAAATTACTCATTCTGATCTCCAGCTTTAACCACAAATTGTGCTTAATACTATTTTAATGGTAAAGGAATATAGAAGATATCCTATAATTTTTGAAAAATTTCATTTTGAGTGGAGGCAAGAGTTGAGTAATATTCTGCTGTTGAAAAAAATTTAGCCTCAGAAAATCATAGGATGTCAAATTGCTTTTTGTTTGCTTTTCAGCCCTCATGAAACTTTAAAAGCTTTTTTTTATTATACAATTATAGGATATTTATTTCCTCAATTATACTTGAATTGAACCGATAAAATATGAAATTGTTACATGTTTTTATAATATACCTGTATTTAGACATCATCATTGTGTTACCAAATTCAAAACCTAACAGTAAAAGTATCAGCTTATGTATACATGTTTTATTTACATATGTAAGAACTATTTATTTAATGACCTATATACTTATACTTGCAGTTCAGCAAAGAAAACACTTAACTCGATACGACAAGCCCGCGACACAACGGTTGACCCCAAATTTGTGCCTGGCTATGGGGTCGACCTTTCTACATGCAGCATCTTCTGAAAATGTCAGCAAACAGCATAGTGCATGGCCCTATGTGGACCAGATTGAGCATAATATAAAACAGTTTCCTCAGTTATGTATGGCATGGCCCCATGTGGCCCTGACTGATGATTAAATGTTAATGATTGTAATAGTATTGAAGAGTATATGATCCGACACTCGTAGACCAGACTCTTAAAAAGAATATCCATCCATCCTTTTCATCTTTTTATAGATGGCATATTTGAAGGAACGAGTCCATGACATGACCATATAAAGCAGTAATAATGCATGGGAAAACATGTATCCCCATGTAAATGAATACTGTGTAATATCATGCATTATACACTAAACTGATTGGACAAGCAATACATGCAATAGTTCGTACACTGAACTAATTGTAGAATGATTAAATTATATGAAAATGTCCCTAATCTACAAGAACAATAGATGCTGGTAAATCTCATACACAAGGTGGAATATTTTATTGTCTTTACAGCAACACCCATGGATAGGTATGCTCATTTAGTTTTGCATTTTATGAATGAGATATACTCCACACCAAGCTGCTACGTGGGCATGGAAATTATTTTTTATATATAAAAAAAAAAAATATGTCAGTTTTTTTATCACTTCTTCTTGTATCTATTGATTTTTCAATGTGATATGAAAAAAAACAAAATATAGTGCAAAACCTCAGACGTACCTACGTATATAAATCAAAACATGGATGCAATATATTCATCGTATAAGTTTATACAGTTTGTAATTCTAAGCTTAAGTTTGTAAGCTTAATTGTAATCGGGGTGCACTCTGAATTAAATAAATATTACTTCATCAAGGTAATATGGAATTATATATATTATATCTAGTATGATATTCAGTACATGCATGGAACCTTAATCAAATGAAAATTATAAGTGCAATTAACACATCAATATTTCGAGCTTACATTAACAAAGTACATGTACCGATATATTTATGTCAAGTTCAAACATAACAGATATTTGTATATATGTACATGTAAAACCAATTAATTTATATTGTATATTACCTTTATATATTTTTCTATTAGTGTGTCTGCATTGTATTCATGTATTACATTATTAACTCTCATCATAAATATAACATTGACGGTGAAATCTTAGAGCAGCAATTAAACGGAGCACAGAAAGGGTGCTCTTTTTGGCCAACATGAGAGAAAAAGTTGTTTTTGGAAAAAATTAATGGTACATAGTAAAATGACAATGTATGTGTTGAAATACGCAAATCTAAGTTGAAATACTACATATTCATTTATTGGTAGAGTCACATGTTAGAATACTTGAATGAAATGTTTCCAGAAATAATACGGTTTAAAACAGTGTATATCATTTCAGTTCTTGTACAGAATACAATGCACCAATGTCAGATTGAACTGAGAGCATTTGGAATGCGAGATAATGTATTGTTTGATTTTCAATAAGTCAATCTGAAGAATATGTTTTGGATGTTCAAAAATCTCAGAATGCAATATTCTAGTTTCAAATATGAGTTTCTTTCTCACATGAGGAAACTTTAATTGAGAAAGTGAGATTGACATTGCCATGAGAAATATTAGATCCAGTACTTTAAAAATGAGTAACATGGACTTGTATTCATAATATACACTACTGAGATTATTCTTACTTTTCTTCTCACTTTTTTTATGATATTCATACTCTGTGATGCGGTATAATGTATTTATTGTAACATGTTAGGTTAATAGTTTGTTCAGTATAAAACTGTAATATTAAGAATTGCAGTTAGGATAAGCAGAGTAGAATGCCTTATTAAAAAGATATACAAGTTACAGATAATGTTTTGAAAATATGTGTACTTTGATTGAAACGCTATTCTTGATCATTTTCTGAACGTAAGAGACACATTATCAGGTTCTTTGAAAATACTGTTCAAGATTGTACTTTTCAACCAACCATTGCTATACATGTTCTGTCATCATGTTCAATCATATCCCAAAGTTGAACAATTCTGTCTACCTTAACTGTCTTATTAAGATCATCCAAAATATCTGAGTTAAGTTTCATTGGGAGCTCTATGTGTGATTTGATAATATTGAGTTTAATTTTTATACTTCTTGTTGAGCTGTATACATACATATTTGTAGAACATGTAAATTAATGGTAGAATTTCATGTTTATTTTTATAAAATTTGATGTAAACCATTTTTAGCTGTTATATTGTACTGAAATATTATGTTAACTTTCATACTATAACCTGTTGATAAATCTGACTTTAATTATGCAGGAATCTACAAATGAATATTCCCCAAATGTCTATACATTCCTAAAATAAACCTAAATGCTAATCAAATATTCTATTGTTTTGTAACTATGTTGGCTTGGAATTTAATTTGGGAGACGATTGTCACCTGGTTAGCTTAAGTTAATGTCACCTTAAAGGCTACATTTGAGTCACACTAAAAATGTCACCTTAAAGGTCACATTGATGACATAACAAGCTGAGTGTGACAGTAACTAAATAATGCCAATATTTCTTTCATGAATAGGACTTTTGGGAAATTTAATCTTATTTTAATCTCAAAATGTCAACTTTTAAGCAAACACATCCACATGTAAGTAGAAAATATTGTCAAAAAGAAACATATTGTATTTCATCCTAGAATTTATCAATCAAAGTATTCTTGCAACCGCATTCTCTTGTATAGGGATCTGCAATCATCAAATAAGACAACCATTGGTTTGTATAATAAATTTTATTTTCTTATAATTTTTGTATGACATATGCCAGCCTCATATTAATAATATAGTAATAGATGAACATCGTTGGCTTACAAAATCTACATAACTTAAGCATGCACTTAGGGTGGCCTATATGATGGATGATTTTCAATAATATGATGTCCAGTCAAGACCAACTATAGCTAATTGTATAAGCATTTGGGGGTTTACAACTTCCAAAGAATTCATAATATTTTTACACAATTTATTTATGATTTATATACAGTGCACAAAATGAATGTGATACACATTCTGAATTGCTAATGAAAACTATATCTAAAAGTAGTTGGTGAGACACAAATCTACTTGAACAAGGTTTCGTTTGAGAAAAACTGCAAAGAACCCCAGGCAAAAACTGCAGAATCTAGTGTGACATCATTTCAATAAACATTAAGTTATTCTCTGAACATTCAGGTTTACATGACATGCATGTCATTTAAACCAATGTTTTATATTTGAGACATTTCCAATCATCAAATTTCTTCTGCATTTTGTGTACAATTTTTTCTGCTTACTCTGGTAATGCATTTTCATGCAAAATCTAGGATCTCAGATTCATTTGTGTAAATACACTGTAGTGCATTTGTATCTGAATTCAGCCATAAACTAGAAATCATTTGCACCAATCCCTTTTACTGGTATATATAAGGGTCATGAACAGAAACTGTGTAAAGTTACGAATTCATAAATCAATTGTAACC
Organism: Owenia fusiformis; assembly: GCA_903813345.2. Taxonomy (NCBI): domain Eukaryota; kingdom Metazoa; phylum Annelida; class Polychaeta; order Sabellida; family Oweniidae; genus Owenia; species Owenia fusiformis. Next base: position 3,204,100 of record CAIIXF020000006.1, read on the forward strand.
ATGGATATAATGATGTCACACTAAGGGAACAATGGTATCCTTGGTATTAGAAATTACATTTTTATGAAAAATTAAGGCCATTTTGAATTTCAGTGGCCATCTTCATTCGGTGGGATAATAATGTCTAGATAACATGATATGACATATTTGAAAAGATGTTAACCCTAAATGCCCATACATGATAAAATGGTATTGATTGGACATCATACTGTAGGGATCTATATGAATACAAGGCCACTTAACACTCTAAGACAGCATATTTTCTCACAGCTATAGCACAAAGCAACACAAAATTATTATTCAAATCACTAAATATATATTTCCAAATACTTATTTTAATTTGGGTCTCATAATGATATCAATTTGTTAAAGTTCCTGTAATAGTTAACTGAAAGATCTTTGTAAAGAGTGCTTATTTGCATTCAGAGAAAATTAATTTAATAGACAATATATTTTATTAACACTGACTAGATTAACATGTTAACACTGACTACACCAGCATCTTAAAACTGACAGATCATATCCAAAAAAAGAAATTGCCCCAAAAATAATTGTTTGGCATGTTTTCATTTAGAGATGATATTTGATAAAACATTAAATGAAGAATACCTAGAACATGTTCTTGTTCTTATACCAAATTCCTGTTTTATCCCTTATAATATAAGATAATTAATATTGATTTAAGGGATGTATTTACACAAACAAGATAATAATAAGACAAGCATGTAAACACTGACTTGACTAACGTGTGAATACTGACTTGACTAACATGTCCAACACTGAAAGAACCAATATGTTAACACAGACTTAACTTTGACTAAACTAACATTTTAGTTCTGACTTGACTAAAATGGTTAACTATGACAGGACCAATATGTTAACAATGACAAGACCAATATGTTAACAGTCACATGATTAAAACTGTCAGAACTAGTGACTGTTCACAATGACAAGACTAGCATGTTAACACTGACATTGTTATTTGTGACTTTTCTTCACTCACTAGTACTATATATCAGTCTCATTTTCATTAGATATCTACATATTCAGATATAAGTAATCAAGTGATCATTGATATGTCACTTGCAACATCTGTATTATTTGATGATATTCAATATCCCATTGTACATATACAAAATACTCTTAACGTGATCAAGTATAAAATTATCCAACACTTCACTCATTGACATTCTTCAACATATACACTTATAAAGGCGTGAACAATGAACACATATCACTCCTCCCAGTTTTTAATTTACAGAAGCACCCTGACTGGATTTACCTTAGCCCACAGATTTTGTAACATATTAAATTTCTCACAGAATTAATTGACATAATTTATGAAATCATCTGCAAGCGTATGGTTTCAGTTGGTCTATTTTCTGATAGGATCTATTCCTTCAGTGTACAAAGACTACTACTGTAAGTGAGTGGCTGTGCTTTGAGCATTATCAGCCACATTGGGACTTCACCCAAAAAAAGCCTCAAAGATATTTCAATTTGCTTAATGTTATTTTACTTGCTTGATGAGATTACTTCTATGACTGAACAAATGACTTCTACACTATTCTTGCCATATTTGCCTCATTTTCACCTAAGCCTGTAGAGAAATCCTGCAAAATTCATGTGGAATTGGAGTTTCTTCCTTGCAGAATCCATTATTACAACTTGTATGTGGAAAACTGGAGGAGTGATGAAGTCTTAACATCATATTAGTTATTCAGTTCTCTGAGAATTTTATTCTTTGTGATCATTTTTATCATACATTTTTCTCACACTGTTTCATGTTGTAATTCGGTAACCAGTCTATGAACATCCATTTTTTGTCATTTTTATGACTTTTACATCCATTATTGATAATATAGCTTCTATTTCATCCACATAAATGTATATTTTGCGTACAGCATCTTCATATACGTCTGACGTAAGTATAAAGATTTTGTTTTACTTCTCATATTGACATGTCTTACATAACATTGCCACATGTTCTCATTGCACTTTTTTCTCTGGCGTAGTCTTTTCCTCATTGGTGTGTGATGTGTCCTGGTTTATAGACGGTGAGGTCATATTGACCTTGTGGATGTGCCTGTGTAGGTTATCTCCAAGCATGAAGTAATAAGTAAAACTGATGCTGGCAAAAATAAGACGGAGGAACAACCATTTCCAGGAAGTATAGCCATTGCTACCGACTACCAACAGACCCCATATACTCACTGTAAACAGAGAATAAAACACATTTAGATACAGTCACATCATAAACTAATTGTACCCATAATATTTCAAATGCTAATGAAATAAGAATACAAAAACTTAGACTGACAACAGAAATATAAACCACAGATTTCAGTTTTAGTTTCAGCATTATTTTCAACATTAGCACAATTATTCGGATGTCTAGAATTATTCATTATTATTCAATATGACATTATGAATGACTAAAATTGAGTTTTAATAAATTAGTTATCAATTAATAAAAATAAAGAGTATAAAAACAAACAAAAAAACAACAAAAATGGAAAAGTATTTTGACTAAGCAGAGTGCAGCCATATCAAAAAATGTGTGAAGTACCATAATGCAGTCATAAGTGGGCATCTACTAAAATTACAAAAAAAAGAAGGGGCATGCCCAGAAACCCTTGCGTGCACATAACATAGATCCTGCATCCCATTTTTACAGTACATAAAGCTGCATGCGCCTCTTCATTGCAGATTCCATGAGTATATACAGTACATAGTTCTTGGGGTAAAGTAAATTGTGTGCCATAATCATTGGTATGTAATCTTTTAAAATGAATTCTATAACAAGATTCAACTGAAGGGGGGGATGTTCTTTCCTCTGTGTGTTAATGCTATCTAGTGTGCATAATACAATATCGCATGTTAATGTAGTATGTGCCTCATCACTATTTAATAACTTATAATTGCTTATGTGCTTATACATATACCACAGGAATAATGATAAAATACCCATATCCAAGTTAATAAAGGATCAAATGTGCAAAATATGCAGTGTGTAGAGATAAAAAATACAAATGTATAAATTAAATAAATTAAAAAAATAAAAAGTTGAACATCTACTTAATAACAAAAAATGAGTGTTCATTTGGAGTTTATTGATTATTTCAAGGAGGAATTGCAACAAAATGTATCGAACCTTTTTTGAAAATCCTACGATCGATGGGGATGCATTTTTGAAGATAGTATGGGCAAAAAACCTCCCTCCATGGATGTATAGAAATACAACGTAACACATAAGCAACTTAGCCGAACAACCTCACAGATGAGCGCTGTACCATTAAATAGACCGCTGTAAAACGGGCATACTGAAAGGCAAAAGAATCATGGGTAGGATTGCATTATGGGTAATAAGTACTGTATTTACAATTACAATAGAAATGCGTGATGGATAATTTAGTTCACCTGACAAGAGTCGAAAACATGCGAGGAAACAAATTAACAAAACAAGACTGAAGATTTTAACTGAATAGAGAGAAATGAGCGTACAGGACATAAGAATATGTCTCAAATTTCTTCAAATAATTAAATAATTGCTTGAAGGCATACACCTGCCAAAACACATTCTTGGGAGGACAAAGAAACAAAATATGCAAACCTCAGAAAATCATTTATGAGAATAAATTGATAAAGCAAAACTAAAGCATGAAAGATAGAAGGAATTCTAATTGGTTTCCATCTTAAAAAATAAAGTAGTAGTATATCCATATTTATACCACTCTAAGTCCGATTACAGTTGTATAACATTGGTCTATAACAACGATATACAGTGGAGAGTGGTATATCGTCATCGTATACAACTCCTCCGTATACACTCCAGCGTATACCACTGTAGAAGTGCATTCTGGGAACTAATGAATAAAAAAAATCATGAAAATTTTCATGATTTCCTAGAATCAAGTGACGTCATAAATGGTTCGAGATCAACATCAGCATTATTGAGTTGGCTATGGGATATTTTTATGGTTTTTAATCGTTATGATTGTGTTCGAATCAACTGTAATTGAACTTAGAGTGGCATAATAAGATTATATAATGGTTCATTCTGCATATCGTGCATTTTATACTCTCGTGAGAATATAATATATTCACTCGTTCGCTACGCTCACTTGTGAATATATCATATACTCACTCGAGTATAAAAACGATATACAGAAAGAACCATTATATAACCTCATAATATTTCTTTATCAATATGGCTTAAACTTATTATCATAGTTTGGGTTTAAAAATTGTTTTAAAAATGATATAAAAATCTACTAAGGGTGCCATTTTAAATTTTAATGATTCCAAAATGGCCGCCACAATAAACAATGACAGTAATAGAAGAAGACACATGATCTACCATACTTCTTGATGTGGAATCGATTCAATCCTTTCATAATCACATGAAAACTCATCATACATTATTAACTTTAATAATAATAGCAACTAAATGCAATCATTTTCCTACATGTAAGTATGGTATTGTATGATATCTGACATTTGCTTCTATGTCTGTCATGCGAAAGTAAGTTGTTTAATACGCCATTTTGAATTAAAATTACGGCAATATGACATCTTATTTAAGTAAATTGACAAATCCCATAGTGATATTAAAATAACGATATAGCGATATTATATAATAATAATATGTTCAGGAACCACTGACATTTTTACATTTTTTAACATGCAATTTTTACGAATTGTCTATTTACCTCATGAATATTGTGTTACAAGTCTGAGTGTATATTATCTACAGATTTCATACTAAAAACACTAGAGGACTTTTACTCTTTTAAATCAAGTTTCGAGACATCAAATGTTATTATCCCAGCTTACTCCAAAACAGACAGACTATAACCATTTTTTGGGGTCACATGGTAAAAATCTATGCTAATAATCAGCAAGAATGTGATATTCTGACAACAAATGAGCAAATTTCTTCAAATTGTCACAATAACACACTTTAAGTTGAAATCAGGCAGCTACTTGTAACTCTTCACCTAATGGCCCTATATAATCAGCGGTCAACTGTCCAAATTATTAAGTGGTTACTAATGCGTTCAACAGAGCAAGTAGGGCACCTTAAACTTATAAGAAATAAACTTAGAAATCTTTATATAAAAGCAGGTGATTTTTGAAGCGATTAGTAAGTGAATGTAAATTTAGCCTGTTGCTATAGTTACTATGCTAGTTTTATTCTGTTGGCATAATTACTTTTCACCTGTATTCCTTACCCAGAGTCTGCACTGTAAAATAGATGGCACTTGCCAGCAATGACCACCGTATGACATCTTTATCATTTGAATGTAAAGTACTCCAGAATATAACAGATAAACCTGAAAGCAAACAAAATGAATCAATATCAAAACAAAAAGACTAATGATGTTTCAGGAATGTAAACAGCAAGGATACCCCATATCCAAAACCTTCAATCCTCATGTATCCATTGGCAAATAAACATATCGCTAAAACTAAATATACTTGAGGAACATGTTTATAGATCAATAGGGTAGAAAAAAAATTCTATCAACATCTAAAACCAGAACAACGGCAACGCCAAAGCGTAGCGAATCCCATCGAACAGCCATGGATGGCATTTTTACAAACAAAGTATATAGCAAAAATGGCAGCCATTTTTCAAAATGGCCGCCTTCTACCAAAAGTGTCATTAGACCATGTGCCATGCTTATAGTATTAACATACCAAATATGAACAAAATCGCTCCACTACTTTTCAAGTTACAGTAAAATACGTTAAAATGGCAGCCATTTTTCAAATTTTTGCTCCACTACTTTTCGTGTTAAAGTAGAATATGTTAAAATCGAGGCCATTTTTCCAAATTTTTTTCAAAATGGCCGCCTTCTACCAAAAGTGTCATAGGACAGTGTGTCATGCTTATAGTATTCACATACCAAATATGAACAAAATCGCTTCACTACTTTTCGAGTTATAGTAAAATACGTTAAAATGGCGGCCATTTTTCAAATTTTTTTTCAAAATGGTCGCCTTCTACCAAAAGTGTCATAGGACAGTGTGTCATGCTTATAGTATTCACATACCAAATATGAACAAAATCGCTCCACTACTTTTCGAGTTATAGTAAAATACGTTAAAATGGTGGCCATTTTTCAAAATGGCGGCCATTTTTCAAAATGGGCGCCTTCTACCAAAAGTGTCTTTAGACAGTGTGCAATGTTTATAGTATTCATATACCAAATATGAACAAAATCGCTCCACTACTTTTCGAGTTACAGCAAAAATCGTAAAATAACGATTAAAGGCCGCCATTTTTCAAGATGGCTGCCATGTGCTTCTTTAATATCTACATTTCTAGCTTTATTAATGTCCTATATAATTTTTTTACATCTAAAACATATTGCTATTACAGTTTTACATATTGCACCTAAATTACTGTAAATTCGGCTCCAAAATGGCCGCCATTTTGAAGTGAGTGGCCATTTTGAAAATCGGCTTTCGAGCAGAACTTCTACCCCCATAGGGTATATGTGTACAAAATATGAACAAAATCGGGGCAACGGTATTTGAGTTATTGCCCGGACGGACGGACGGACGGACGGAGGGACGTACATACGGTAGTGGTGCAACTCACAAGAAAAATGCTACTCGAGTAGAAAGTGTGAAAATGCCACTGTAATCGAGTACCACTCGCAAAAATGAGGGAAAAATTTAAAAAAATAAAAAACTCACCTAGTCAACTGTTTGAAGACCAAATAGACACAATTTCTTCGTTTCTTCTATATGTTATTGATGTTATATATAGTTTGGAACAATTTAGTGAGAATAAATGTAGTTATTCATGCCATAATTGTGTTTGTTTGTTTGTTTGTTTTTAAATATTTTCATTTTGTTTCCGGAATCGATACTTTGTTTCGTTCAGTGCATCCAAAAATGATCATTCCCGGGGTATGAGATCGTTGTTTGGGAATTCAATGCCTACTCGAGTTTGAAAAAACGTACTCGAGTAACTATCTTGGACAGGTTAAACGAGTGAGTGGCGAGTACTGGCATTCGAGTTGCACCACTAATGTACGGACGGACGGACGGAGGCGTTTCCTATATCCCTCCGAACTTCGTTCGATGGGATAATTAGAAGATATGGGGGCTGATAAAACCATTCACAATTTTCCAAGTAATGTTCTGCTTTTAATTCTAATATGATATCTTATGAAATATATAATATACAGGGTGCCCAGTAAGTATTTTTGCGATTACAATACAACGTCTATGTAAAGTGTAGAGATTTTACTTTATACTATAATATTTTATTACTTTATAATATTCCTGGTTTTGAAAGATCCATCAAAATCTTACATAAAGCCTTGTATTCCTAGGCTGACCTCTCTGAGAGTTATAGAATGGTGAGGGGTTGGCGGTACATTGATTTGAAGCAAGATAACTCAATACTTACTTAGTAATGTTGCACCATAGAGCCTTATAGGTAAAGTTATACCAGTTGTGGCGGATTCTAGTGACAGATCAAATAGGCTGCAGGGAAATATGAGAGCCTACAACAAAAATATGATCAATTTTTCTTCTACAATTACTCAATGAATTGAATGTGATATCCCTATATATGAAACTCAACACTATCATGACAAATATGGAAATGTACTGTAAAAGATATAGGTGTACATATTGAATATATTTTTCATTCTGTAATGATTTATTTTTTGAAATTCACACTTTCTATGTTTTTTCTTGATGTTTCTAACTTTTCATGTTTTGATAGTTAAAATTTCAGGTTCAAAATGTAAAACATTCCTGAAGTAAAATCAAAATTACAAGAACTTATTGTCCTTTATTAGAACTATACTATTGAAGAAAACCATCACACCCACCATACCCTATATTCAGTGCAAAAAACATTATTATTGATTTGTTGACAGATATATAATATTTTTATTCATGATATTTTTGTCTTAATGTTTCAAATGCTTTTCTAAAGAGCTTTTATGTCATAACTATTCCATTTGAATTCTCCCACGAATAAACAAGAGAGGTCCTTACCCATAAGGCAACAAAGGCAAACATGAGACCTGTTACCAACTGCCATATTCTTAGTCCCTTTGGTAATTTAACGTATAATTGTTCACTGTGGCCTAATATCTGACTCAGCTGAAAAACATAGTTAAAAACCCTTTAGTGTCAGTTAAGCAGCCTGGGAAATATGCAGTGAAGTGAATTGATAATAATTTTTATTTCTAATTCAAATCATATTTGACTAGATCTACAGATTTGATTTTCAGCAATGATTTAGTGCCAGTTTAAGCATTGAAACAACGCTGTAAATTATCAGTGGTGACATCACTAAATCAGTGCTCATTTAATTTGTATATCAGTGGAAGGGGTACATAATATACCATATTTGAGGCATATTTAAGGCTCATTCATTCTTTCCTAGGCTGAAGTGAGATGGACATTAGTGGGGGAGGGGGTGTATAATAGGTCATATCTTATATACATATCCTATGCATACCTTAGATCTGTGAACATCTCCATCATCTGTCTCCCCAACACCTAGAAGTTTCCGAGTTTTAAGACGACTGTGTAGATCCCCGCTGCTGTGTTTCCTGGAAGCACATACATAACCACACTTAAACCTTATTACATGTATTATACAAACATCTATTACTTGTCTAATATACAGGGTGTTCAAGTAAAGTCAAGAGACTGGCAATGGCATTTTTGAATATACATCTTTGAGGCCAGTATTTTTACAAAATGTGCATAAAACATTACACAGCTGAAAACTAAAGTATTACAGTGATAGCTTCTGAATGGTTGAAGTTCTAAATACCATAGTAACAACAATCTGTGTAATTGGGGGAGGGGGTACCAAACAGAACTTAGCATATACTATTACTTACTTCATTATGTTTCATGGTACCATTGACAATTCCATTGCATGTGCAGTGTAGGATTAAATAACAGTCATTACGTAATAAATCATTTTTGATGCCTTTTGAAGATGCCTCATCCAAACAAAAACATGCAAACGAAATGTGATACCATTTTCCACATAGTATGTTTACCAATTCTGTTATTTGCAAAGAGCAATCCTCTAAAATTGATGGAAAAATGTTTATCTCACTGTTGTGCTTATGGCCCAGAGTAACAGAGTCAAAGAACCATGTATTTATAGATTTATAGGATGTTTAACTTGCTCCTATAATTCTTATGTTTTGCCACTGGCTGTTTTTGCTTTCCACTAAATGTCAGAATGAAACAGGTAAATAAGATTGTACTACTGCGGTTAAGTACACATATGCTTATAAGTTCTGTGAATTGATGCCATATGGGTGTATGGATATACAACAAACGCTTTCTTGTAAATTAAGATGGATTTTGAATAGAACCTAGAATCAATTACTAACAATAAAAGTACGTTAAGTGATCATAAGTACGAAATGTCTTACCAATTATGCCTTATATTTTTACAATTATTTTAAACATCTCTCTATTACTGATTAGTGAGAGAAATTATATGAAATGCGTCAGATAGAATGGAAAAATGATGACATGCAAGTATTAATAATCTTCAGTTTCTAAATAATGTAGAGACAATGTTAAGTCTACCATTCATAAATAAAATATAAATATATGTCATATGTCATCATTTGTATTTCTACACTGATTAAATCATATGTAAAATTGAAATAGGGCAATAATCAATAGTGACCAAGTCATCGATCACTTTCATAGCATATTGTACATCAAGACCTATATAGATAATTGTTGTTTCCTTATTCATGAAGACATTTAAGTGATATTTACGGCTAAGTACTCTCAGAAATCCTCCCCACTCCACATTCTTGATGATTTATGATGTTTTCTTCAAATTAACCAATAAAGTACATACTGTTGAAGGTTGTTGTCCTAATACAAACCAGATAATGGCAATGCTAAGGTGTTGCAATTCCATTGAACATCCTTTAAGTGTTAGAAATCATTTATTTTCCTCTACTCCCATGTGCAAACTGCAAATGTGCACAACGTTTGTAAATAGTACAGTTTGATGTTGTTTAGAAACAAGACTTCCTATAAATATGATTTTGGAGGAGTCTTTACAAGGATGAATAAAATAGGAACAAATTGCAAATAGAGAATGGTCAAAATTAAAGTAGTTTCTGAGCCTTTTTGGGTGTTTATTGCAGACTGTTTGTATACTTGATCATTCGTTTAGGAATGGTGAGGTTTGTGTCCTACCTCATATTTAGAATGATGAAGCATAAAAGAAAAAACTAGGTCTCAGGAAACAGTAACCAGCTAACTTCCTTAATATGTGTAATGAAATTACCTTATACATGTATATACTTACCAAATCCATGCCGTTATGGACATATCTATTTTGTCGTCAATGATCTGTATAATGTATATTTTTAGTAATCCTTGACTCCTGAATAATCCTCTTAAGTCCTTAATGTAGAGTTCTTTGCCATTGGAATTGCATTGATGAATTGATGACTATCTGGCTTATGCTAAGGTCACAAGCTTATTTTAACTTACTTATGCTTTCAAACTGCAACAGATTTCAATTCTTAATTCCTTGTTTCATGTTATTTTCGGCATGATGCTGAGTCAATAATGGGAGTAAATAGACACATTATAATTATATTCCATTTATCCACTGACACTTCTACTTTGCTATTAATTCCGATTAGAGTCGAGAACTTTACCAATACAGATCAACCAAATTTTGAAGCAATGACCTCTCTCTCTCTACCTTTCTATCCTGGATATACATTACTCATATTAACTCATTTACTTCCATCATTTTTAACCCGATCTTCTAATGATTGATTCCTCTACAGTTTGTTTACTGATTTCCACCTTCACTACATGATTGAACACGTTGCAGAAGAACTCAATGTTTTTACTTCTCCTGGCTGCTTTCAAATTAGTTTTCCATTAGCCATCACTCTATCATTTAAGAAAAACACTTTACATGTACACAAGACGATCCAGAAGGAAATTATGTATGACAGTTTCACATGTAAGAGTTTTCTTTATATTACATCCTGCTTTAAGTGCGGTGTCAGTTCACTTTTCACTTAGATTTTAAAAAAATATTATTTCTGCAAAAAGCAAAAGTTTGCTTTACATTAAGAGTATCTAATGACTCCTTACTGCTCAATTAATTTCATGCAAGTTTTAATATATATTTAGACAATCAAAGTTAGGTATCTAAAGTGACATTAAATGATTAACGAATATTTAAAAGATATTTGCTTTTGGTTTGTTCACCAATTTTGAGTATTTTAATATTAGCAAACGTTTCAAGCAGTTGAAGATCTGCATCATTCCATTTGATAGATTTTACACAGTAAACTATCATTTCCAAGTCTGGCTTCAAAACATATTTCAGTATAAACATCTTCCAGGTTTTTATTGATACACTTTCTCAGCATCCTCATTCACTTTTCTAACTAGAAAAACAGCATCTCCACTGAGTAGCAATACCACAATATAAAATATATTGAAAAAATGGCATTTTGCTTTGAGAGGCCATTTTGAGTAAGAGTGGACAATTAGTACATGTATTGTAGATACACTTAATTTGGCTCTTTTGTCCAATGCACTTCAGAAATTAAACTCCAGGGGCCAAAGGACGATTCTCGGTTTGGAGAACGAAGTTCATAAATCTAAATGACCATTATCCCTGCTTCGGACAAATTTGATTTTTTTTTACATAATATAGATTTGAATGTCTTCTTTTGAATAGTTATAATTTAATTTGGGTAATATTTCTAGATTTTTCTCAAAAAAATATTAGCGCAGTACACTGATGAACTTCTTTCCCTAAATAGAGACTTGTATTTTATTAAAATCGGTCTAATTGAGCGTTATCCCTGCTCCAGACCAATTTGATATTTTTACATCTTGTAGATTTAAATGTCCTCTTTTGAATATTCATAGTTTAATTTGGGTAATATTTCTATATTTTTCATGAGAAAAAATATTAGCCCGGGAGACTGTTCTCTAAACCGAGAATCGTCCTTTCAAAAAATAGCCACCAATATTTGAAATTGAGCAAATCTGTCAAGTTAAGTTGCATCAAAATAAGTGTATCTACAGTACTTGGCATGGAAATGGATTAATAAGCTGATTTATATTAGTAACTGAAATATAAGCGTAATGTATCAATTTTATCATATTTCCACTGTCAGTTTAAATCTAACAGCTCTTTAGCCCATAACCTACTTACTTACATGTACCTCATTTATATTTAAACTTGTATTTCTATTACCCCTGATTCATTTGATAAGATTATCTTACATTCTAAGATGGAAAATAATTTAACATACATGTACATGTAGGATGTAAAGGACGATTCTCAGTTTGGAGAACAGCCTCCTGGGCTAAAAAAAAATTCATGAAAAATATAGAAATATTACCCAAATTAAACTATGAATATTCAAAAGAGGACATTTAAATCTACAAGATGTAAAAAATAACAAATTGGTCTGAAGCAGGGATAATGCTCAAATAGACCGATTCAATCGATTTTGGTGAAAGAAGTTCATCAGTGTACTGCGCTAATATTTTTTTGCGAAAAATCTAGAAATATTACCCAAATTAAATTATGATTATTGAAAAGAAGACATTCAAATCTATATTATGTAAAAAAATCAAATTTGTCCGAAGCAGGGATAATGCTCATTTAGATTGATGAACTTCGTTCTCCAAACCGAGAATCGTCCTTTAGACCCCTAAAACTCATATATAAAATTCAAATGAAATATTTCTCAACAATCTAGTCATAAAGAAAACAAACCATGATGTGACTTAAAAAGAAACAATGTAATAAACAAACTAACACCCCCTCCCTCCCCATCATTGCAATATAACACAGATGCACAATGATATACCTAAAACTCCTTTTTAAAATTCAAATGAAATATTGCTCAGCTATCATGTTGAGGTAATAGAGTAATATAATGAGCATCATACAGCTCCTTATCTGCAGATACCTGACTTAAGTGATGTTTACCTTCCACCTTTCTATCAACTCTCATATCTCATATATCAAATACCTCAACATTAACATATTCAATATCACTAGCAGCTGATACATTATCAAATTGGCATGATGGATTTTTTGTTACTTGTAACTTGATTATTGTATCTAATATTTGAGTGGTGTTGCCCTTCGCTAATAATTGACCAAAGTGGTATAGGTGCATGGTACTGTTTATTTGACGCTGTGTGGTGTTGCCTTTCACTTTTAATTGACCAAAGTAAGGGAAAGTGCCAGGAATCAAAATTGGATATCTCCCCCTGGAATGATCATATGATATCCTAATTAATGGGAAAAATCATCCAGTTAATTAAGCATCTTCCAAGATTTATATCCAGGACCTCTTGATAGCCAGCCGGACATGCCAACATTACACCATATAATCAACATAAGAGCCACTAATCAACCAAGATGTACTGAGTCTGACAAACTAGGTCTAAGTATTACTAAAACCTGTTAGCAAGTTGCATTAATCATTTGATCAATCAACCTCAGTGATATTTTCATGAGTCAAACAAGGCAATAAGATAACAAACTGAAGCATACGGTCAAGGATCCTATCAATTCAAGAGGCATGGTTTCATAATATACTAATGCTGTAAACTGAACACACAGGGCACCAAAAGGAAAATCGTTTATAAACTCAATTTTATAAATATTATTAAGCATCAAATAATGTAATGTGGATTTCCGCAAATCTGTATAAACACGAGCCAAAAAACACCAAATAGCATTTTAATTTTAAGTATATGCAGTAGAAACACCAGAGTGTAAGCAGTCATAAGGAAAATGGTCCCCAATATCCCAAAATATACAGACAAATGATGTCTATAGCATCCCCTTCCATTATCGCAATCCAAAAAGCACATGATCATGCAATATTTCATTCATTAAAATACTTGTTGAATAACAAAATAAATATTTCCAATAAGTTTGACTTCAAAAATAGTAATATATATAATGTATATGAGAATTCAAAAAGAAAAGCATTCAGTCTCAAATAATATGGGACAGAACAAAATTCAGTCTTAAAGTCAATAAGAGCGAACCCAAGTCAATAAGGTCGAAATCCAATTCAACACCGCTGCCATTTAAAAATATGCTTCTTGCAGTTTTAAGTACATTAACATGACAAAATGTCACCACCTAGTTGCTCACAATATTATATTATAGGTTCAATCTTAAGTCAGATTTGAATTTCTGAGAACTTGTAGATGATTTTGAAAAAATAAATTGGTCAATTTGAAGCAAGTTGTAAAAAGACATTTTTTACCCTGAGAAGGTCATTGATGGTGAAATCTCAAATCTAAAGTCAGATTTGAACTTGATGATTTTGAAAAAAATTGGTCAATTTGAAGCAAGATGAACAAAGACCTTTTAGACCTTGAGAAGGTCAATTTTTTTGACCATGAGATGTCATTGAAGGTCAAATCTATAGTCAGATTTGAACTTTTGAAAAAATCATAAATTTGAAGCAAGTTGAAAAAATACCTTTTTGCCCTTGAGAAGGTCATTGAAGGTCAAATGTCAAATCTAAGGTCAGATTTGAATTTTTACCTTGAAAAGATCAAATATTAAATAAAAAGTCATATTTTAACTTCTGAAAACTTGTAGATGATTTTGACAAAAGTTGAAGTCAGTCTAAACAATATTTGTTAAGTTATTGGAAGTTGTTACAGACGCCAATCGCCAATCACCAACCACCAACCGCCGTAAAAAAAACGAGACCTTAACAATATGTCACCACTTTTTGGTGGTGATATAATTTACCTTTTTCATCCTTGCCTGATTGTTGAAACAGCCATTTATGATTTTTAACTTGGTGCACACTGTCAGAAAGAAACAATGAATGAAATGACTTGGATGAGAGTTCTGACGAGGGCCAAGATTACTTGTACTGCCCCCACGAGCTTATAACTAGGTTATCACTAAAAAGAACATTAAGCCCTGCAGTGCAAATTACATGCTCAAGTGTAATTTAAAGAAATACTTTCTGGGCTTTGCTGAAAAATACAAATCATTAATTTCGAAGTTTCAAGTTGTACCACTTGAGATGCTGAAGGATGTAGGAATTGTTTAAGACATTGGCGCTGAACTCACAATATTTTCACTTGGCACCTTTTGAGGTGGATCCCGGCTATGGCATTAATGGTAGAGAAATAGGGATCGAAACCAGCCAAAGTTTTCTCCTAATGACCCTTGTGAATTATTGTGTTTTATGGATTATGGCGACAGCTTTTGTGAATGGATGTTGACCCTTTGAAACGCCTATGGACTTGGAGACTGGATTTTATCTATCCCACATCATTTGAGACTGAATGCTCTATCTTGTATGAGTACTTGTATCTACAACTATTTTTAAGGTTATGAGTATTGGCTATCAATTTCTAATTTTTTCTTCAACATGTATTGTAATGACTTCAGTATGAATGAAATGTCCCTTGGTCTTCTGGTCTTGGATTGTGATTTTGGTTCTTAGAGTTTGCTTTTTCGCTAAGTTCCATTACAACTTTAACTTTTGGTCCTTTCCCTTTGGCACTAGTGCTTATATATTCTTTATTGCAATCAAACTCCTGTGATTCACTAGCAACTAAGCAACCCGGTTAGCCAACAAGATTGACACATCGTTCTTAGCGATGAAAGTGCACTTGAATGAACTGTTTTTGTTGAAAACGTGTGAGCATGTAATTTGCAACACAGGGGGTCATTGTTCTTTTTCATGATACCTCTGGGGAAAACTTATTACATATTATGCAATATATACTTGCGCTGCTGGAAGTTCAAAAAAGCAGTCCAAAATCATTCACAATTGACACCATATAAATACCAAGTATGCCCAAATAGAAAAAGCTGATCAGGTATATTGTGACATAGAATTATGAGCTTTAATACAGAATAGCAGATATCCTGGAAACTATGAAGCCTTGATTACGTAACAACCATCATTTAAAAGGAACATATAAATCATCAAAGATCCACTTAGATCCTTTTGCTTCAACTTTTTAATCATTTATTTCTAAAATTAAGTTTATGGTAAGTTAATGTTAAACCGGCTAGGTTTGAACATAAACATTGTTGGCAGTAGGTTAAAAGTAGGTACATAATATCATATAATGGGACAGAAATGTTCCACTTACAGATGTGTTCCACATGTTTTACCATATAAGATACACTGGTCTCATATAATAGAACAGGAGATGAAAAGCAAGACTCTTCTATTTCTGAGAGGGAAGCACCTTATTAGCTTTATCATAGCTACAAAATGACATTTAAACCAAGTAGTACTAATTTCGATCGATCCGTATTTATTCAGTTAACAATTTCTGGGGAAATGAGTAACTTCTCTTCAAGTTGAAAATAAATCCTACAAATGGAAATTTATTCCCAGGGGAAATACAAAATGTTATGAAGAGGAAAGTAAAATTAATCTTTCTATTTTTAAACCAAGAGCAGCCATGTGATAAAATGAAGTATAGATGAACTATAAAGAGCAAAATAAAAATGTCATATATCTTTATGATCACTTAGGTCATCTATCATGACCACATATTCTTCAGAAATGAAAATATGATAATAAAGTAATAATGGCATGGACAATAGAAACACTGGAAAAAGTCACATTATTTTCCATGTGATTTGTCGTTGAGTTTGACATGCATGTTCAATACTGTTGATCAGTTGGGTTTGTCAGCTTCATTTAACCAAACACTACATTTTCATCTATTTTGTTGTAGTTTGCTTAATTAAACTCATTCATGTTGTCAGTGTATGACTAAATGACTTTACAGATCTTTACAAGGTCAATGTGTTCTATGAGAGTTAAATGTAATTTCAAACAGAAGACAATATATACTGCACATTGCTCCAAAATCCCTGCTAAACCGTACCTTGTTATATATCTAACCTCCATTTTTTACACACGAGGATATACTTTTGACTTTTGAGCTTTTGAAAAGCCCATAAGAGAGAAAAGCCCTAGTAAAAAAAATATTACACCTGTCCATTGAAATATTTTTATGCTAAACTGACTTTTGTGAAGCTATCTCTGCTATTAGAGCCTTAAATCACAATCAGGAGTAAAAGTCTCATTCACTGAAGAATGTGAAGGTTTGGCCAATTGAAGCTTACCAATAAACCACAATATAAGCCATTATAGTACTATCTATGTCCTGATTCCATGAAATTTCAATTAAGTGTGTGCCATTGTAACACAACTAATGTCAGAACAAGAGAGACATACAACACAATCAATCCATATTCAGCCAGAATTAAAATTGAAAGCAACATATATTTTCAATTTTCTGTTTATTTATATTTATACAAATACTGGAAAATGCAAGACATTAATCAGTTAACCATCATCTTTTTGAAGCATAAGCATTATTTTCACATTGCAACAGCAAGTTCATAACAGCATGGAATTCAAAAGAAGTATTGCGATGATAATAGTGAAAATGTAACATGCTTGCAAGAGATGAAAATATTTTGTTTAACTACTAGATTGCGATGACAGAAATCTTTATAGAACAGGTTTTGTACTTGGATGGAGGAACATAAACATTTCAGTCTTATCAATTCAAGGGTGAAACTGGTTCAAAGAGATATTCACTCCCAGTTAAATGCCATAATATGGTCTACAGGGCCAACTATCAAATGAAATATTCATGCCATACAGGAATGGTGGCACAGTCTGTTTTAAAAACACTGTTTAATTCCTATATTGTCATGCTTAATTTCATTAAACCTTCACTCCTTCCAATTTTCACTCTTACAAACCCTTCATTAGGAAAATAATAAGACCACAGAGGTATTCCATTCTTGCATAAAGTAAAACCAGCGCCTTAAGGAGGAACACAGAAATATATTCCAAAACAACAAAATCAAGAAGAAACATCAAGAGCGGCAAGAATGATAATACATGTAAATCCCAAATATCCCTAACTACAATCTAACACACCAAAAACAGTGTCTAACACCCTACATAATTATTTTCAATGAGTCATAATATAAATTGAGCACAATTATCATCTATTGGCTCTGATTAACATGATAGCAATAGGGAAATCAAATCCAATCATTACCTGTGTTCCACAAGATTAGTTCATACATTTAGCAATCACCTATCATACTATCTTTTAATTAAACATCCCATTGAATGGATCATGGATAAGATTCAATTGGGATCATATAGGTTGTGCCAGAAGTCATGCACCTTTTGGAAGAGATGGTTTGTTTTCATTAAGGGTCCTTTTGAAGAATCTGAATGTTAAACAAAAGCATTTATTAATGACTTCATCAACCAAGATTCATATGGATATTAGTACATAGCTTTTAAGCAAGAGTCTTTGTAGCAACAATAAATAAATACTAATAGCAACAGAAGCAATCCTTAAGACTGATATCCCAAAGAAAGCAAACATCTTTTAAGGGTTCTCACTCCTCTCTGATTCTTGGCATTGAATAAATGTTATAAACAAACAAAATCTGGCAAACGCAGAACAACTTATTTCATTTTGAGTAATATATAAAGTACAATCATTCCCCTCAAAACTGTAAGTTTGGTGATATGATTTCCACAAAATGTGTTGAATGGAATACAAGAAAACAATCCATACCACCTGTCCTCCTGAAATGATGTCTCGTGATTTTGGATTTTGTAACATAATTTCTTAAACCATGGTAATATTCAAGGGCTTCTTTTTATCCTAATATTTCCCCAGAATAATATCCTAAATATGCTGATAAAGTTTTTAAATTTCAAGATCAATCTGTTTACAAATTATTTTTACAACATATTACATGTAAATACTATGAAGCGCACGTACGGTAAATGCTTACATTCCTGAGATACTAGAGACATTAAGCTGGCACATAAAATCGAAACGCCAACCTGTACGTAAGAAATGGCCCTGTACAAATGCAAGTTTTCTCACATAAATAATCATTCGATTATTAGTGTTTACGTAGTCTGTGTCTGAGACTACACGTACACCATTGCGTAATATGCCCACACCGTAGCGTGTTATATGCCATTGGTAGTTATATAGCTGGTTTTCTTTGATACATACATGTATTTCGTAAGATATTTGGAGCTAAATTATTATTATATTATATTATTATATCTTGGTTACCGCCATATTTGGCGAGCAATACCTCATTGGTATATTCCGTATTTTACGTATTTTACACTCGAAGACAGAGCCAGAAACCCCTCCTTGGAGGAGCCCTGTGTTCTTTTATGTGCACAGGTACACAGACATACATGTACACACCACAGCCTTTTTATACGAGTCGTGAACCACTCAGTCAAACACCCAGAATTACATAACGCACCGTGACAAACTTGTCTGAATCGAACCCGGGGCCAAGCGATATTGGTAACCTTGACTCTGCCTCTGAGCCATAGCATGTATGGCATACATCATATTCTTCAAAAAGCATTTTAATGTGCATCAAAATCAGCATAGTATTCAATAGACATGAGTATAATGATTCCCGTTGGCACCAACGTGAAATAGCAAATCTCCCGTTCTAAACACGGAACTGAAGCTGATCGGGTGTCTGAAGTAGACTAATTAGTGCTTGTTTTGTATGTGCAATATATACATTACTGTATTGATTCATGGACTTTGCGTTTGTGTTTACGTTGTGAAAAATATCGCCAGCTTAAAGTCTCCAGTATTTGTTAATTGTGCTTTCTAGATGTTATTTTCAGAATTTCAACTAATAACGCAGATGCGAGTAGGTAGTTCCAGTTTCGCCACCAGGTGGCTTGTTCGGGTCAGATAACATGGCGGGTATAGTAGAAAGTTCCCTCTAACTTAAATTACATCTGTTTTAGTGGTTCAATTTTTATATAACCCTTATGTATCTAATAGTTATGCAAATTAAAATATGTCCAGTGAAAGAAAATGTTATCTGTCCAATACAAGAAAAGATATTTCACTTTTTGTGATTTTGTAATATGGGGTCTATGAGGAATCAACCCGAACTAGAAGTCACACTTTCAAAAAAATTAAATTTTCAAAGTTGATAAACAATTTTCGAAACCATTTTTCTAGATGTACTTCTACATGTAGATTTCAAATATGACATCACTTTGACTGCATTTTGAATATTTAATGATGTAAATCAAGATTATTTCTATTCGCATCTAGTCTATTGATAATTGTGTTAAAAGGTAAAAAATAAGCCATCAAAACCTATGGCTTTCACTGAAATAAATGACCAAGGATTCAAAATATCCAAATTCATCTTACCACACACAAGAGGCTTCTATTCGGCCATCCTTCAACATGTTACCTCATGAGCAATGAACACCTCAAATCATTTGTTATTATGACAGTGTACATACAAGGGTTATATGTTTTTCTTTTAGATTAACTTGTTTGCTTGTTTAGTCCTGTTGTATAATTTCACTCCATTTATTCCAGTTCCCATCCTCCCTTTCCTCTCGTTCCTCAAAATTGAATAAGGAGTCTTTTAATTCAATTTATGGATAAATATTTTACTGCTTTTTCAATGTCATCTTCATTATTGTCCAATATCATTGTTCAAATCATCTTGGACTCATTCTAGCATGTGTGTATCTCACATTTATAATGTCTTTATAAAATTACTATTGCAAATCCTATATTACTATATCCTCTTGTATTGATCATATATCTTTAAATAAATAATACAAAGATCAGATTGTCTTGTACTTTATCGTGTAATCTTAATCGTTTTATCTTTAATGTCATAAGTACCCCAAAAGAACATTAACTTGTTCTTGTATTGTTAATAGTGCAATAAACTTGGTATTCAATCAGTCCAGAAGAACATGAACCTATAACCTGAATCTACCTTGGAGAAGTTAGCCTTGGACCATGATCATATCTAATACTGAGGCTCCATGTACTATTTGAGATATTCTAGACTTGTTTTATGAGAATGAATTACTTGTGAAAAATGATAGCCAATGTTTCCATAAGTTCATGCATGAATGAATTCTAGTTTAACATTGAAGACAGTTATTTATCTACAGATTACTTATCCACAATTTACCCTCACAAATATTTGACAATAATTTACTTTCCCCGAACATATTACCTATTATTATCAAACAACTTAGCCTGTGGTCCTAGATCATATAATTTTAAATTTATTGCCCTAATACAATTATACATCAACAGTTTTATCATTTAATCAAATTAATTTCTTAATGAATTATATATCATAACAACCCCCTCCTTAATAGTTGCCTTTTAAGACAAGTGCTAATTTTGTTAGAAGTGGGGGGGGGGGAGTGGGCATAAATGAAGATCTTATTAATGAAATTCAAATTCAAGAGAATGACAAATCAACATCTTATTCACATTTATCAAAGGGATGTGTGGGGGGGGGGTAACAATAATATTAACTTGTTTTTTGTCACAAGTGTCAACAATTGGATGCTATTTGCCCTTGCACTAAATAGTTTACAATTCCAATCCAACAATTCAGATTTGATTATATCATTAGTCTACTATTCTATCAAGATTAAAATCATTGTAAAATATGATACAGGGTGGTCCAAAAAGGTGAATCCCTGCAACTGGCTATATTTTACTTAGTACATGCATGAATAAGCTCATATTATCACATCTCATTCTCAGTGTTGAATATTTAAGAAATTACAAGACTTAAACAAACATGCCTAAAATTTGCATAATTTTACCAATTTGATTCACAGAAATTGTTTAAACACATTGGACGATCTTAAAAAAGCTTACAGTGAGAGATATACATTTAAACAATACCATATGACAAATGGGACATTATTTAGGCATAAAACACACAAATGGTTAGGGTGGAAAATTAACCCCTGTGACCCAATATCTAAGAAGCCTTTATTTAAATATCTTACAAAATCAAAAGGAAATCTAATATTCAATGTTTTGAGCCACATTTCATTAGAATTGGTCCATCATTGATGAAGATATTGACATTTTAAGACCAAATAGGGGTATGTTGCGATTTCACTGGACGATGTCTTCGTCTTTGGAAACCTAGAACATTTCTTTGGATCACATTAACTTTGCAACTCATGGAGATAGGATGCTAATTTTTACACCATAATGTGCTGGATTCAAAACTAAGTCAGAAAACATAAGGTTTTTCAGACTGCGGCTAAAAATGTCAATGGAAAAATTGTTGAAGAGTTGAAGTAAATGTAAATCGTAAATGTTGAAGTTCACATTTTAATGATTTTCAGTGATGTTTCGTTGGGGCTTATAATTTCTGCAAATTTCAAGACTATGAAAAATGTCTGGTACCTTCAAAAACTTTTAGACCTTCCTCTATGACATGTGAAAATATGAAAGGATTCCTGCAGGTAATAAGGGAAATATAGCCCATTGCAACATTTCACTTTTTTGGAGCACCCTATATGTTCCAAAATTCAACATATTTTACAAAGCCCATGAATAATTTGTCCTTATTTTTGAAATTAAGGTCACTTTGACCTGAATTCTATACTAAAATTTTACAACCATTTACATTATCCAGTGTGTGCTCAAAATGTCAGTTAAATCTGGTGAAAAACTTTCAGACTTAATTAATCGGAACTAAAATAATACACACTAAATATGTTTCGCTTGTTCAAATGAATAACCTAATATACAATTCTAATAAATTTCCTAGACTGGTATTTAGATATTCATTTATTCTTTATTTAATATTAGATTATCTGGAAAAACAGAAAATAATCTATGTAACACCATTACTCATTTTAACAAGACATCCTAAGTTGGAACCAGTAAAACAAAAATAATTCATTTGATTTGCAGAATAACATTATATGTGTTTTAAATATATTCTGTAAATGTTTATTACTTGTTATTAATATTGTCAATTCAAAATCCACATACAGCTAGGCATTCTATAGCAATTTTCTGTCCATTAGGAACATATATAGCCATGCTATATTCTACAACAGATGCATGGTTTGAATAATTAAAAACTGTATAAGGAAATACAGTGATGTTGTGAAAAATGGTATCATGATTAACAGGGAAGAAGTTGCTTATGCAGCTCAAAATCTTGACTGCAAAATGGTTTCTGGGTGAATTTCAATCCTCTTGAATGACGATGTTCAAACTCTTATGCTATGTTTGAATAGAAAGAAGCATGCGACTCAATGGATAATGGGTAATCAAATGTGCATGTTTCTTTAATGCTTTTGAACTCAACATGGCGTTCTCTGTGAAAGGTTCAGATACAATAAAATTGTTCATTAAATGTACCAAATCTATAAAGATTTCTTTGAAAATATTTTTATCAGTTGAAAAACATCTTAAATGTGGTTTGAATTTGTTGTTGGTTGCTAAATATTTATCAATGTTATAAAGTTATAGGACACTCATAGGAGTACAAAATAAAAAAATAAATGGAACATCACAATGTAGACGATAATAGATTTTTCACAATTCATATATTCGTCATTTAAAAGATGAATTGCATTCGACTGAGTAATTACAATGATTGATACTTGTGAAATGAAATTCAGCCTTTTTTGATGAAAAATGATGAATCCTTGTCTAGAAATTAACGATGGTGTTACTTTTCCCAAAGGTGTCTGGGATTTCTGGTCAATAATAATTAGTGGAAATATATACTGAGTAGTATGATTGCTTCATTTGGATGCTGTCAAAGTCACAAGTTGGGAACAATCTTTTTAAGTCAATTGAATTGCAAATGAAATCTGCTTCTTTGTTTGTACAACTGTTGGAACTGGCTCAGAAAGCTCTTAGCACCTAATTTGCTGAATAATCCATGGGTTCATGATTTAGTATCATCCAAGATGGGGGCCAAATTTGTTCAACATTGATAAACCTTTAATTTCAGTACAACAAGTGAAACCTGGATTCTAAATTTTTCTTCATGCAAACTAATACAGTTCATATACTGAACAACTGTATAATGCTAAAAAATCTCCGATATTGGAGAAATTTAATTGTCTTATCCATCCTTTTATTTCTTGGTAAAAAGCATATTCTGGTACCTTACCAAAACATTTAAAAATGTGTAACAATTGGTTCAGAAACAAGTGCAGTACCAGTCACAATAAAAGGTAGCCATGAATGATGTCATCAGGTAATTCTTTAACATCAGGTGTATTACTTCAAAACTGATTGAGAAGTTCTTTAATAATAACACCAAAGTTAATAATAACATCAACATTTTTGTCAGAATATAATCAGATGTAAGACTTACCTAAAGTAGTCAATGATACGCTCCATGATGTTCAATAATAAGCCAACAAACTATTAAAATATGTTGCTTTCAGCACATTTAATGAACAATCTTAAGCTGCATACTACTGTCTTCAAATATCATTACTATTCATAACCAGAAGAGATTTATTCACTTATAATTGGTTCTTCCATCATCATCGTTTCACATTTATGGAACTATTTTTCTTGTGCCATATGGAGAAACATTTTACTTATTCTATTATTCAACTCTTATAGAGTACAACATTATAAATTATCAATCAATCAAAACAGTTTGCTATGTCATACGGCAACCCCTTTTAATCACACATACTAGTTTTCCATGTTTAGCACCTCTGCAGAAAAATGCTGAACTTTCTATACATTCACAAAATTTCCAAATTCTGCTGAATACTGCACAGAATTAAAAACTCAAAAGTTCACGATGGGCTGCCTTATTGTGTTTCTACGTATTTATCTTGCTATGTTTGTTAAAAAAACACTGTTCCATCGAATTCAGACAAGAATATAGACAGCAATATCTAAATCCTAAATCGCATTTTCTTCATCTGGTTTTAATTTAACCTGCTACTTCTAGTCATGTTACTTTCTGATATTAATGCATTCTCTTCACTGATTGAGCCATATAACACCAATCAACACATCAGACAATTTATGGGGTTTAATTGTCTTTAATTACACATCTGTGTAATATCTTGGAAATTTCTTTCGTAAAAATGTATCCGGTTTGAACAAGGATCAACTCACAGATACTGGCATGAGATATCAAAAACGATAAATCATTCTGCAAAATGTAATTACTAAAGCATATAATGTCAAAGTGTTCTCTTCTATCAGTTTAATGTCTGGAATCATTGAATGATTATCATGTTCCTTTATTCTGGAGTGATTTATACAATTAAAAACCACAATGGGCAACATTAGAAAACCGATAAAGGCAGTACTACTAAGCATAAACTATATGTACTAGTAAACTCAATTTAAAAACAAGATTGTCTATATTAATTCTCAACAACGAGGTCACATCCTATCTTTATGCCTCAATCATAAAGGTGACATGATAAAATGTGAAGCATGAAATGAATGTTGAATACTGAACCAGCCTGTTAAGACTTCATAAGCTCATATATGCATCATTTACATCAAATCTTTTGTAATACCTTGACTTCAAAACTCTTGAAAGGAGGATGTGATTAGAAGTCTGGCAAACAACACTCTCATTTGATAGGAAGAGAAAAATTAATCTAAATGCTTATAAGTTCAGTCAAAGTATTTCTATTTGAAATCCCCTTGTCAAGGTATAACAAGTGTTCAAATATCTAAGCACAATAAATGCCAAAGGGAAAGGACCAAAAACTGTAAAGACACCTAGCAAGAAAAGCAAACCATAAGTATAAACTGTCATAAGAAAATAGACCCCTTATATCCTGAAACCATGATCAAACATGAAAAGAAATAATGTCTAATATCCCCCTTCCCCCTCCAATCGAGAACCAATATCATAATCCAGGACCAGATCACCGAGGGGCATTTCATAATACAGAAGTCAGTACAATACATGTTGAAAAATTTATAGCCAATACTCATAACATAAAAAATAGTTGTAGACACTAGTACTCATAAAAGATAGGATAGAGCATTCAGTCTCAAATGATGTGGGATAGACAAAATCCAGTCTTGGAGTCCATAGGCAATTCAAAGGGTCAAAATCCATTCACAAAGCTGTTGCCATAATCCATAAAACAATAATTCACAATGGTCATCAGGAATAAAGCTATAGCTGGTGTTGATCCCTATTTCTCAACCATTAATGCCATACCATGGATCCATCTAAAAAGGTGCCAATTGAAAGAGTTCATTGCCAATTTCTTAAACAATTCCTACATTCTTCAGCATTTCAAGTGGTAAACTTCAAACTTCAAAATTATTGAATTATGAAATGTATTTTTCAGCAAAGCCCAAAAAGTATTTTTATAGCTTTTTACAAGTATATCCTTGATCTAAAAGTTTGATCACTAAAATATGGAATCTTTATTTAAAATCTATATATTTAATATTTATTACATTATCTAATCGCAACCTTGTTCAACAAGTGTTCACCCTTGACACATAGATCTTTGAAATCTTTTTATTACTAGGTTGGATAGATTCAAAGACACCTGAATATAGTATGTGTTATGATTTGAACAAAAAACAAAGTGAATAATGTCTCAGTCTCAAATGATGTGGGACAGATAAAATCCAGTCTCGATCCAGTAATTTTTTTCTTGCTTTCTGGGGTGAACTTAACTTTCTATCAAACAAATGTGAACTTCTTCAAGTATATTTTTTACATATATTTTTATCGCAAGATATATACCACCATGATATGTAAGTGTATATGTTCTTGCCTGCAACAGAAAGATGTCGCTACAATGTTCTCTGTAAAGAAATATTTCTGATTAATCATATATTAATTCAATCTAAAACATACAATAATCATTGTATCATCATACCCAAGATACAAAGATGTCTCTGCTTTCATTAGCAAGTACATGTCACTGTCATTTATTGCAAACTGATTCAATATATACACCAATACATGTGTCTAATTTCATTACAACTTTTGTTCGCTTTGGTATTTTTGCTTAGATATGTTGCCAAATGTTGCCAAGGTGGTGCATCTTAAACCTAGCTTAGGAAAAGGAAGGATTATTAATGTTTACACTTTTCTCCAATTCCAGTCAGACAGCTTGATATATCTATAATTCCTTATAATTAAGGAAATCCAAAGAAATGGTAATTGCTCTTAGAAAGAATTAAGTTCACAATTTCAAAGAATATATTTTCAAATGAATTTTAAGTTATTGAAATGGTAAACTTCAGCCATTAATTTTAGGCCTCAGAACTCAAGAACTAGACTAAACAAGAATATCAAAATATCCCAACTTGATCTTCACAAAATCAAATATTGTGGAATAACAGTTTGCAAGGAAAATGAGCTGCCAATGGTACTTACCTGTGAAATATTGGTATCCATAGTAACAGATTACATTGTCAGGGCAAGATCACCACAGCAAGATTCCAGCACAGGTTAAGGGATATGAAAATAAAAATGTTGAGATTGTGAATATTTTCATGTATGTCTATAAAACAAGTTTGGCAAGGTAGATGTTTTGGACATTGTTTCTTTGTACATATACCTAAGGATATTTCTTTCATTTGGGATATTTAGGATTTGCTTTCCTGAACTCTGATTGCGTTCTCAGATCTTTCTCTTTTCTTACTGTGTTTTGTAATAATCTTTGGTCTTTTACCTCTTGGAATTTGTGCTTACACGCTTTGTTTGTCAAACAGAGTATGTATTTTCCCATCTAAGTTGATATGTACTAAAAGCTCTACACAACAGTGCAGAGCAATGTCAATTTAATCAGAGCATATTTATCTTGGCAAACCATAATTGCATTTCTTTGGAAAGGTATAGATGACTAACCATATATTTGACCCAAGGTTCTGTTAGTTTGTCTTGATAGTAGTATAGTATATTCATGTGCACTATGGGCCTTGTCTTTTTACTCTTTTATAAATAATGCTATGTGTTCATTGTGAGATCACAAATACATTATTCTCCATGGGTTCTCCATGGTCAATGTCATATATGTTTTTATAAAATGGTGTAGAATTACTTTTATATACTAAGGCCAGCTGCTATTATATTGACAACTGGGTTTTTAAATCAATTTCTTCAAAATATGAACAGCCTGTTTTCTCCTTTACCTCTGCTACTTGAATTATCATGCTAAGCTGTCTGATTCACTGGTATTAACATTGGAAGAAATGAAACGAGTCGATGAAAAGTGACATCCAGAAATAAATCCAGATTAATTAAATATGGATTACAGGAGATCTTCTTTGAGAAGGGCTCTAAACTGGGGCTTCACTAGGAAGCAACACATTTTGTATCCTTTCCATGTGCTTATACAAAACATGATAGACATTCAGCCTCAAATAATGTAATACTGCTAATTGAAATACAACTGAATAGACTAGAAATATAAAATCATTTATACCATGATCACTGTGATAGCATCTTGATATTGAATTTTTTGCCATATACCCTGTATACATCACTAGAGGTGTCATGAAACAAACAAAAAAAAACATTCAGTTCGGAACATTATGCTTCAGACAGAATAATTCTGGAGTGGTTTGGAACAGAGTGACTGCGTGTCTACTGTCTATCTGGTAGTGAAAAGTTCTTCAAAACTCTTCAACTAGAAAATGGCAACTCCATGGAGTGACAGATCTCAATGAATACTTTAACATATATGAATCTGTATTTGTCACGTAATATTTACCATATGCTCTTTTGAAATATGATCGGTAGAATATTCCCGACATTTCTTAAGAGGCGGCCATCATTTTATCATGAATTTTTTTTGCTTAGACTATTTACCAATATACATATTTCCACCAATTTTGAAGCAAATCCATCCACCGGTATTCGAGTAATCTTCCGGACGGACTGATGGACTGACAGAGGGCTTCACTATATCCCCACCAAACTTTAGGGTAATGAGTAAGAGTAAAAAATGAGCTTCTTTCCACGTAAAAATTGAAAGAAAAATGCTGTTTTGTGGTGATTTTACAAAAAGCTGTGAAAAGGAAAGATCTTCTTGATTTTTCCTCTATATTTATGTGACATTTACAGATAGGTAGGAATGTATGGTGTGAAAGGAAGAACGTTTGGAGGTTGCTTTAAAATGTAAAATGTAAGAAGTTTAAACTGAAATAAAATAAATACTACTACTACAAAAAAAAAGATCTTCTTGTTCCAGAAAAGTACCAAAATAACAAATTTTTGTTCTGTGTTCCAATCCAAGAGTTCAATTCGTAATAAAATCTGGTATCCATAACATGGCTCTCATACATTACCTTACATCCAGAATATTTCCCTCCCAGGATTTTAAGAACTATTATTGTGTTTCCTGTCTTGGATTGTTCATTGGGTTTATCAAGAGGGATAATATGATATCAACCCAAGGGACTGAGGTATACCACCCAGGGGTCAATTTCTACAAACATCATAAATTAACAGATTCGTCAATCAGTTGTTCTTTCTCAGATTTATTTACATTAATGCAATATGTAAACACAAGTGGCAACAGAGTAAAGACCCAGCTGTATTACAACACATAGCAAGAAACAGAAACATCTAAAGGCATAATCAGCCATAATTAAACAAACCCCTAATATCCCAAAGTGAGATCATACAAAGAAATAATATCTAACTCTACCATCTGAACTCACAATCAAAATACAAATCAAAAAGCCAATCAACATTTCAAAACAGACAATTCACTTGAATTTATGTAATATTACATTTGTGAAATATACCCTGAATCTTTTAACACACCCTCTGATAAAATATTAAGCAATAAAAGCTATTTGTTAGAATGCCATTTGATAAAGTCTACTAAATCATACCTTATCTTAGTGTAAAACTGTACCATATGGTACTAACAAGCCTTGTCTTTATATAGCTATTAGCATTGATCTATCATCATAGTTATATAAAGTATTAACTAGAATGAATGTTACCCTTCAGAAACATTGTTAGATAATTTGCTTCAATTGATCCAATAGATCCAAATGAATTCCAAGGAACTACAAATGTGATACATGATGTGAGCTTAAAGGAAATTGATAAAGTGAGGAGCTGTTAACATTTAATGTCACTGTAACATGCTTTTATCTCAAAAATGAATAATAAATAGGGATCAGAAGTTAGTAATATATGCACAATGTCACATAATACTTTCATGGTCCATTTGTCATCCTTTAGCTAAATATGAGTAAGACTGCTTCACACATTCTTTTTGAACTATTCCTAATATGACATAGACTAATTTTAGATTACTTAAAGCCTTACTTTCTCTACTGACGGCAGAAGAAATCAGAAGTACTTCTTTCAAAACAGTGAGATTGTACTCCTGTGTGTGGTGGAAGAAATGTTTTAACAGACTCCCCTTATACATGATCATGAGTAAGTTGTATAAGAAGCACTGAACAAGAAGGGAAATTTAAGAATAATAACTACATTCAACTGTTCTCTTGACTGTAATTTGATATATTTTTGTAATCTTGTAACTACAGTACACAATACACATGTATACTTTATCTTATAAATTTACAAAAGTTTATTTTGCAAATCTTCAAAGACTTGTGAATGTATTTGGCATCTATCAATCGAAATGTCTTTTGTTAAACATGTTTGCCCAAAGGCACTGGTCAGTATCAAGCGAAGGTAACCTTCGCATCTGAGATGAAAGGGAAAGGACCAACAAAGAACACAACAAAGAAACATCTAAGAGTATACCAGTCACAAGAAAAACAAACCCCAACCATCCCAAACCATCTAACTTGAAAAGAAACATTGTCTAGTTCTGCCCTCCCCCATTTCGAGTAACAATATCACACTGAACCAAGGGACTTTTCATTCATACAGAAGTCATGACAGTACATGATAAAGAATGAATTTAAATTGATAACCAATACTCATACATCAAAAATAGTTGTAGATACTAGTATAGTATTCACACAGGATAGAGGCCAAAATCCAGTCTCAAAATCCAAGCATATCAAACGATTGTTCTTTTATAAACATTCAAATCAATTTTGTCCGGAACATCATACCACATTCATGCACTTTATTTTCTCATATGACTAACAAAGATAAGATATTGCCATCTTTCATCCTAAAAAGTCACACGTGCAAGATGAGATTTACTAGTGACATCACTGGTTTATTAACATAAACAACATGGCAACCGATACACGGTTGTTATGAGTATCCATTCTCATTCTACAAAAATAACCTGTGACGTCATAACAATGGAGTTTTCTTGCCACGTGTATCCATGTAATTTTTACAATATTGTTATGACGTCAGACAAATTGAAAAATCAATTTCCATTAATTTGAAGCTATTTTTCACTCAGTTTTTTCATAAAAAGTAAAAAATATGGCATAATACAGAGTCATATGAGAAAATCTTTCTTGTTCTCGTACCTGTGCAAAATGTACTCGATAAAGAAGAACTTTTAAAGCTCATCAAGAATGGACGATCGTGCACAGGTAGTTATACAAGAACCTCTATATCTCTCCACATGTATAATATATATGTTTGGACTTCACCTAGAATTTAATCTCATGTATTCTCATGTATATTCATTACGTGTTAGCAGGTGTAAGTACTTCACCGATTTGTCTAAGAAGGTTTTGAAATCAGATATGTACATTAGGTCATCTTAGCTTTCAAAAATATGAAACATACCAAGTTGTTCTTCCTTAAATTGGTAGTACTCTCAAATTTCCCTTCCTAACTGTGTTTTTAACTCTTTTTGACCTTTTCTGAAAAAGCACATGTGCTAATACATTTGAATTATTGAAAAGAATATACCATGGTGTAAATGCACAAACCATACTTGGACAATTTCAAATACTGATTATTATTCTGTACAATAATATTTATCCAAAAATAATAGCTAAATGGTTGGAATTTTCAGCAAAAATTCCAACAAGGCATATTGCAAAATGTCACCACCTGCCATTTGTTACAGACACCAAATCCCAACCACTTCTGCTGGTGCCATAGCAAAAAACAAAACAAAATCCGGCCAACAGTATTTGAGTTATCGCCCAGACAAACATACAGACGGATGTTCAGACAGAGACATTCCCTCTGTGGAACACTCAGTCAAACACCCTGAAGAACTTTAGGCAAACAAGCAAATTGAGTCCGGTTTGCGTAAAGTATGACACTGTAAGAATTGACAGTATTATCAATATATAATAGTGCCACAACACAATAACAACCACAAAATATGAGTTTACTAGAAAGATAAAGTGTGAAATATTGAAATCTCATGTTTATCTAACCTCACCATATGTCGTAACTCTGTTCCATGCCAATTACTCTTGTGAATAACCTGAACATCTGAGTTGCACAGGGAGTGTTCAAATAATGTTTCTGCCAGAATAATATAAATATTCATAATTTGTATTTTTCTGTTTTATATACCATTGTTAATCTGCTGCAAAGATGCAACAGATTACAAAGTAAGATGTCACTGAAATATCAACTGATAAAGTAAGATTGGTTATTTTTATCATACATACATGTAAGGAAAAGCTATTTTACATGGGCGTAGTGCTACTTTTATGAGTAGTACGCTACCATGGGAATACGAGTTGAGCGAAGCGAAAAAC
Source organism: Owenia fusiformis (assembly GCA_903813345.2). NCBI lineage: Eukaryota > Metazoa > Annelida > Polychaeta > Sabellida > Oweniidae > Owenia > Owenia fusiformis. The sequence goes on from CAIIXF020000006.1 coordinate 3,236,644, forward strand.
AAGCGTTTATGGGAGTCTGGGTAAGGGGGTTCTCCCCCCAGAAAATTTTGAAGTTTGGTTGTATTCGGAGTGTATTTGCAACCATCTGGTATGCCTGTGAGCACCAGGCATACCAGGCGCTATGCCTATGTTTTAGGAACATTGTTGAAAGTTACACATCTTTGACACAATAAAATTGTACAATCAAAATATCACAAACCATAATATTTGGTATGGCAATAATGTATGTATTTTGAAGAATTAAATGTAATTCATCAACTTGAGGTTGGTAGCACTGAATTGATAGAACAATTTATAGTAGGGCAGCTATCATAGTATCTGCCAAGTGATGGGGCAGCACTGCTCTGTACAACATCACACTAAAGGCAACACCAGGAAGCAAAGAACCAATAAAACTATGTTTGCTCAAATAATTAATTTGAGTGACTAAGTTTTTAATTGACCATACAAAAATGAACTTATAAAGGTTAAAAAGGTTAAAAATTACAATTAGTTAAGATCTAATTTGACAATAGCTTTGGCTTGTGGATGTCCACCTTTTCATTTATCAAAATTTTTTGATATTCTGCAGCTAAAACCTACAATAACTAATAAAATGTGCAGACATGAAAGGTGGTCTGAGTGATCTAGAACCTGGTAAGAAATTAGTTCTGAGAATGTGTACGTATGATGAAACATTATTAATAAGGCTTAAAGGATACTTCATTACAAATAGATAGCTATTCCATGATTAAGATATCATTTCTCACACATACTTCATTACAAACAAATAGCTCTTCTGCAGTCAAGCTATCAATTCTCAAAAGATATCTTAATTGAAAGGTTTGAAAGAAATGAACAATTGGAAATAATACTCCTTAATAGAATAAATTGATCAGCCTGATGAGATCAGAAATCCGACAAAACAAAATTAAATCAGAGAGGAGAAGCATAAGACATTCTGGGAACTGTCCAATCTCAGAAATATAGAATAATACCATTTAGCTATTAAATAAATTGGCTAGATATGATTTCCTATCTCCCATGCCCTTTCTCCCTTTCACATAATTAATTGTATTTATTTGCAATCTAGTGTGCCATACCCATGTGCATATTGTACTGACTTCTGTATGGTGTTATGGTCCTGGATTGTGACGATTGAACTTGAATGGTGTTAGAGGAGGTATAAGACCTTGTGTCGTTTCACATTGGATTACGGTTTGGGATAGTGGGGTTTGTTTTCCTTGTGATTGGTGTACCCTAAGATGTTTTCTTTTTATCACTGGGTTCATTTGCTTTTGATCCCTTCTCTTTGGCACTTGTGTCTAATCCTCTTGCTGTTTTCATTATCGCAATGGTCCTGTGTGTTTGGGCAATAAATGCCATTACATACATCCTGATTGCACTGTTCATCACTAAGTAGCTTTGCTCAATAATTCTCTTTGATGTGCCTCATTTGGCAATAGAGGTGTTACATGTTGCATATTATATTATACCACACAACCGGTTTTACCTTCAACCATTTCCAACAATCAATATGCCTGAATGGCTCAAGGTCATGAATGGAAGAAGATTAGGCTATTATCAATTAACAAATAAATTGAACTTCATATCAAAAGTGACCACTTAGAAGTACCACTTCTAACTATCTGAAATGTGTGATTGGCTAATATAAAACTGAACTTCGAATCAAAAGTGACTAACATAAAATTGAATCCTTCAATCACTGTAACCGGTAAATTGCTTGCATAGGCATTACATTAGTTTGGAGATAAAGCTCTCCATTAAGGAACATTCATCAAATCAGAATATCTTTTGTAATCAAGTTAAACAATCACCATCTCTAAGAATTGGATGGTATTGATTGCTAATCATAGGGAAAGGAATACTACACTCTGTAAGCTGATATGGCGTCACTTAAAGACATGTACAAGAAATATACTATTCTCTCTTAGAATTGTAAGCTGATATAGTCTTACCTAAAGACCTCACCAAAAGACATGTAGAAGAAATAAACTACACTTTCTTACAATTGTAAGCTGATATGGCCTCACTTAAAGATATGTAGAACAGTTCATATCTAACGGCAAATATCTGATTGAGGAAAATGGAGATTGCTCACTAAATCACAAATTCACATTAATGAGGAGAAAAAGTGGCAAGAAAGTTGCCAGTAGAATGTTTCTTTGCAATATTTTCGGAACGCACATTCAAAACTCAGCCCCAGCATAATGAGGGAATTAGGTAGACACTTTCCAAAATCCACTTGGGATTCAGGCAATCTCATTAATTTATCCATGCCTAATTATATGAGAAGAAATGTCGAATGTGTGACACCATTATTGCTACCAATGAGTTCATAATCGTACATTACCCTATTGCATTGCCAAAATATCAGAATTATCTGTGAGAGAAACAAACTTTTTAATTTACTAGTCTCAGTTTTGGATTTAGATACTGGTGTCAAACTGTTCTCTGCTGACATGCATGTATCTGTTGATGCTATATAATGCAGTAAGGCAGACGTTCTCCAACATTTGGATGACGTTACATTTGGTATTTTTACTGTTCCAAACTGTTGCAGAAAAGCTGCAATTTGTGCAGCACTATTTCGTGTAAATATTATTCTTATTACATTATCACAATATATTTTATGTTGTATAAATTAACTGTATTGTAATTATCAAATGTTTGTTGCTCCAATTGATTTTCGGGAATAAAAGAAACAATATGCATATCTTATACATGACCTTATTTGGACTTGGATACAACAGGTGCCAGCTCTATCATCCTAAAAAGAATCATCAGAACCAATCAGAACATTGTATTATGGAACGCCCCTTAAGTGATTACAAACAAATGTGATTATATTTGCATACTAATCTGCTAATTAGATATAAATGTCTGCCTCCAAAGTAATGCATGGCAACTGGAACCATAACTCTATTATAAACACCTACTCAACTTGCATGCTCTAAACTTGTTTGAGGAATATAATAATATCTGAAGTCATTTTCAAGAGTAGTTAAATCTTTTTTAGCTCTTCATCCATTCCAAGGGTCTTTTATTGTTTTTACATGAAATTTCTTATAGATATAGTATCACCTATTTTACATTCATATCTGAAATTTCAGGACCATACACACTGTACTTTTCGAGATACATTGACTTTAAAATGTGAACCAATGGTTCCATGGGTTTTTTTTTACATACTTCATATTTATTTCTAAAAATCAATCAATAATGAACCACTCTTTTTGCTGCTGATTTCAATCATTCTACTCATAAATTCATTTATTCTCCCCAATTGCACATATGAAAGTATGATCAGAATTAGGGCATTCATCTAGGAGAACAGTTTCATTTGTTGACAGCTTCATAGCTTCGTGTTTTATAGTAATTGCATTCTCCACGATCAAACTGACAGGTCATTAGCCACTGGTGATCAATTTCTCTAGACAAATTGACTTTTCTCGAATATCACTATGCCAATTACACTTGCAACAAAATAAAGTATACAAGGTGAATAAGATATGCCATAAAACACAGGAAATATAATATGGTTGAATGCCTAAGATGTATTAAGGCACAATAAAGATGTCTCCTTATTTCTTTACTTGTATCAAGGGCCAACATGACTTTAAACCTAAATCCTGGATGTTCATTTGTTCATGACTTTAAAATTATCCAAACTGCCTCAACAAAAACATAAAATGTACAAACGCTGCATTTATTTTAAGAAATTATATTGTTGTAATTGTTGATAATTCTATGATTGCATAGTGCCCTAGCAAGAAATGAGGCAGAAGGAAATATTCTTTCAAATAGCTCACTCATTATTTCCATTCCCCTTGGCACTTATTTTGTTGTCATTTATGGCACTATGGTGGCAGCTGCATCTTGATTTAAGTTGATATTTCCCACCTAATAAGCAATTCGGTGTAATCAGTATTTATTAAAAGCACTATGTATTAATAATGATTATACTACACTTAGTATACTAAATGTATAACATTAAAAAAAAATTGGCAAAATGAATAACCTGAGGAATCGCCACAATATACTCTGGAAAACCAATATGCGGAGGATATCATGACGATACAAATCTTTTTAGAACACAATCCTTTCTGGTTCAAGAATTATTCAATGTTGTTCATTAGTGATATTCACCTGCTTTACACTGTATATTTCCATTGCCAATGATATATTCTCTCTTTCCATGATCGTGATAATCAGGATATTTTATTTAGTTCAATACCTCAGTCCTTGTGATTAGTGAAACAACCATTTCGTGTATACAATGACAAGTCATTAATCTGCAACAGAGTATTAGATATGACCTTAAAATAAGTGTTGTTATCTGTCCTATTCCGGATGTGGGAAATGAGCATTCATCTCCATTTATATCCATATTTTACTGACTTATATTTTGTCAACAAATAAGTATAATAACATGTTTATTAATAATAGATCACCTTGTTACATCATTCCTCCCAGTTTTCTGCTAGTAAAATAGCAAAATATTGGAGGTGTACTTTAAATGTTATATGTCTCTCTGTGTACAACTGCAATGTCATTCAAATTTTCCATTTTGACAGGATTGTGTTTTTGGTAAAAATCGTTCACCAATTTGCTACATTCATACATGTGTACATCACACATAGTATATAAAACTGAAATGCAAATAGCCATCAATCCATGTTGGACTTTATTGGTACTTCACTTATCATGTTGTAATGAGCTTATAAACCCAGAATAATTTGAATAAAAAATGACGCATTAATGATATTTTGCTATTAATCACATAACTCCAAAAATAACAATGCAACACAGTTTTTATACCCTGGAGCTGGAGCCTAACTCCAGTTGGGGATTGATCTATCAGGAAATTAAATCAATTATTGGCATGGATTTCAGTTCCATCACAGAGATCCATATGTACAAAGTACAAAGAGGTACAAATTAATACTAATGGAAGTCTCTACCTTACAAATTAAAGCATGTCACACCTTATTTATAGAGGAAGATAATAAATCTAGAGTAAATCCAATGTTGGATACGAAGCATTTTCACTGAGAAATTTTCTTGAAATAGTTGTTGGTGGCTTGTTCAACTGAGCATCATGCTACTTCATTCATATTCTGTATTGGGATTTTTGAGAGATTTTTTTTTTCATTATAGTTCCATAATCATGTATTGTGGTTTATTCGTTCGCTAATGCAAATGGTTGACTTATATCCAAATTGGGAAATCTCAGTAGGTCTAAATGATATTGAATTTACTCTAATTGTATCAGTGAACAATGGATTTGCATTCACTCCATGCTCCAATTCTACTATCTTTATAGGTACTATTGCCATAGCCCAAATGCACCAGGAACACAGATTAGAGATTTGATAAACATTGTGAGGAATCCACAATTCAGTGAGCTTAAATACAGAAACAAATTCACTACATTTTTACGTATAGTTCTGTGTTCATGTATATTAGGTTTGTTGAAGTCTTGATTATGAGTAATGGGCATTTCCATCAAAAACAAGTAGAACATAAATTTAATATCAAACCTATTTAGCAAGACAAGATAATACATTACAAATTACCAAACCAATATCTGCTGCAAAATTAATATGGTATAGAGGATGATTGTTTTTTCTTTGGTGATTCATTTATTCAAATTCTTCTGATGAAGCACAAATGCTTATAATTTATAATTTAGTCCAATTATGATGAAGTAAGACAAATATTAATCAATTTCTTCTGCAATCACTTAAATTGAATAACGTTGTCTCATTTAGACTTTAAATAATTTACTTTAAATATTTTGCAGTCATATGAACATGAATATAAAAAAAGTTTTCCCCAAGAGAACCCATCAAACATTAAAGCGGCAACAAGGACTGTGAAGAGAAAGATGGATAAATTTTACCTTTTCTGAGCTATCTGGGCGAAATTTGGTCTAACATTCTACCTTATTCCTATTTTATTAAAATGTATGCATATGGCAATATTCATCAACCAGTAGAACTGACAAATCGTTTAAAATCTATAATTCTATACAAGGAGTCCCACTAGATTTTTCAAATTCTTTCCAAGACTTCACAGTCCTTGATTTTGAAACTAATTTTTATGGCTGCTCGAGTTGATAAAATCTCTGATGTATGAGTCTTTTTATGGAAACATTTCTTTCAGAAATCACTTGACGATTATTAGAAAGCATTAAAAGTGGAATCCAAAGCGTAATATGAAATAAAAGTGAAAAAATATTGTGCAGACTTTAGAAAACAAACTTCAGTTTTAATAAATATGGCGGAGACAAATGACATGAAGACGAAGAATTAGAGGATTTTCTTTTGCCATTATCAATCGATATAAGGTATGTGCACAAATTCTAGTTGCATATATGGAAATATAAGTACAAATGCCAAAAGGGAAGGGTGACTAAAAACTTTAAAGAAACCCAACAAGAAAAGCAAACTGTAAGTGTAAATCTGTCATAAGAAAAGTAGACCCTATATATCCCAAAACCATGATCAAATGTGAAAAGAAACAATGTCTAACATCCACCTCCCCCTCAAATCGAGAACCAATATCACAATCCAGGACCAGAACACCAAGGGACATTTCATTCATACTGAAGTCATTACAATACATGTTGAAGAAAAATTGAAAAAATGGTAGCCAATACTCATAACATCAAAAATAGTTGTAGATACTAGTACTCATAAAAGATGATTATTCAGTCTCAAATGATGTGGGATAGATAAAATACTAGATACATTTTTAAAGGCTATAATACATTCAAAGCTTTCATTTTACGATAGGCGCCGCCCAAGATCACTGGATTATTGGAAGGAAATATAGGGAGAAATCAGGGCAAGGTTTAAACATAGAGGCTGAGACTATTGTATTATGTGTATAGTAACTGAATTTCCATGCTAGAGTGTTAAATAGTTATTCCATGCTTAACTGACTTGAATCAGCATAAACATTTGTCATTGGTCATTTAAACCAATTTGTTTGTCAGCTGAGTTTCCCGTGAGACACAACTACAATCTTCAATTTATCAAAAGTAACTATAACACCATACCACTTCATCTTCAGCCATAGAGAATGAACTAGTGCATGGAAATCAGAAAATTGTGTTCCAGAAAAACCACCTACCACATTATGTCACAATCAAGAGATGGTGTACTGTATATTAAAAACATAAACCAAATACAGAAAGGTTAACATTTTCACCTGGGCAACATCTCTTGAACTTCTATTAAATAAGTACTAAACTGAAAAACAGGTACATATATGAAACTCAGCTGACAAACAAATTGGTTCAAATGACCAATGACAAATGTTTATGCTGATTCAAGTCAGTTAAGCATGGAATAACTATTTTACACTCTAGCATGTTTTTGGTTAATACCTACTATTCATTTAAAATACAAAACACGCATAAACAAAATTAGCTACATTAACCAGTGCTTGTATTGTAAATCAAGTTATCATTAGATAAATGTTTTTAGATACAAATCACAGATACTTTAGAAAGCATCACTGTGTCTGATTGATTACACCACAGCACAAACACTGAAGAATAGGAATTATCTACAATCATAGCTACCACTCAAGCATGTCCAAGACTTAAAGAACCCAATGTCCTCTGGGGATATGCCCAGAGATAATCATGGCACAAACAAAAAGCAAAACACATTGATTGATCACAGAATCCCATTCAGAATATTTCAGAGGTCACACAAAATGAGGATTTAAGAGGTATGTTGTAGAAAACCAATAAACGATGCAAGATTGAGAATCTTATTTCCTGACAGCTTTGACTCTATTCCTCTTGTCCATTAAGGTTATATGCTCCCAATATATTTGCCTGGAATGAAAGAACAAAGTAATGAACCACTTGTCAGATATAATGAATGCAGTCAATCAAATCTGGAATGGTAATAAACCTCAATGTTACAGAGATCAAGAAGCCTACTTTTATTCAGATATATAAAGGCGATGTGGCAGAAGCATATCATATACGGTTATTTCCTAGATAAATTGATAAATCAATCTTAATGAAATGTTTCTGCATAGAGGAATTACAATCACAAGTTTAATGTATAAACCCAATAGCCTATAAAGAATCAGAGTAATGAAAGGAATTATATCCCCACAAAATGTAAAAATAGAACTTTATATATACAATTTCTTCATCCTGGCCAACTCATACTGTAATTCTTACCATTTGAAAATAAATCAGACAAGGCATTAAAATGCAAAATGTCACCACCTGCCATTTGTTACAGACACCGTCAGATACCTACTAAATGCCAAACACCACCTGTCATCCACTGATCATACTTGTGGTGACATCAAGCAGTATGAAAGTCCCAATCCACTGACCAATTAATAAAGGTTAAAATCCTGGATAAGGGCTCTTGTCTCCATTTGGGACAACTCCTTTGCAACATATAAGCGGCGAAGCAACTCTGATATTAAGGTAGGTTCCTAATGTAGATCAGCATGAATACAACTCTGATATTGGAACACCGTTTCTTACAATTGCAAGAGATTATTATCCTGACATTTCTTATCTGTGATAATGACAAGATGTATGACGTTGAAAGAAAACAATAACAATATGAATTGATGATGAAAACAATGACATGACATCATTGACATATATCAACACATAACATGACCTTTAAACCTTCTTTAAATGACATATATGCAGATAAGCGTCTTGAATTTTCTTTCAGTTATACAAAACATACAATGCCAGTTGACATTTCATGAGTAGAAGATATGCAACATCTATGTTGATGTTCAAAGATTTGACTTTTTACACTAAAACCTTACTTCTAATAATATCAGTGTGATGGCATCTGTATACTAGTAGATTCTTTCAGAAACTAAGTGAAAAAGTTAGAGGGAGGTTGATTACTTAACCAACAGGATATTTCATAGACTCAACCAAGGAACTTAGCATGCACCATTTCCAAGTACATTTGAATGTATAAATATTTGGTCCAACTGGTTTTTATAAGGAACACAAAATGGCAGCATTTGTTAAACTCACTAACTTCACATCATAACATTAAACTGAAACATTTATTTTGTGAACTATGTTTAAAATACATCCAAAAATACTACATATTATCAGATTCGAAATAAAAAAAAGGCCAAAACAGTTACAAAAGTTGCTACCACCACATGACCTAAATTGAAATCATGCATATAGCCAAAACATGGATTTGCAATTTGAACCACACCACACATTCGATTATAATGTGATAAGAAGCAATGTATACTAGAATCTACTGTAGAATTAGAAACTTGTTTAAGGCTAATCTAACCTGATAGCCCTTCTAAAAGATTCAGGAACTATATGGTATTTTTCTGTTTACTCAAATAAAGCCTTTTAGACATATCTTTTGTTCAGTATGTAAATCTTGTTTCTTATTGCTTTCTAATCATACCTTTATTATTGTGTGTAGATTTGAATTTAATTAACAGCCTCCTGTACTGATAAGCTCTAATAGTCTCTATGATATATAAATATTGACAGAATCACATATAATATTCATACCTGAGTGCAGATAAGGTATTTAATATTCATTCTGGCATTCATTAACTTCAAAGCATAATGTCAGATGTACTTAGCTGGGGTGAAGTGACATAGAAAAATGTTAACTGTATGCATCTAAGTGTGAAATCAAATCTGTATGGCAGATATGCAAGTTTTGTTGATGGGAGATACAATTCATGAAATATGGTAAAATATCTCCTCTTCAACTTCCAAGGTCTGAGGTTGGAGCATTTGAAACCTTGTGAATCAAGATAAAAATATCTAAGAGTTTGAAGTTAAGATATTTAGGTGTTAATAGCAAAGTATTTCCCATTTTATCAAATTATGCTGAATGTTTGTAAACAGTTGCTAGTGTCAGATATCTAGGTGTTCCATCTGTATTACACTTCAGTATAAGTGCACTATGATAATAAAAAAACCTGATCGCAATTAAGTAAAAAAGCTATTATATAATACATTAAATCAATAAGTTTACCGATAGTTTCATTATGAAGACTTCATAACACAAATAACATTAATAGCAAAAGTAATTATTACTAAAATTATCCTTAAATTGATTTCACATATAATCTTATTCAAAATATTCAGAACAAGGAATAATAATCTACTTCATTAAATGTATGCAAAATTACAATTATAATATTGTAGATTGACTTACAATTTGTTCTTCATTGATTCATCATCCATGATTAGAGGTCCTCAATGTCAAATAACTTATAGGTAAATCAGCATCCTAATACCACAAGAAATATATCCCGAGAAAAAATATTAGGTTTGTTGGTCAAAATGCTTTAAAACTTGGTCAAAATACAAACTACAGACTCTAAACAGAAGTTTGCTTTTGTGATTGATAAAACACATCAATGTATTCCAATTTTAGAGCAAAATGACCAACATTATTGAATTTCCAGCTGCATTTAAAGAACCAGATTGCAGAACCTGCAGCAAGCAAAGCTGATGATTCTAATCATTGCTGCGATTTGCTGAGAGAAGTTTGAACAACCAACTAAGCAATTAGATGAGATTCCCAATACTAATATATACAATAGTAGGAGTGTCTATATATCTTGTCCTGTCACAATTACTGCGAGCAATCATTTCAGTACACTCAGTTTTTCTTTAATAAACTATCAACTTTCTCAAGGCTGGATTTACCGCAACATTTATTCAATAATATTAACAGTAATTTGCTAAAATATCGTAAATAAGCCAATGAGTATAGGGAGAAGCTGTTACATCAATATAAAATATTCAATCCTAATAACAGCTTTGATCTCACAAATTGATTACAACTGATTTATTGGAACTGTATGCAATCATGACTTTCAGTTTATCATTTTGTAAAATCTGTAAATTACATTCAAAACAACATTGCTCTGTTTGACAACAACCTTGTTTTATGTAATTGTAAAATGTTTCACTAGATATTCAGTCATTCATTCATATATAATACTCAATGTATTCCATAGTCAGGCCTGTCAACTGTCCCGCAATTTGCGTGATTTGTCACCCATTTGCTGAAGAATTTGAAGTCACGCCAGTTTTTTTGCGTGACAAAAAATGTCACGCAAATACGCATTTTAATTTATTTCTGTAGAAAATTTTTCAAAATATGTTTACGATACGGTAAAAATACGAACGTTGGAAAAAACCGAACGCAATTTTTTCGGATTTGTCACGCGAATCCCGTATATGTCACGCATGTTAATTGGAAATTTTCGTACCTTCCCCCCCCCAAAGTGTTCAGATTTGGACTTAGGTGTCCAACATTTGTAAGTCACTCATATTAGGTGGTCCCAAGTTGACAGCCCTGCATAGTACCCTAGTGAACTGGCACCCCATCCATGGGCATGGGCAAATTACCAAAATAATTCGCATGAGCATTAACATGATTAAGTAAATTTCAGATTGAGTAAATAGTTTTTGAATGTTATAGTTTTTGATTGTCAATAAGGTTTAATTGATTTTTGTGAATGATGAAAATGTACAAAGACTGTGTATGTCGTGAAATCAATGTATGTTCTCATTTTAGCTGTCATCTTTTTACTTAGTGATATTTAATAACTGGTAATGAACTACACTTTCATAATGCACTAAATTTAGTTGTCCTTGAAGATTGAATTCTGGAATATTCAAGGTAATGGCTGATAATGCTACTTCATCTAAACAGAATACCATTCTAGAAGCCATTAATGCATCAAACCCATCGGATAAAAATTTTCTACGTCATTGTAGAATGAATCTTTATTCGTTTTCTATTGATTATTCCCATCTAAGTTGTCGTCTCATCACTAATTTTCCTTTTCTGCATCTAAGTTCAAAAGCTTGTTATAAACTGTTCGGAAATTGATGTCAACTAGTGAATAATGTGAAATTACTCGATTTATTTCTGATAGATATAGCACCATACAATTATGTATACATAAATCAGAAACAGCTGAAAGACTTGCCAATTTCTTGAATAATATTCATAAAACATTTTATTGTGCAGGATTTATTGGAGTTTCATGTAATGATGTGAACAGTATTCATAGTTATGCTTAGTAGATCCAAGGGTTTTGTAACATTTTTTTGTTTTTGTCTTGCTTAAAAGAAGGTTGTTCTCTTGGTGGTTTCATGTTCCATGTTCTAATTTGAGCAGCATTTTGAGTTTAGATTAGTTTCTCATATAACTAACAAAGATACAGCCATCTTTACCCCAAGCAAGATATTGCCATCTTCATCCTAAAAAGTAGCATGTGCAAGATGAGATTTACTTATGACATCACTTGTTTATAAACATCATCAACATGACAATGGATACACCGTTGCTATGAGTATCCATGTTAATTCTCCAAGATAACTGTTCATTGTAAAATGTTTGTCATTGTAGTTATGTTTCTAAGACAGTTGTAATGGTTTATACATGCTCCAAGCAAAAATCAAATTCTTAAAGTGTTACATTTTCTAATTCTATTATTTTAGGTGAACTAAACATAAATTTTAAATTTGTTACTAACTATTTTAAGTTCAGATGAACCTGCATATATAAAGACAATCATTTGTGACAAATCATGACAATGTCTGCATGTGTCAGATTATAAATTTATTAACAAGAATGTTATACTGCATAAAATATTGAACTTATATACATACTAGATTTGTATGTATTTTTAAGTATTCTATTTTAATATTTTGTTTCATGAATTATTGCAATGGCTTTGCAGTTGG